>OY744532.1:88488577-88591077 GCA_963556195.1 Sepiola atlantica
AAGAAAGATAGAAAATGATGACCGTTTCGTTTTTTTTTTGTTTTACGGCATATCAACCCCTTTTGGGTCATGTCACGTTATGCCCTGTTCTTTTACTGCTTAGAGATACCTTTCCTTCAGCCAAAATGGAGAGTTGAAAGTTTTTCATAGCTTACATTTTATCTTAGTAGAATGTCAACATTCTCTTGGTACACTCAGCTTTAAATATACAGTCAAATCCCCTCTAGTTGTTTTTCCTCGATTCTCTCTTGATCAGTGACCGTAATTATGGAAATTGGTTTTCTTAACACTTTCCTCAAACCAACATACCTCAAAAGACAAAAAATAAAAGTCTATATTTCCATTTTTGTCACAACCTTGATAGCATCAAAACGATCACAGTCGCATTCCAAACGGGGCCTCCACCCACACACCGCTCCAGTTCTACATCTCATTATCACCTAGATCAGGGGTGGGCAACCTCCGGCCCGCGGGCCACATCCGGCCCGCGAAGGCTTAGCGTCCAGCCCGCCACCCAGTAAAACTCATATCATTTTGTGACATAGACGTAAAAGTAGGTTTCAATTAAGATCTACAGTGGGATAAAAATGTATAAATATCAGCGAGCGATGATGCATGTATATTTCATTTTCTTTAACAATTGATTTAAAATCCTTGAAAAGAGAAAGAGAGAGGCAAAGAGGAAACGGGAGACGAGGAAAGGGCATGAAACAGAGAACTTATGTGAGGTGTGTCAAAACGAATGCTGGATCAACTTGCTACTTCCCCGTCATTATGTTTTTATGATTCTAAAATGGCTCTTTGTTGGCACCTTTTATAACATCACATACAGAAGTCTCTTGAAAAAAAATATTAGATTTGTAGAATGTTCAATGCAATTTTTGTACAATTTATTCATATAAACAAAATATAGTCATTCTGAGATTTCGTTTTTCACTGCGGCCCGCAATCTCCTTCCAAAAGTCTCATCTGGCTCTCACTCTGAAAAGGTTGCCCGCCCCTGATTTAGAACGACGGCTGAAAAAGAATTTATTAACATTGGACTTCAAAATGACCATGTTGTAGTCAGCTTGAGAGCTTCCCCGTGGTATTATGTTCCACAAACGGCAATTCTTGGAAAGAAACTTTTATCATGGAAGTTCCGTTTAGGTTTGGGGTACACAGAGGAAGAAAGAAAAAATATTTTCAGTGGTTGTAGCTAGACGAGTTGTTGCTGTGAATGTTTTACAGGAGGGATTATAATTTCTATTCACTAGTTACAGTCATTTATTACCAAAAGAATTTCGTTTTCTTCGTTTGTTTTTTCTATTTTAAAGCATATCAACCTGATTTGTGTTATTTACTAATAAAACCCTAACCCTAACCCTATTTGGCTATAAACACTTTCAAGATTAATGTTCTCTCCTCCTTTGTCTCTCTGAGGGTCTGGAGACTGCTGTCACATGGAGTGTTTGCTAATGAACTGAGAGACCAGGGTTCAATCCTTGGTCGAGTCATACCAAAGCTCCAAAAATGGTGATTGATGCCTCCTTGCTAAACACTAAGCATTATAAGGTGAAGATCAAGGGAAAGTGGAGCAGTACAAAGACAAGAGTGGCGCCTCCACCCACTTTACATCTATCTGATGAAGAGGTAGTGTTGGGTCGCCGTCGACTAATGTACTATCTTTAAATGCTCAATTCAGGGGCATAGTGTAGTGTAGTATCTGTTCTGTTTTCATGAAACCATCCTCCTAGGCATTTCCTCCTCCATTTTGAGAAGTGCGGAGGTAGTGTTATATCTGTTCTGTTGTCATGATACCATCCTCCCAAGCATTACCTCCTCCTTTTTGGAGAGGTGTGGCGTTAGTGTTGTATCTGTTCTGTTGTCATGATACCATCCTCCCAGGCATGCCCACCTCGTCTATCTAATGAAGAGGTAGTGTTGGGTCGCCTTCGACTACACCCGATCCATTTACATCTTATTTTTTATGATGTCAAAACACAAAACCTATTATTAACAATTGTATGCTATTACTTTGAACAGAAATCACTATTTTACCCATAGCTGTAGAATAATTGTGGATGCATAGTTTTCTCAATGAAATTCGTACATAATTGACACAATAGATTCAGTAAGATTTGCACTTCTCATAGCTGATTCAATAGTCTGTGATGTTTGTTAATAAATGATCCAACTACAATGAGTTCCAGCAAGTAGTGGAGGCTGCAGGAGGCTGCGGTTCACATGGGCATGTGCATCAACAATTCTAAGATTAAGGTTATCTTGTCCTTGGTCTCTTCGGAGGTCTGAAGACTGCTTTCACTAAATAGTATTGTTTTGCCGGACATGGAGTCGGTCGAGTACATCGATTCCACAGTTGTTCCATCCAGGCAAGGCACGGTGGTAGACAATCGTCAAATTAGGGTTGTAAGATCTGCTTTTGTGTGCCTTGAACGATCCTTATGGGAGAATCAGAAGATTTCAATATAAATCACAGGGCATGTCTACCAATCTATCATCCTTTGCGACTTCATTTAGGACCTCCATGGTTTGGGACATGATGCAGGCTCAATCTGACTGGGGTGAACGCTGTTGCAAGTATAAGGAAGTTAGCAGTTGAATAATATAAAAAATCTCATTAGGTTTTTTGTGAATTTTGTAGATGATTTCATATTCTGGACTTATAGGTTTGCTTTTTATTTAACCTGCTTCAGTATTTACTATTCTTTAAGTACAGATATAATATGAGAGAGAGAGTCCCATAAAATCTGGATTTAGAAATATATTTTTGAAAAATCCCCCAATTCTTAGATCTCATTAGCATCAGTCCAAAGTAAGCAGCTATTTATACCAACGGTGTTACATAATGGTTTTAAGTGGAAAAGTCTCAAATGTCAGAGGTCACCTCCAGCGAAAGTTGAGGAAGTCACATGACTTCCGGTGGGGTCTCCCTCACCCTCTTATCCAGCGAGATTTCAACCAGAGCAGACGTGTCGGGCTGCTCTCCCCAAGAGAGCGAGGAGTCACGCAGACGGCTGATGTAGCAAGACAAGCAATCCAGTTCTTTCTCTCTCTCTCTCTCATATGAAGACATCCTGTTTCTGTTTCTATCTATTTAAATAAATCCTGTTAAAAAACTAAACAACCAGTGTCGACGTGAGTTTTATCAACAGACGAAAAACAACCTGGTTTCATAACAACGACAAGAGATGCGACACGAGTTATAAAGGAGTCATGCAACAAGAGAACCCCTTGAAAGTTACATGGTTGATTTCTTCATTGCAATTAAAGTTTTTGAAAACTCCAAATACTATACGTAGATAGGTAATTAAACCGTAGTTGAGGGCAACCCGATGGTTAACTTTTCATTGACTACTACACCAAGAGGTAGTGAAGGGCGCCCCTTCTTTCCCTGGATTGATCCACTTACCCTTGATCCACACCTAATAATGCCGAGTGTTTAGCAAGAAGGCGTGAAGTACCAATTTTGTAGCCTTTGGTTTGACTCGACCAAGGATTGAACCCTGGTCTCCCAACCCATTAGCGAACACTCTAATCCTTATGCTAAAATAGGTTAAAATAGTATGGAAGAATTTTAGTTGATAAAGTGTAAGTAAACTATTAATTAATTAATTTATCTTGAACTAACTTGCTTTGCAAGCTCGCTATCACTTCGCAAAGTTTGCTACTTGAAACCCAAATAAAAAAAATTAAATACAAAAACGTTCGCATTTGTGAATATAAATAGATAAATATTAACATTTACGTAAGATACAAATTTATATATCCTTTAAATAGGACTGTAAAGAAATGAAAAGAAAGAAGAATTCAATTCGCTTCAGCGATGGTGTGTGTTTCTTAACTTACAATTTCAAAACGTCCGGAAAGGTATATTTAAACACAAATACATAATTCATTCTTTTTTATGAAATCACTTCAATTAATTACTATTAGTATCGACAAAACTATTGAATATATACAAGTAAACTTCTATATCTCGAACTTGATGGGACTGAAAATAAACTTCGAGATATCCGAGGGTTCGAGAAATCGAAGTTAGAAATTGACACCAATAAACGGTCGGGACCGCCAACTGACTTCGAGATTTGCGTTGTATTCGAGACACCGAAGTTTACCTGTATAGTAAAAAAATAAGACAATAGAATTAAAAATGAATAACATCAAACGGTTATTTATTATAAACTGCTTAAAAATAGTTATGCAAATTAGGCATTCAAACGAGTGTCTTTGGTTCTTTTTTCTCTAGGATATATACAGTATTTCAAAATATATTGTATCATTGATTGATACGCACCATAAACTGGTATCGTCTTGGCCTTCGGGGCTTGATTTACGCCGGTCTATGGGTCTGTCCTGTGCAGTTCTAGGAGGTCCACCCTCCCAGGCTTTGCCTCCCCTCTTTGGGGAGGAGTGAGTTTATTGCTTACTGCCTGAGGCGCCCCTACCAGGGAATGCCGACGGGGCTGCCCAGGCATTTTTTAATGGCCAGAGTGCTCACCTTCTCGGGCGCTGGCTTTTCAAACCCCACTTTCCGACCCGAGCTTGGGTCACATCTTACCTTGTGGGAGTAAGATAACACTGGCCTTGTGCCTAACCTCCTGGGGAGGTAAATAATATATTGTATTATTGATTTAAATAACAGTAACCCGTTTTGATGTTAATACAGAAGTGATTAATGAAAAAGAAATCTTTCGTATTTTTTATTAGATAAAGTTAATTGTAACCGTAGTTTTCAATAGAAATATTCCACTTGAAGAAAAGAAAATTTGTTGAATTTGTAGAGTTGATTTTATCTTTTTTTTTAATACATTTTTCTTCTACAAATGTTGGTCAGTAAATTTCTCAGCTAAAACTTTTGTAATTCAATTAACTTAGAAACAAACCAGTTGTCCTCTTCTTATTTTTTACATACACAAAGAAAATTGTATTCATAATACAACGGCGTCGAATTTGAATGGATTATCTCCCTTTGATTTGCTGTATGCATATTGGCAGCGTTATGGTCGTGATAACTGATTAAGAGAGGGACACGCATAATTATTATATTTCTATTCATATAATGTTAGGTATGTGTACATGTTTATATATTTTTATGTATAGGATTCACTCTTACATTTTGTAACACAGCTACTAGGCGAAAGGTGTCGTAATGTAGGCTATATTTAGTTTTATGCAAAAAGGGTAAAAATGGGTTTGAAGCCCATTGTGAAAATTCAAATACCTCCGATTTTTTTAAAGTATTTATAATAGGCATTAGACATCAATAAATATTCACTGAGTTTCAGTTTCTTTGGAGTATTTTAACATGGGCACAATCTCCTATTTGAAAATTCAAATATTTCAAATTTTAATTAAATTTCATCCATAGTTATTAGACACCAATAAAGCAAGATTACCTGAATTTCAATTTCTTTTTAAGACGTCTTAAGCCTAAGTCTTTAACTTTAGATATATTCTAGAATCAAAATCATGTAATGGATTGGAATAAGGATTCCGGACATAAGGTTTAGTATGATTATCTATTGATTTTAATCTTGGTAAGGGAACATAAAAGTGGTGCAAAACTGTTCTGTTTAGGGAATTAATTTTATCCATTCTGGAACGGGTATTATTCTAGTGTGTATATATATATATATATTCTTCCTATAGATTATATGGGAAAAACAATGAAAAGTCGACACTATTATACAAGTTTTGCATACATTTGATATGTATGTATATTAGTCAACCACTGATATTTGAATTATTGATTTTTGACTCTGTTTGCTTTCATGTAGGAAATAAAGTAGAAAAAATATCAAGTTTTGCTGTTTAAATAAAATTGATGTCTCGACTTAAAAAAATAGGAAAACGCTCGCAAAATAATATCTTTAATAATTGAAGTCGTTTTCAAAACAGATTCCGTTGAGTTGCTTTAATTTCTTCAGCGATGAAAAAAAAAAAATCAGTTTTAAATAGAAAAAATAGCAGCTGGAGATGTTTTCAGGATATGCAGGAGTCGGTGCATGGGAAATGGGAGAAATGTAGCACAATGGTCACCATCACATAGCATGAATATTGCATTAGTACAAAAAAACGTGATCAATCTCTCTGTCACTTGGGTGATCATGAGATCAAGGAGGGGTGTGATAGAACGCAGCCCCAGCCCCTCCCGCCATAAGCAATAGAGCTTCGCCTGTGCTGTGTGCAAACCCATTAAAATGTGTCTGCCAAATCATGTGATGTCTTCTATGAGCACGGAAGGGATAAAAAAAAAGTTTTTATGAATGGTGGAGCGAGTTTTTTTGCTGGGTTATTCATTGTACCATGCTTTGTGCTCCATTATTTTTGGGTCCCACCATTGGTTGCCTCATGCTCTGTTCTATTAGAGTTCAGACGTTCGTTGGTTCATACTGTTTTTTTTTACTATTCCGGTCATCATTCATCAAGGCCAAGAGCCATTTAAGGATAAGAGTTAATAAGATAGGAATGATTGCCAGCCTATAAATGAAGAACATTATAGGAGTACTGACATTGGTCAATGGTATGAACTGTGTTTGATTACTTATGGGGCGACCCGTGAGAAAAATTTGCTGACATTGGATTTCAAGACAACCAAGTTGTAATTAGCAGGGAAGCAGTCCCGTGGCAATGTATTCCACAGATGAGGCATCTTGCAAAGAAGTTCTGTTCATGGAAATTCTGCCTGAGGCTAAGCACATTGAGGGAGAAAGAAAAACTTTTTTTTGTTGTGTTAGCAAGACAAGTTCTTGCTGTGAATGTCTTACAAGGAGGAACATAAGACTGGAGCTCAGCTGAGCAGCTACTATGGAAATAACGATAGAGTGGAAAGAGACTAGCAACCTCTCTTCTGTGAGAAAAGGGTTGTGGTGAACAGAAGAGATCACCCCTCACTAGATTGCGAAGAAGATTCTGAATTCTGTTAAAGGTAGGAACGAGTGTTCTGTGTGGCACCTTCCCAGATGTGGCAGCTATTTAGGTTCTGACAATCGTCGCTCCATACTCTGTACTCTCTTTTATTCGTCTTCTGTCTTTAGTCAAAGAGAGTTCCATTTTTTGGTTTTGGTTTTGTATCCAGTATCAGGGGTCGTCCTGAAACAGGATATACCGACAGATTGACCACAGTTACAATTGATTAGGCCAATCATACACACCCTGGTAAAACTTTGGATGATTATGATATTATTATTTTTTTTAAGTAAAAACCTTTTCATTTAGGTTTATCTATATCGTAATTACAATAACTGCAACCGTCTCTATAAATTTAATGAGCCTGACAGAAGTAGCCCCCTTTTTCTCTCTCTCTCTCTCCCTCACTCTTTGTCATGTTTGTTAAAAAATATTATTAGTATTAATTAGTTACCATTGAGGATAAGTGTTAAGTAGATGGATTGATGATCTATCTATCTATCTATCTATCTATCTATATCTATCTATCTCTATATCTATCTATCTCTATATCTATCTATCTCTATATATATATCTATCTATCTCTATATCTATCTATCTCTATCTCTATCTCTCTCTCTCAACCAGTTTACACCGGAATTGTCAACTCTTTTCTTTCTTTATTTATTTCCTTCACTTTTTAAAACAAAAAGCACAATTTTGATCTTTAATCCTTGATAGTGATTTCTATTTAAACCATGGTATTTTCTTTTTTACTTGATTTAAATATACTGTAGCAATCACATGTTTTAATTGTATGAAGTACTACTTTCTTTTGATGTAAATGGACAGGTATATCACTCGAATGATTGCTCCCCCCCCCTTTCCTCCACCAATCAGAAGGCACACAAATCGCTGGACTTCTTCTTACAGCATCCACTTGATTTTATTCCCCTTGGCCAGAGTTGGAGCCAGTACATCGTTCAGAGCAGACGTATTTCGTTCGTTTCCTTAAATCGCCAACAACAGGGTAAATCTACTCTACAGTTGCATGCTGCAATTTATAAAGACTGTATGTAGCTGTTTCATTTCTTTGCAGCAGAGACCAATAAAAGGTATTTTCATTTGTAACAACGATGTCGTCTGTTAATTAACTGTTGGAATCGGATAAACTTCGGTTTGGTTTGTTTTATGACATATCAACCATCTATGGGTTATTTAATGCCGAATAAAGTTGTCAAATGGAATCCTATAGGTAGGATAGTTATTTTATACTCGTAGAAAACATTACTTTTACAAAACATTACTCCTAGAGAACATTAATCTTAGAAAACATTAATCTTAGAAAACATTAATCCTAGAGAACATTAATCCAAGAGAACATTAATCCAAGAGAACATTAATCCTAGAGAACATTAATCTTAGAGAACATTAATCCTAGAGAACATTAATCCTAGAGAACATTAATCCAAGAGAACATTAATCCTAGAGAACATTAATCCAAGAGAACATTAATCCAAGAGAACATTAATCTTAGAGAACATTAATCCTAGAGAACATTAATCCTAGAGAACATTAATCCAAGAGAACATTAATCCTAGAACATTAATCCAAGAGAACATTAATCCTAGAGAACATTAATCTTAGAGAACATTAATCCAAGAGAACATTAATCCTAGAGAACATTAATCCTAGAGAACATAAATCTTAGAGAACATTAATCCAAGAGAACATTAATCCAAGAGAACATTAATCCTAGAGAACATTAATCATAGAGAACATTAATCCTAGAGACCATTAATCCTAGAGAACATTAATCCAAGAGAACATTAATCTTAGAGAACATTAATCCTAGAGAACATTAATCTTAGAGAACATTAATCCAAGAGAACATTAATCCTAGAGAACATTAATCCAAGAGAACATTAATCCAAGAGAACATTAATCTAAGAGAACATTAATCCTAGAGAACATTAATCCTAGAGAACATTAATCTTAGAGAACATTAATCCTAGAGAACATTAATCTTAGAGAACATTAATCCTAGAGAACATTAATCTTAGAGAACATTAATCCAAGAGAACATTAATCCTAGAGAACATTAATCCAAGAGAACATTAATCCTAGAGAACACATTAATCTTAGAAAACACATTAATCTTAGAAAACATTAAACTGAGAAAACATTAAACTGAGAAAAACAATT
Organism: Sepiola atlantica; assembly: GCA_963556195.1. Classification (NCBI taxonomy): domain Eukaryota; kingdom Metazoa; phylum Mollusca; class Cephalopoda; order Sepiida; family Sepiolidae; genus Sepiola; species Sepiola atlantica. The sequence goes on from OY744532.1 coordinate 88,497,674, forward strand.
TCGCAGTGAGAGTGGGATCATTACTCGTAGAAAACATTACTCCTAGAAAGCATAATTCCTAGAAAACATTACTCTTAGAAGGAAATTTTATAGTGAGAGTGGGAACATTACTCTTAGAAAACATTATTCTCAGAAAACATTACTCCCAGAAAAAAAATTTACAGTGAGTGTGGAAACATTACTATTAGAAAACATTACACCCAGAAAACATTACTCTTAGAAAGAACTATAATAGAAAAGGTATTACTCTCAGAAACACTAATCCCGGAAAACTTTACTGCTAGAAAACATTACTTTTAGAAAACATTTCTCTCTAAGAAAACCATACTCTTAGAAGGACATTTTACAGAGGGGCATGGGCATTACTCTCAGAAAACACTACTACCAGTAACCATTACACCTGAAGAAGGTCGGAGGTTACATCAGCCGAAACGCTGTGATAAAAACACCCAAGATGAGAACAGTAGTCCGAATATACCAAATTCTACAATTTAAAACTAATGCTATATTTATTGCTTATGTCCTGGGACGATCAATCTGCTAGTTTATTTATATATACACAGGATAGAATATAGAAGTACTTAAAATTACAAAAGTAAAACCTATTTTTTGAAATTAACTGCACAATTTCCATAGTTATGTATTATTCTTATACTAGTATACAACTTCAGTCAAACAAAATGATGAAAAATGTCATGCTTCGCCAGTGTTCGCACTAATATTCATATAAAATCATAGAATTACGTTAGTAATTTCAGTTTTCATATATAAATTATTATTATCTCTTCTGATGACCTTAAGAAAAGAAAATCGCTTACGGTTGACTTTTTATTTAGAGATAAATTATATGAGAATGATACGATGGGTGTGTTATGTGAGTCTTAGAGCCAGGCTTAGATCTGATAGCCTCAGAGGAAGATTAAATATGTGTGCAGAACAGGAGACTCTGATGGTATGGCCACTTTGAAAGAATGAATGAGAGTTCTTGGGTTAGTAGCTGCAGAACGGTTGAGGTAGCAGGTTCAGTTCACAGGTGAAATCCAAGAAAAACATGAGAGGAAGTGAGAAGTCAATTTCTTAAAGCCGTCTAACGTATGGCTGCATGTAAAACGAACGTTGAACCGCTGACGAGTATTATAATAATGATGATGATGATGATGATGACGACGATGATGATGATGATGATGATGATGATGATGACGATGAGGATGATGATGATGAGGATGAAGAATTAAAAATAAAATTGAGAGGAAAACTCACTTGACTGCTAATCGATTTCTAAGTTATTATTTATTTGGTACGCTATAAAGTCGTACACAATACAAAACAGGAACTTCTTTCTTTCTTGGGAAAACATTCTACGAGAGAGAGAGAGAGAGAGGACAGAGAGAGAGAAGACAGAGAGAGAGAGAGAGAGAAGAGAGAGAGAAGACAGAGAGAGAGAGAGAAGACAGAGAGAGAGAGAGAGAAGACAGAGAGAGAGAGAGAGAAGACAGAGAGAGAGAGAAGACAGAGAGAGAGAGAAGACAGAGAGAAGAGAGAGAGAGATGATGAAGGATATATATAGAGAGATTGGATCAGTTATAATTCGGCAGGAAATGTCATCTGCTTTTCTCTAAAATGCGTTGTTTTATTACTGTGGAAAGTAAAGGTCTAAGAGCGAATGTTAATTTGAAGACTTGGAGGAATGCAAAGGAAAGTAAAGATCTGAAAGCGAATGTTACCAAGACCAAAGCGATGATCAGTGATTGCAGTGTTGGAAAGCTCCCAAAAAGTAGAATGTTTACCTGCTTATTTTGTGGAAACGGAGTCGGGTGCAATTGAATCTTTTGTGATACCTATAAGCATTGGGTACACAAGAAGTGCAGGGGAATTACAAGTAGGTTGAGATAAAATAACCAATCTGTGTTTAAGAATTGTAAGACAATGGAGATGGATGAGAACTCAGATGTGGAGAAAGTATATCTGGATAGCGAAGTTATTGCAGTTGTCGAGAAGTTTTGTTACCTTGGTGATAGTATTGGAGCACAGAGTGGAGCAGGTGCTAGTGTGATTGCAAGAATTAGGAGTGGATGGTGTAAGTTCAGGAAAAAGTAGGTTGAGAGAGAATAACCAATCTGTGTTGGAAAGCTCCCTAGAAGAGGAAAGTTTCCCTGCTCACTTTGTGGAATGGGGGTTGAGCGCAATTCAATTTTTTGTGGTACACAAAAAGTGCAGTGGAATTACTCCTAGGTTGAGAGCTGATAACCAGTTTGTGCGCAAGAAGTGTAAGAAAATGGCGATGGATGAGTACTCAGATGGGGAGAAAGTATATCTGGATGGCGAAGGTATTAAGGTTGTTGAGAAGTGTTGTTACTTTGGTGGAGCACAGGGTGGAGCAGGTGCTGGTGTGATTGCAAGAGTTAGGAGTGGACAGGGAACGTGTGTCATTACTAACCAGCAGAGCGTTACAACTGCTGACCAAGGAAAGAGTCTATCAGGCAGGTGTACGCATTGTGATGATGTGTGGAAGTGAAACTTGGCCATTGAGGGTTGAGGACATGTGTTGCATGAAGAAAAATAACATGAAAATGATACGATGGGTGTACAATGTGAGTCTGTGATCTGATGACCTTAGAAGTAGATTAAATCTGGACATAATAGGGAGATTTGTGCAGAATTTTAGACTTCGATGGCATTGCCACGTTGAAAAAAATGGATGAGAGTTCTTGGGTAATTAGTTGTAGAACGGTTGAGGTAGCAGGGTCAGTTCACAGTGGAGTGGCCAAGATAAACATGGCAGGAAGTGATAAGAATTGGCGTGAGAGAAAGAGGTATCAATAAAGACCTGGCCAGAGATAAGTTAGTTTTGAAGTCAATTTCCTGAAGCCCTCCAACGGATGCTAGCATGTAAAACGGACGTCAAATCAAATATGATGATGATGTCTCTCGTTTAAAATACGTCCTAGCACCTCAAAAAAGGTTCTGATTACTTTTTGTTTCCGTTTTCGAGCAACACATCAAGCGAGTTTTTCTTTTTTTTTAAATATTTTTACCTAGCCCAAAATATTCGTAGAATTTTTGGGACACTAACATTTACTCCCATACCCCAAATAAAAAATAAGTAACTGGAGTCTATTATTTCCTCGAGCACTCTGGGCGAAAAAGGTGAGTTATTCAAATGATCCTATACTCCACTTGAATCTTCATTTCTCTCGTGATATGTGTGTGTTTCTAGACTATACTTTATTTACACATTATTACTATTATTATTTTGTTTATTAGTAACGATTAACTAAATATATATCATTTTTTATACTAAACCCGTATGCAAAACATAACAAAACGCCTCTTTACTTTTGTAGAACAATATTCAAAGAGAAACAAAGAGAGAGAGAGAGAGAGAGGGGTGAGAAGGTGTGCAAATAGGGTCGAATCAGCAAGTTCATCGGAGCACATTTCATTGAAGTACTTGTAAAATAATCACAAAGATGTAACATTGCAGCGATGGGATAGGGGCTAGAGCTTGGTGAATAGTGAGAGGAACATATTAGATTAGATACTCTTTTTGGGACCTTGGCTAAGAGGGAGAGACTGGGGGATAGTGCACCAGCCCAGATGTCACAACAATACTCCATGCATTAGCGGATGGTGTTTTTCTAGAGACATAGAATACTGGTAGGTGTGAAAAGTTTTCTAGCACAGTAGAGGGAGCCCTCTTTCTTTGCAGCAGCCCTAGGAAATATCTTCTATGTATTTGTTCCAATTCATGTTACCTGTTAATGTTAGGCTGAGGAATTTGAACGTTGGACTCTCGGGTAGGGTGTTATTTTCGATGGCAATCGGTGGTTGAAGAGGTTTTTTGTAGTTGTTGAAAGAAAAGAGCTTTGTTTTTGCGGCATTAAATGTTACCATCCATTTATGACACCATTCCACTACAGACTGGAGGTCACTTTCTAAAGATTCAGCAATTGCCTGAGATATGTGCACGTACCTTTTACCCACATGACGAGAGTAGAGTGTGGTATCATCAGCAAATATACCCATCGCAGACACAATGTCATCAGGGAGGTCGTTTAGGAAAAGCAGGAACAAAATAGGTCCAAAGATAGATCCCTAGGGTGCCCCTGCATTTATGTCATGTTGTTTGGACAAATAGCCATCAAGAACAACCTGGATCTTCTTTATGATAGGAAGGATCTAATTATATTAAGTATTCGTCCAGTAACACCATATGAATTATTTTTTATGAGAAGACATTATGTCAGACCTTGTCAAAGGCTTTGGATATATCTAGCGCTACCACCCTAGCTTCGCCTGCTTTGTCCAGTGTATGGTATATGCGTTCAGAGATGACCGTTAGGATATCTGCAGTAGACCGTGCTTCCCTAAATTCAAAGTGATGATCTGAAAGAAGTTTAGCATTAACGAGGTGACAGATTATCGCTAGATCGATTAAAGATTCAAAGATTTTAGCGAAGAGTGGGAATAGACTGATCGGGCGATAATCCTGAGGGTCAGTTCTATCTTCAGAATTCTTGAAGACTGGTACCACAGAGGCAATTTTCCAGCTATCAAGGAAGCAAGATTCGACAAGGCATCTGTTGTAGAGTTAGGAAACGAACAGGGGCCAGTTCATCAGAGAATTTCTTTATTACTATTACTCGTATAAGATAAGGCCCATATGATGCATTGGACATGAGATTAGGTGATGCTCAGGTCATGAAGAGTGGCTTCAGTCCGCAATGGGAAATTTGTAAGAGAGTGGTTTGCAGAGTCCAAAGTGGATTTTTAGGCGAAACGCTGGGAAAGTAGTTCAGCTTTATCAGTTGCCATGCAAACGACATCATTGTGGTTTGATAGCGCTACTTAAGAGTTAGGGCTCTTATATTACCAGTAGAAAACAACAGTCTACCCTTTACCTCAACCTGTCGTAACAATAGCGACCCAGACTAGTGACAAAAAATTTTCCCCAAGTTGCCCAGACAGATAGAAAGAGAAGCAGCGTTAATTGTCCAAGACAGAGAAACATGGCCAAGTACTGGGTGTCTTTGAGGTGTCCTCTGTGCCTGGCTAATAGACAAAGAAGGAGTGCAAAGGCCTGGCGATAAGCAGATCCCATCTACTCCTTAAGCAATTTTAGGTTTGCCAACCGGATATTTTGTTCGAGACTCAAGCTCTAGGAAGTTTGTCGATCCGGACTAAGAGGGCCTCCCTCCCAAACGGTTTGCTGCCAAGACGTAAGTATTCAGTAGCACAGTTTTTATATCAGAGATTTCCTTCTCCTAGATGGATGACCTGACAAGATCTACGGGTCCATCACACCGAGTGGGGTAATCCTGCGCCCGTGTACTTGTCAGGTATTTCAGAACCTTTGCATGTATTAATTTTTTTTAAATAAGATAAGTTAAAATTAATAAAAATACACGTCATATTTAAAGCAGACAAAGAAAACTTTGCTGAACTTTGGCGAATCTATTTATATTTTCAGGGTCATGTGTTGGCAACATTATTTGTAGGTCACTTTGCAAATGACCCGGTGAGAACGAAGATACCATTTATCTAAGAATAAGATGGAAGAGGGGGGATATCCTTCTATGAGTGGTCAGACCTTTTTTTCTTCGCATTTTAAGCTATCTATTCTTTTCAATTTTTCGTTGTATTTAACCTCAAGAACAATAGAAACATGAATTTCTCCGGCCAGTAGGAAGAAACTAAGGCACACAGAATAAAATAAAAATAAAAGAAAAACAGAAAATAAATACAATTGAATAAGATAAGTTAAAATTAATAAAAATACCAGTCATATTTAAAGTATGCAAAGAAAACTTAGCTAAACTTTGGTGAATCTATTCATATTTTCAGGGCCATGTGTTGGTAGCATTATTTGTAGGCCGGTCACTTTGCAGATGACCCGGTGAGAACGAAGATAACATTTATCTAAGAATAAAATGTCATCTGAAAATGTGGTCTGTTTTTCTCTTGAATTTGTTTTTTTTATCAGTTTTCGTCGGTCTATTTGACATACATAGGTTTCAAATAGCATTATGTGATGCTTCTTAGCATTTCTACAAAAGGCTATGATTACTTCTTTTTTTTTCGTTCAACAAAACACAATTCACAATTTTTTTTATTATTATTAGTTCAGGTAGCCCAACAAATTCTAAATTTTTTACAGTAACTGAAATTCGCTGTTTTAAATCATTTATTTTAAGCGTATCATTTTAGCTACCCCCTACAAATTCTTACCTATATGTTGGGGAAATGTAACTTTTTCTTAGCTCCTCACCCCTATCCAGTAACTGGAATCTACTATTTTAATCGCTAGTGGCTATGATTTATTAAAGTAATATGGGCGAAATATTTGAGGTATTCGAATGATATTATACTACACTTTAACTTTCATTTATTGTATGTCTATGTGTGTGAGTTTTTCGTCGCTACGTGATTTACAAATTATTATCTTTCTTTACTATTAATGATTTTATTGAAATAAAAACAAATGTTATAACCTAAAATAAATCGAAATTTCATTTAAATTCATTAATACATAATTTAGTTATGAAATTAAATCAACCAGATTGCATTTCGGCTTACTCGTAAACAAATGAGCCATTAAAATATTTTGTTAATAGTTGAAAAAAAAAATAGAAAAAGGGTTGAAGTATTTTGCAAGCATTTGAAATTTGAAAGGAATTTCGTAGCCTTCTAACTGTCGATTAAAAAATCATTTAAACTGGCTTTAATATTTTTGGTAAATCCTAAATTTCCTAATTTAGAAATAGGGATTATGACCACATTACCGTACCTTACTTTAGTTATAGTTTCATAATAATTTTTTGGTGCTTCTTTAGAAACGTGGCCGAGATTTCAAAGGAGGAGATAATTCAAATGACGAAATATGAAAGGGGGCGAAAAAAGGCGGGGGGTGTCAAATCTAACCCTAACCCTAACATTTCAATTAAAGCCAGTTCATTTATTTGATGTTTGATTTATTCAAATAAATTAATTTGATTTTAACGTATCCTCAGAAGATTTATTTTTTGCATTTAAAATTCGATATAAAAACACTCTGCCCCCCCCCACCACCACCCCCCAAAAAAAGTTTGGATTATTTGTCCCTTTCATATTTCGTCGTTTGAATTATCTCCTTTAATATCTCGTTTCGGCCACGTTTCGAAAGAAGCACCCATTTTTTAAATGGATTAAGGGGTCACTGCTTATCATTGCCCATCGGTCACTCGGGGATAAGGATTTGGTTCAATTTACAATTTCATGACCAAACGATATCGTATTAATGTAATTTGGTGAGAAAAAATAACGGCATAGTTAAAAAAAAACGAAATAAAAATCACAGTAAGAAAATTCCTGGGCAACGCCGAGTAGTAACAGCTAGTTTCTTATACAATATAGTAATTCCACTTTTAAACCTGAGGAAAGAGACACGATGTTTGAAGCAATTTTGTTGAAAGAAATTAAACAAAAAGGAAATAGTGAATGTAGTAAGAAAAACGATATCGTATCAATGTAATTTGGTAACGACATAGTTAAAAAAAAAAAAAACGAATAAAAATCACAGTAAGAAAATTCCCGGGCAACGGCGAGTAGTAACAGCTAGTTTCTTATACAATATAGTAATTCCACTTTTTAACCTGAGGAAAGAGACACTATATTTGAAGCAATTTTGTTGAAAGAAATTAAACAAAAAGGAGGAAATAGTGAATGTAGTAAGAACTATAAGAAAGAAATGAGCGCCATACATGAGTGAATTCTGTCTCAGAGATTAACACGAACCAATCAAACTGCGGTTCGTCATGCATCACAATCTGCCGAAAAGTTAAAAGTAAAAAAGACTGTCTCCTCACATTATCTTTTTGGATGCATCGTTTTGGAGGAAGTCATGTCGCAATTTGAAAAACTTGGATTTTATGTAGCAAAAAAAAAAAAACGTAAGAAAACGTAAGATTTTTAACAAGATTGTTGGATCTTATTAATGATTGGTTGTTGTCGTTACTTCTGGTAAAAAAGTGGACATGTTTTCAATTGGAAAATAGATGGCATCTGCCAATATTGGATTAGACTAATATTTCAGAGCTAGACTCTTCCAGAAAACATATGTAGTAATAACATGTAAACGAAATTTACAAATTAACACATTTGGTTATGTTGAATAACTGCACTTGGTCATGGCGGGCAAATGTGACGTCATGACATTTCCACCAGTGTTCATGCCTACAATAATGGCTTATGTTATTTTCGCCCGGTAACCCAAATTACCAGATAGTTTTTATTTGTAGATGCAAAGAGAAAAGTTGCTTTTTTTTCGGGTTATTTCATTGAGTTTTTAAATGTATTCGGTATTTATTTATTAATTCATGTCCAGGATTGAAGACGTCTTGGACAAAATATTCAGACGGTGTTTACATGTACACATCTTCTAACTGTCCATTTACATGGCTTGTTGCACTTGGCTATTTTTGGCTAATAAATTGATTTGATTTATTTATGAAAATATTCAAACATTTGTAACATATTTCCATTCATTTGATGTTATTATTTGTTAAATCGTAACTTTGTATTTAATACATTTGTATTAAATATAAAATATAGAAATAAGACAATTTCTTCGAAAATATTCTGTATTGGATACGTTGAAAAAAAAAAGAACAAATTACTTTTTGACTCTCCGAAATTTTAAAAGTTTGTTAAATTGAAAATTTGTAATATATTTCAAATTCATTAATAAAAAAAAACACTGATTTTATTTTTTTTTAATTAATTATTATAAACAATTACCTTGTGACCTTTCGAAATTTGTAAAGTTTATTTCTTGTTAAATTGTAAATTTGTAATATATTTCAAATCCATTTATTAATTAGTATTTGAAAGAAAAAAATGAAAAAAAAAACAAACAATTTGTTAATTATTTAATATTTGAAATATATTATTTGTTACCGTTAAAATCAGAAAATTATTATTTTCCATCAAAAAAGGTTAAAATATTACAACATATTTTTGAGAGGCCTAACACCAGTGGAAATGTCATGACGCCATGTGTGGCCGCCATGACCAAGTGCTGTTATTCAACATAACATCACATTTATTCAACTATTAATTTGTTTTCTGATTTTTGTGAATTATTTTGCAAATATTAATTTGTTTTCTACTCTCTTTCTTTCAGAGGGTTGTTTTTTTGGAAGAGAGGTTACCACCCGGACGTAGTGTTGGTGGTAAGGTTAAGGGAGAGTATGTTTTGTTTTGCAAGAAAAAAATAATAAAATCAGGGTTTATTAAAAATTGAAATTAAATATATTAGAAATTAAACATCATAATAATGGCGTCGGACTTATAGTTAGTGGTAGGGTTAACTGAGGGATTTTTTTTTTAAGAAACAAATAATAAGATCATACATATCAAAGGGGTGCACAGGGAAAATTTGCACAGTGGACAAAAACTTATTAATATTTGCAAACTAAATATAAAAAACTCCACAAAAGTCAGAAAACAAATTAATATTTGCACAAATATGCATGGTGGACTACTTTGCCGTGCTACCACTGTTAAAAAAAAACAAAAATAGACGATAAAATATGGCAGCCTCTTTGTGATCTAACCTCTTCAATATATCCAAAATAGGTGCAATGAAAAGTTGTTTTTAATCAAAAGTTTTTTATCGATATATTTTATTTAGAAATTAATCTGTAAATGTATCTTCAAAATAGTATAAAATTCAATGATTTTTCGGTACGATGAATGTAATTTATTTAATTGTTGTAAAAACAAATAAGGAAAAGAAGAAAATTGTGTACAAAAATAGATTGTCAATAATAAAAGAAATGTTGGTATATTTATTCATTTAGCAATAAAAAATACTTGGCATAAATATGAAAAAAGTTAAAATCTTTAAGGAAATAACTTCAAAGGCTTTCTACAAATTGACTTGCCGTCTTCGAATAGGCATTGTCTAGAGTCTAGACAAGTCTAGACTCTAGACTGTCCCCAGACCATGTAGGTGACAAATACTTGCTTCTATACAATACTATCTTTCTCAAAATAACCAATGAACAAAAAACCCATTGCGCATCTTATACTACGAAGGCCAAAAGTTTAACTGCGGATGTCTGCATCTTTGGTTGCGTTCGACTGGTTTCACCTGTTGCAGTCAACTCAGCGGACTGCCGATTTAACTCTGGAGTGACCTGATGGATCTATGTTTTATCCATTGTCATACATTGATGCAAAAAACTCTTGCAAACAACACTGACTCGTTGACACGTTGTTTTTCTAATCGATTGCGAGAAAATGCGGCACCCACTTTAAACCCAGCTTTATCATTGACAAATATTCATGTAAAATGGTAAATACGCTGCCTTCTGATATATTAACCTCTTCTGCTATCTCATGCAACTTCAATTTTCTAGTTTTGGGGACTTGTTTATATGTTTTCAAGGACAACTACCGAATTTGGGCAAGCTGAGTCTTCAGCATCCTTTGCGTCTGTACGACCCCGTTTAAACTCAGCATATCACCTCTTAACGGTTGTTTCTGATGGAAGAGTCCCCGAATAACACTTATCAAACCATTGTTTTGCTTGAACTACAAATTTCCCATCAGAAAGCAATGCTTTATCAACACACCAAATTCAGATTTTTCTATTGTTTTTGAAAATTTGCAACACTCTGTAGCAGTTACCTCCTCCTTTCAAAACGTAACTACACCGGTTTGCCGGTAGGTGTCGCTTTTTCACCGACAGGTGGCGCTGTAAAGCGACACCAGAGTTATCTGCCCTTCGGACTATAAAAGCCGGGGCAATACGGAAATTCTCTCTCTCCTTCACAGACCAGCATCGGAGAACAACGCTGGCACCAGCACTCCGTTTTACTCGCCTTTTGGCCTCGACAGGATGACGCTGACACTAGCGTTCCGTCTCACTCTTCTCTGGTCGGCAGAACGACGCTAATACACTAGCGTTTCGTCTCACGCTTTTCCTTTCAACTGGTCTCAGCAAAACAACTACCAACACACGTTTCTTCCGTCAACACGTGGGCAAACAACGGTAAGAGTTTCTCAACTCATTTTCTTTGTGTACGGCTTTCCAAGACTTTCCTCACGCCGGATTCATTTCTTCTTATACCTTTTCAAGAACTGTTTTTCCATCGACACACATGCATACATCACACATTTCACCATTCCACGTACACACACGTTCAATAAACGTTATTTGAACTACTTCATTTTGTTTATTAATTATTACTCTGTCTTTGCATGCAACAATTGCTTGATTTACTGAACACGTCTATAATCGGGGGAACACGACCCTCGAACCGAACATTGGTGACCCAACGTGCAAGCTTTGTTGTATGGGGCAGGGTAATTAATTTCGTACTAGAACAACAAAAAAAAAAAACATTTCTCGTTTTTTCTTCCGTGGTGAAACGAATTACGCACCCATCTTTTTCCTTTTTTTTTCTACCCACGAGGTAGAAATATACAAACAAACAAAAGAAAAGAAGCCACCGTCTCCATTTTTCCTGGCCACGCGGAAATACCCAAACAAGAAAAACAAAAACATTTCTCGGCTTCTCCGAGTATAAAACAAATTACAATTTTATTTTTTTCTCCTTCTTTTCTTCCTCTACACACATGTCGGAAAAATATATACAAAGAAAAAGACAAACTTTTGCCAATCCTTTTTTTCTTCTTTTTCGACGAACAAAAGGACCTTACAAGACGCCACTTCCTTTGTTTTGAACACGTGGGGATAAAAAGAAAACAAAAGAAAACAAACGCTCACGCCGCCCATCTTTTTCGTGACCACATGTTGATAAAAAATTTTTAAATTGCCGCCATCTTTTTTCCGGACCACGTGTTGATAAAAAAAATTCAACAAAAAAAAAAAACGCCATTTTTATCTCTCGGAAATTCAAACAAAAAAAGAAAATACGAATTTATTTTCTGTTTTAACAAAAAGGGAAGCCGCAATCTTTTTCTCTAACCACGTGGAAATGAAAATTCAAACAAACAAAAAAGGAAATACGAAAAATTTTTTTCTTTCTTTCTTTTCAACAACAAAGGAAAGAGAAGCCACCATTCTTTCTCTACGTGGAAACTAACATTCAAACAAACTAAAACGAAAACAAAAAACATCATTCCTCGTGTGAAAAAAATTACGACTCCATTTTTTTTTCTTTTTCCTTTCTACCCACGTGTTGGAAATATATATATGAAGGAAAAGACAATTACAAAACAGACAAACACGAACAACATCACCCTTCAAGGCCTACCAACAATCTTCAACACAACTTGAACAACCACATTTTTCCCGGACATTCATCAAGCACCAAACATTTCCGGACTTCACTGACGACACTATGGAAGAAATCACACCAGTTCAAAAACGAGTACACTGCACAAGCACGACTATATACTCAACAACTGGACGTTCGTTGATTAACTGGGGGACACATCAACTCGAACGACACGCACCAACACCAGTACAGACCCACTTGTACCTGGACCTGCTAACTCACTTGCAGACATTTGTGCATCTGATTTTGACCATAGTGTACTACCAATCTAAACAACTACATGTTTGTTCATCAGTTCCACAACACGGACTAATTAACATGAACAACATCAACAACTGCACAGACTCACTTGTGCTCATTCATCAACACCTGCACAGACTCACTTGTGCTCATTCATCAACACCGCACAGACTCACTTGTGCTCATTCATCAACAATTGCACAGACTCACTTGTGCTCATTCATCAACAACTGCACAGATTCACTTGTGCCTATTCATCAACCACTGCACAGACTCACTTGTGCTCATTCATCAACAACTGCACAGATTCACTTGTGCTCACTCATCAACACTGCACAGATTCACTTGTGCTCGCTCATCAACACCGCACAGACCCACTTGTGCTCACTCATCAACAACCGCGCAGACCCAAGCACCAAACATTCACTGACAATTCAACGTTCGTTCATCAGCTCCGCATCACGCAGACTAATCAACATGAACAACGCCACCAACAAGTGCAAATTCACTTGCACTCAGCATTTTTCAACCGCAAACTCGCTTGCGCTCAACCTTGATGCAGACCCAAACAACACGCAGATTCACATGCGTTACAAACACTCAATTCCGCAGACGCACTTGCGATCAATCATTCAATACAGATGCAGAAACAGAAATAAGTAGCGTGCACACTACTTTTTTCTAATCTTCAACAGCAAAACAGACATACCCACAAAGAATGCTTCTCATCTACAACTGTCCATATTGAATAATATTTTCAATATTTTTCAATCTGGGGGGAGTCCTTGTAGCAGTTACCTCCTCCTTTCAAAACGTAACTACACCGGTTTGCCGGTAGGTGTCGCTTTTTCACCGACAGGTGGCGCTGTAAAGCGACACCAGAGTTATCTGCCCTTCGGACTATAAAAGCCGGGGCAATACGGAAATTCTCTCTCTCCTTCACAGACCAGCATCGGAGAACAACGCTGGCACCAGCACTCCGTTTTACTCGCCTTTTGGCCTCGACAGGATGACGCTGACACTAGCGTTCCGTCTCACTCTTCTCTGGTCGGCAGAACGACGCTAATACACTAGCGTTTCGTCTCACGCTTTTCCTTTCAACTGGTCTCAGCAAAACAACTACCAACACACGTTTCTTCCGTCAACACGTGGGCAAACAACGGTAAGAGTTTCTCAACTCATTTTCTTTGTGTACGGCTTTCCAAGACTTTCCTCACGCCGGATTCATTTCTTCTTATACCTTTTCAAGAACTGTTTTTCCATCGACACACATGCATACATCACACATTTCACCATTCCACGTACACACACGTTCAATAAACGTTATTTGAACTACTTCATTTTGTTTATTAATTATTACTCTGTCTTTGCATGCAACAATTGCTTGATTTACTGAACACGTCTATAATCGGGGGAACACGACCCTCGAACCGAACAACTCTTTAGTTAAATAACTGTCATTTAGAAACTAAATAATCCGATTGGGCTTAAAGTTTGAAACGTGCCATTAGAAGGTTAGTAATTTATAAAAAAAAAATTATATGAATTCATTTTATTAATGGCGTCATCTATATGTCAGGCCCGGGACTTATTGAGTGATGGGTTAGGAGAAGGAAAACACAGAAATAGCAACAGATTTTTTTTGGTTGCTTATACCAGCATTGTTTTCAGTCATTGTAAGCTTCTCCTTGCAACTGGACTCGGTTCAGGAGAGGTGCGGTTGGTGATTGTGCAACTCTCGCTTTGCTATACAAATTTCGATTAGCTTTCGTTAAGTGGTTTAAATGAATGAAAATAGCATCGACTCGAATGTATCTTACCTCGGGAAGGAACTGTCATGACGGAAATAGTCTTTTGTCAGGAAGGATCTATTAAGATAGGCGGAAGTGGTTTGGGGAACCCACCTTCCCTTCCCCCCCTCTCTCTCTCTCTCTCTCGCCGAAGTGTTCAAGTACACTTTCTGTGTGAAAAAAAAATTCTTTGTTTAGTTGATTGCAGGAGTCAAGGGCTAACACTTGATTCCTTTATGAGCTACGTTCGTATATAAGATTTGACGTTGCCTCTTTTTCTTCGCCTCAAATATTATGTTGTTTTATTCTTCTTTCTAACTTCTCACCTGTGTAATACCATGACTATACCGACATAGTTATAAACTAAATTATAGCATTTCTTCAGAGTTCTCATTCGACTGAGAGAACACAATCGATAGGGGGGGGGGGCATCGTACCAGACACACAAAGTAAGAAACGGTTCTAAATGAGAAAAGTAGAGAATAATAAATAACAAGATGAAGAAAAAGAAAACAATGCGAAAAAAAAAAAATAACTACAGGAAAATAATAAATATATACTAGAAGAATTACCGCCCCTACGAACAGAACCGTTTTGCACCACTTTTATGCCCCCCTACGAAGATTAAAATCATGATATAAAAAAGGTCACTTAGTTTAAAAAAATATTTATGTAATATTTTTTTAATATTTATTATCTTATGTTAATTTCTTTAAATTCATAAAACCCGTATCCAGTTAAAAAAAATTCTGTAGACTTACGTGAGATTCGAACTCGGATATGCCAAGTGTAAAAAACTCGAACGGCCACGAAGGATGTTTACATTTAACAAAATTCTACCCCCTCTATATCTTTGTTTCTACTTCCTTAGTAATGTGTACTCTGCCTATTCCTTTTTTGTCAACCAGTCACACGTTTCTACTTGCGTACGAACAGACAAATTCAAAAACCGCCACAACTTTTTAATAGTATGTAGATTCTTCTATTGATATCCCGTGCAATTGGCAACAAAACTAACGCATACGTTCGATTTAGAGTCACTGTACACGGAATTAAAATGTTCTGTGTACAGACAATATGCAAACTTGATGTTGCCACCTGCCTAAAATGTATGCTACTAAAATAAAAAATAAAATGGATTATTATCGATTAAGCACAAAATTTTCAGATTAACAAAATAAGAAAAAATTGGAAAATTTTAACGCTTTCACTTTTTTTGTGAGGAATGGATTCAATTTTATCATAAATTGATTCTCCATATTATATAACCGTGCTTAACATTTTTTTAAATTAATAATTTGGTTAATGTGTACGAGTATAGTCCCGACTGCAAAGCGGAAATCACGTGACACCAATCGCACCGCCTCCACGTCTTTTACAAAAAAAAGACCTGACAACTAGAGTAGTTTTGTAAATACATTTATTCAATTTTGAAAATCAACAGGAGAAAAAAATCACATTTGTTACATTTTTCGTTTAAAAAAACTTTCCGTTTATTTTCTTTAATAAATTAATTGTGTTTTGACAATAACTTGTCTGTTTGTATTTCAACGATTTCAATTTTTAAAAAACGAACCGCCCAGTATGTTTTTGGACGGGACGCAAAAACGCTGCCACCAACATCACGTGATCTCCGCAGCCGACGAATATCGGTACCATACTCGTAGACATTCACCAATAATTTTTAGGTGCAAGCCCATGACTCCACCGCCATGAAAAAAGAAAATTAAGAAAAATCTTTATAATGTATGTACCCGTGATGGAAAGAAATTATCGTCCACCAAAAATCACGTAAATTGATCACATAGTTTTTTTTTGTTTTTTTTTACAAAAGAAAATCAAATCCTTTAGGATGATCGTCGATCTATCGACGCCATGTTGGAAAACTAAGGGAGATAACTCCAAAAATTCCAAGTTCTACCAACTCTTCAGAAACAGATTTTAGAATCAGTCTTGTTCATAATCGTAATACCTACGAATTTCCATTAATTGCTTAAAAATGATTTTCTCTATAAAAAAAGGAATTGATCAATTTACGTGATTTTTTGGTGTACGATTTTTTTCTTTCCGTCACGGTACGCGGTACATCATAAACGTTTTTCTTTCTTTTTTTTCTTTCATGGCCGTGGAGTTATAGACTTGCACCAATTTTAATTCTGAAATAATTGTCTGAGTAAAGCAAGATATTCTAAACAAGCAGAGCTACCTGGCGTTGTCCGGGAAATAGTAAGTAATTTATTTTTATAAGTAAGGTAAAACTTACAACAAAAAAAAATAACAAATACTCGAACACATTGCCAATGAGACGTAAGGGGTTACTGTGATTATGACCAGATGTATTGGGAGCATCGTAAGTGTGGATTTGTGCAGCAAGATGTTTGTTTACATTACATTTAAATGTATGCATGCTGATATAGTCGGGGAAACAGAGAGCAGGCAGGGAATCCCAAAGGCAAGGGGGTTGAAAAAAGAAGCTATTAGAGTAAAACGTTTTCCGGCATCTGGGGACCTCTACAATAAAGGGGTTGGATTTTGCTGATTGTCAGGTTGGTCCAGGGTGTTTACGTCGAGGAGGCACCAGTGCAGCAAGTTCGTCAGCGCGCATTCCATGGACGTACTTGTAAAACAAGCACAGAGATGCAACATTGCGGCGATGGGACAGGGGTTAAAACTTTGTAGACAGTGTGGGATCTATTAGATTAGAGATTCATTTTTTAGCCCCTGTTTAAGATGGAGACGCTAGTGGTTGGTACACCAGCCCAGATGTAACAACAATACTCCATGGATGGGCAAATGGTGGCTTTGTAGAGATATAGGATACTAGCAGGTGAGAGAAGTTTCCTCGAACGGTAGTGGAAGCCCATCTTCCTTACAGCAGACTTGGCAATGTCTTCTATATATTTGTTCCAATTCATGTTACCTGTGAATGTTAGCCCGAAGAGTTTGAATGATGGACTCTCAGGTAGGGTGCTATTAGCCATGGTAATTAGTGGTTGAAAAAGTTTCTTATAATTTTTAAAGGAAAGGAGATTTCTCTTTGTTGCATTAAATGTATATATATATACACATTATATATATATATATATACATATATATATACATATATATATATATATATATATATACACATTATATATATATATATATACATATATATATATATATAAACAATATTTTGCTACATTCAAATGACCATGATTTTATTCACCTTCCTAATCATATTTTCAAAACAGAAATCTTCGGTACAATTACGGAACCGTTTTGTTCACAGAAGTACAATCAATATTTGTATGTTAATCCCGGATCTTTCCTCCATGGACTCATCAGAAACCAGTTTCCCTCAGAAAAAATACATAGCGATTCAGTAAACAAAACTTGAAAAAACCAAGCAACTCACATTGATTATATTTCGATTGAAAGAGAGACTTAGAAATCGCTACCCCAAAAAGAGCATCCATCTTGCTTTATCAGGGTAGTATATATAAAGAATAGAAAGTATATGCTAAAAAATATATTTACACATATCTCTCTCATATATATATATATATATATATATATATATAAGTTTTAGTTAGTGTCTGTCTATTTATTCACATATTTCTTCTTTTTTTTAGATAGACCTACATGCATAGATATGTTCTGAAACTACAGCATTCTATTATGAGCCCAACCCTCTTTCTGATCTTCATCAATGATCTTCCAAATCATATTTTGAGATCATTTGTTGACATCTATACTGATGACACAACTGTCTACGGCAGCACTTCGAAGAGCACTGATGATTGAAACCTTGTCGATAATCTCTCCTCCAATCTAGAACAAGTTATGCAATGGGGAAAAAGTGTCTTGTTTCCTTTAACACCTTCAAAACCAAGCTTCTCTCCTTTCACCACCAACACTCGAATCCTTGTTTTGCCTCAGTTGAAATGAATGGCTCTCTCCTTGAGGAAGCCCATTGCTTTGACACACTCTTACGACTGAATTTCACTCCAGACCTGAAATTGAAGACTTACATCAAATCCATTGCTAAAATGGTTGGATCATTCTATCGCTCTAGAAAGTACCCGACTCCTGATGCAATCCTCTAGAGTCGGGTCTTTAAATGGAGTACAGTGGACCCGCACTATTCGCGGTTTAACAAATTCGCGGATTTTCAGCATAAGCATTGACGTAACATTTCGTCATAACTTCGGTAGAACTTACAAATAGAATAATCATTTAAATCTAAATAAATCTAATATGACAACAAAAAATACGCAATTAAAAACGCTAGTTATTCCGTAAGATTAATATTAAATGCGGCTCATACAAAAGTTGCTCAGGCACTTTTGGTAGGCCAGAGTGCCCTTCTTTTTTAGCGCAGGTCTTTCAACCCCATTTTCCCGACCTTGTGTCACATCATACTGCTGGGGGCGGTAAATAAATACCAAGTAAGAATTAAAGGTTATGATGTTAATATACATAGGAAAGATTCACATTTATTCATATTTAGATTAGATTAAAATATTAGATTAGCTAACTGCAGTGTTTTCCATTATATCACAATGTATTTGTTACGTTTAAAAATCTGTGACTAACACAGGACCGGCGGGACAGTTATAAAAGTATGGGAGCGGCTCTCCTAAAAAGTGTGGGGGGGGGGCGGTTAAACACATGCATATATAACTTCATTATTGATCACCGTAAAGTGGAGGGAGCCCAAGTCAAAAAGTGTGGGGGTCTTGAGCCCTCACTGTCCCCCCCCCCCCCCCGATTAGATTAGATTAAAATATTAGATTAGCTAACTGCAGTGTTCTCCATTATATCACAATGTATTTGTTACATTTAAAAATCTGAGGAGGTGTTGCTCAGAGCATTCTTTTTTGTCTTAACAGAGTTCAAAATCGACTTCGCAATCTAGTGGGAGATGATCTCTTCTCTTCCCTGCAGTCCCTTTATCGCAGAAGAGACGTTGCTAGTCTTTTTCTACTCCACCGATATTTCCATGGTTGGTGCTCGACTGAGCTTCAAGCTCTGGTTCCCTCCACTAAACCTTCTCAGCAAGAACTTGTCTCTGTACTAACACTGCAAAGAACTCTCCTTTCTTTCTCTGTGTTCCGAATATAAAACGAAACTTCCATGAACAAAGTTTCTTTCCAAGAGCTCCCCACTTGTGGAACACGTTACCACAGGAATGTTTCCCTACAAACTACAACATGGTCGTTTTCAAGTCCAATACTAACAAATATCTGGCATGTCGTCCTGTGGATTAATAGTTCTAACTCTTTTCATAGTACTGCTCCATCATCTAACTGAAAATCTCACTAACCCTTATCCTCGAGTGGCTTTTGGCCTTGGTAAGTGGTGAACCATTTAGTAGATATAAAAAAAAATCAAGGTATTTGGATAAGTATAAGTAAATCCGACGTTTTACTTTATTTTATTTAAATTGTAACTTGAAAATTGTAGAATTTAAATATTGAGAATAGAAATGTTAATAAGAAGTTCAGGCTTGGAGCAGAAGTGCACATGGATCCTTATAATTTCGCGGGAATCGAAAGGGTTAATGACTATAATTTTACTCAAAATTATTTCAATGATGTACTTACAACCCCTCTTATCTAATTAATGCTGACTACTTTTTTGGGCGTCCAGCCACATCATCAAATTTTATCAAATATAAAAGTAAGAATAAACAAGATAATATCGTGCTATCAGGTGGCGGAAGGAGGACATAGGTTTCTTCATTTAATTCTAGAATGCAATAAGTGGATAAACTCGCAGTGACTTTGCAGAGAGGTAGAGATGCCATACGCAACGAACCGAACGTAAAAAAGTTACTCTCTTTCTTTCTTTGTTCCTTTAGCTTACTCTTTCATTTTTTCCTTTCTGTATTGAGTGAAAAACAGACAGTCAAATAAAGAGCTTCGTGATGAAAGATGAAAACATGATTTCACATAAAGGTGTTAACTGAACATTTTTCAACCAATGAAAACATATCCCCCCCTCCGAAACGATGAACTTAACAAGCTCATGTGAAAACCGAATTTCTTATAAAAACAGTAACGCAACAACCAGAGACACCCAGTGACTTCCTAACATATAGTCTTTTAAACTCTTTTTTTACAAAATACAATCTTTCAGCAATTTTCTTAATTTTTATTTGGCATATTTTATCAAATATTCGTTTGCAGAGCAAGAATCAATCAATTTTGGTAGGAAATATGAAAAAGTTTGCAGAAGCAGAATATATCAATTTGATTTTTTGATGAATAATTTACATAAATATGGGAATGAACATGACATTGAAATAAAAGAGTTACCAACATTCGATTACCTTAAAGTTGTAAAGGACGCTGGGGTCGCTGGAAGCGGTCTAAAGTCATTAGCTCCTGCTTTGAACACCCGGTGACGTCACAAAACGAATCTGGCTGAAACGTTGCTGGACGGAGGAATGGCAGGCAGCAGATAAATCAAGGTTGCACAGATTTGTGGAGGACCCGGATAACCTACCAGGCATGGACCTCCCTCGCCGACAGTGGACAATGCTCAACCGCCTCAGAACAGGTGTCGGCCGTTTCGCCGCGACCATGAAAGGATGGGGACTCAGAGACTCGGCTGTCTGCGACTGTGGTCACTCTGAACAGACAGTAGACTACATCATCGAGTCATGCCTTTAATATCGACCACCCAACGGCGAAGCCGGCATAGCTGCGTTAGACAACAAAACATTAGCATGACTTTTCTCAACCGAGCTGGTGATCTAACAGTGAGATGCTGTGAAGCAAACGAAAAAAGAAGAAGACCTTAAAGTTCAACAGGCTGAAGCACCAAAGGTTTTTCTTTCATCGTGTCATCATCATCATCATCCTCATCATCATCGGCAGCAGTTTTACATGCTGGCATGTGTTGGGCGCCTTTTAGAAATTAACTTCCGAACTAACCTACTCTGGCCAGATCTTCATATATCCCCCCCCCTTCTCTCAAGTCCCTCCTTATCACTTCATCCCCTGTTTTACTGGCCTTCACCTGTGAACTGACCCTGCTACCTCAACTCTTCTACATCTACTAATCTAAGAACTAAGCCATTCTTTCAACATGGCCACCTCATCGAAGTCTCCTGTTCTGCACACATTTCCCTATAATATCCAGATTTAATCTTCTTCTGAGGTCATCAGATCTAAGCCTGTCTTTAAGACTCATATTACACATTCAGCGTATCATTCTTATATAATTTCTCTTCATGCAACGCCTGTCCTCAACCCCCACTGACCAGGTTTCACTTCCATACATCATCAGACTGTGTACACATGCCTGATAATCTTCCTTTAGTCGACAGTGGTAATGCTCTGCTGGTTAGTAATGGCAGAAGTTTATATATATATATATATATATATATATATATATATATATAAATTCTTTGTAAAATGGTAGGAAAAATCCCAGCAGAGTGCTCGATTAATTAAGAATTAAAGTTAAAAATTAAGAGCATAATATTTATTTATTCTGGTACTAATTCTGTACTAATTTTTCTGTACCAGAATAAATAAATATATATATATATATATATATATATATTGTGTGTATTAAGGCAGAAGTTTTTAATTTAAGCAAACATTGATAAACAAAACAGAATTCTTTGCTTGATAATACATTTTTGTTATTATTTTTGATTTTCATAATAATATTTTTAGTTTCAAAAGCAAAAAGATTCATAGATGTTCAATATGTTTCACAAGTCTTAACAGTATGCATCCATCGTATCATTCTCATATCATTTCTCTTCATGCAACGTATATCCTCAACCCCTACTGCCCGGGTTTCACTTCCATCTTGCATACACATACCCGATAGACTTTACCCTTCGTCGACAGTGGTAACACTCTTGCTTATTAAACCAGAGAAATAGAAGTCATAGAATTGCTAGAAAAAATAAATAGAATTGATTGAATAAATAAATAGAATTGCAAGAAAAAATAAATAGAATTGATTGAATAAATAAAATAGTGGAAAATAAATTAAAAATAGGGAAGCATTATGACTACAAGTTCAATGTTTTTGTATCTTTTAGAGATACATATGTCATTTTGAGTGAAAGTCTGTATAACAATATACTAAAGAATTTCATGTTCGTACTTACGTTATCTCCTTTCACACACATTTAAAAAAAATCCCAAATTAGTCTCTTTCTGCTCGCTATATTTCCATCTCTCTCTCTCTCTTAGTCCCCTCTCTCTCTTTCTCACTGTTCTCTCTTTCACACTCGGCTACAAGTTAAATAGTATTACTACATGTGGTGTTGTTCCCTTTTTGTTTATAATAGACTATTACAATCATGTTATTCTTTCTGTTCTTTATTACCTTCCATTATTAACACAGAGAGAGGGAGAGAGTGACGGAAGCAAGAGTGATAGACACCATATAAAATAAGAGCAGGGACTCAAACAGCATACAGTGAGAGAAGAAGAGAGTGTTAGACAGAAAGTGAATAAGAGTTGGGGTCACTAGGTTAGTTAATTGCAAATTATGGCTAATTAGAACACTTAAAATTGATTTTTTTAAGCATAACTCTATCCCCAAACCAAAGAATAGTTTAGCATGTATTTTGTGTGATTAAAATATATAGGGGAAAAAACGTGGCACTTGTATAGATCGAGTACACGAGTAGAAATTTATTTTAGAAAAGTTCCAATGGTGTTAGGGGCAGATAATTCTCTTTTTTTTAAGTACATAATTTTTAGCTTCTCCGAAAATGGACGTAATCGACGTGAATGCCTTGAATATGCGCAAATTATTATATTTTACAAGTACTCAACAAAAAGTGGTGGCTTATCCTATTTATCAAGAGAAGAAAAAAAAAACAGATAAATTTATTTTTTAAACTATAAAAAAAAAAAATCAAAAATGTTTGTTGGTTTTGAAATTAAAAAATATACTGTTGATTTTCCCAAATTCTATTTTCTTCAATAAATGTTCTATCAATATACTGTTGATTTTCTCAAATATTGAATTTGCATGACTTCTTTATTTAAAAAATGGATATTTTCCATTTTCGGAGAAATTGCGTACTAAAAAAAAAAGAGTTATCTGCCCCTTACACCATTGGAACTCTTCTAAAATAAATTTCGACTCGTGTACCCGATATATACAAGTGCCAAAAACGTAGGGAAACAAACGTTCATTTACTCAGATTTAGTATAATACTAGATTTATTTGTACATGTTTAAATATAGATACTTTTCCGTTGCATTCTGTACTAGTAGGTTTTGTCTGCTCGCTATCGCTTCGCAATTTAAATCCTATTCATTACTATAAATCATTGAAACGAAATTAATCGATAACAAAAAGACAAAGCTCCCCCTCTCTCTCTCGCTTTCTAAGAAAAGACAAAACTAATCGATAAAAAAACGAAACTAATAGATAAGAAGACAAAATTAATTGATAAGAAAAGTAAAAACGCTCTCTTTCTCGTACCCTCTCTCTCTTTGTTCTGTTTTAATAATAATAATAATAATAATAATAATAACAATAACAATAATAATGTAATATTTTTGTATCTATATTAAAACTGAAAGAAATTCTTTCTTTTTTATTGTAATCAAATATTATTTAGATTAAACCTGTCCTTCTTTGCTCATAAAAATTAAATGGGCATACGTGATTGAAGCAAGCCGGACACACGTACGTTCACTCTTATTATATAGATGAATATTTTTTAGATTGATTTATTTACTGAAACTGTCATGAAAGTAAGAAACATGACAGTTTCATTTGGGTTTTGGAGGCATCCAAGTTTTTTTTTTCTGGGGGCGTGGTCATTGCCTATTCTTTAGAATATAGAGATAATGTATCTTATAGATGGATTTTTTCCCCGGAAATAAGCGGAGCCTGGAGTTGTCGTAACAATAATGCTTGCCTGGTTGAGATGCGGAAAAGCTCTATAAAAAAAAACTAAAATGCAGAAATCGGAAAGAAATAAAAGAGAAGGGTTTTGAATTTTAGGGGCTAAACGTTGTATACTGGCGCTGCATTGCCGGAATCGATTTAGCAGGTGCTACGCGTCAGACCAGAAGAAATATAGCGTGGTAGCTACCAGGAAGTGAATGCTTCCAAGGCTAAAAGTTATCTGATGAAGGTGTGCATGCATATTGATCCACACGTTACTTAGAGTTTAGGTACTTATATCGAATATGAACCAGTTTCTGTGAACTTCGCGTTGGCAGCGTTCGGGCATGTTACGTAAACACCCGAGAGATAACGATGCGAATGGTGGCAGATGATAACTTCGATACGTTGCTGCGTCATTTTTTTTTGTTGTTTTGTTTTTGTTTTTTCAGTCTTATTTTCAAG
The DNA here is from genome assembly GCA_963556195.1 of Sepiola atlantica. NCBI lineage: Eukaryota > Metazoa > Mollusca > Cephalopoda > Sepiida > Sepiolidae > Sepiola > Sepiola atlantica. The sequence continues at coordinate 88,522,320 of OY744532.1, forward strand.
AAAGGACACAGTTGAAGAACGAGCGACTCTGAGCAAAGTTGTTTCCACCCGGAAACGGTGTCCGTTCGAAATTGTTTCCGATATTAAAAACTTCCTGTTTTGGCTAATCGAATAGGTGTTATGCTTTCTCAGAAAATATAATGATAGTTTTGTACTAAATTTTAATTTAAATAATTTATTTGACAAAAATAAATAATCACAGTTATAAAAATAAATAATCACAGATTAGTTTTTTACACAGTTTGATTTTCTTTCGGAAAATAAAATGCAATGTTATTTTTGATTCGGGGGAGGGAAAATAATAAAATAGGTTGTTTTATTTTCATTGGGAAAAATAAGAATGTTTCAACAATCATAGTACTGTCGGATCACATATATCATATGGCCGAAGTAATTTATTTTTACTTGTCGACGCCAGAGAACCTCTCGCAGGTAGCTGTTAAAATGTGCTGCACTTGTACCTTGTATGGACCTTAACCTGTCTTTAGCGTGACTCCATGAGCCTTCAATAATTAACTTCAACACAAAATCCTCCTTTGCCTTTTGGCTAAGATCAGAGTGTAGTATCTGTTCCGATGGATCCTCACTCTGTAGACCGGTATTGTCTTGGCCTTCGGGCCTTGATTCCGCCGGTCTGAGGTACTGTCCTGTGCAGTTCTAGGAGGTTCACCCTCCCAGGCTTTGCCTCCCCTCTTTGGGGAGGAGTAAGTTTATTGCTTACTGCCTGAGGCGCCCCTACCGGGGAATGCCGACGGGACTGCCTAGGCAATTTTTAATGGCCAGAGTGCTCACCTTCTCGGGCGCTGGCTTTTCAAGTCCCACTTTCCCGACCCGAGCTTGGGTCACATCTTACCTTGTGGGAGTAAGATAAACCTGGCCTTGTGCCTAACCTCCTGGGGAGGTAAATCATTTAATTATGATTAGTGTGGATCGTATTGTCTACGGGAACGTTGTTCTTGGCCTTTTGGAATTTCTTCCGCTTTGTTGGCCTTTTGGCTAAGATCAGAGTGTAGTATCTGTTCTCAGTTACGACATTCTCGTCTTCCCAAAGACCAGGCGTCCCGCTACCGGGCCCGTTGGCTAGGTTTAAAGCGTTTTCTTTGACCAAGCCCCCTTTTGGGGCTTTTGTCACTTTTTTCCTCCCCCTTTTGGGGATTTTTTCTCTTTTTTTTTTATGATCTTTCTAGTTCCTCCCCCGTTGGGGAGGCAGCTCCCACTTGGTTTTAGAGCTAATTTCTCACTTTTCTCTATCTAGTTCCTCCCCCGTTGGGGAGGCAGCTCCCACTTGGTTTTAGAGCTAATTTCTCTCTTTTCTCTATTCCTCCCCCGTTGGGGAGGCAGCTCCCACTTGGTTTTAGAGCTAAATTTCTCACTTTTCTCTTTCTTGTAGCCACTTTTTTGGCAATTAATATTAATTAATTAATTCTTTTTTCAGAGTCTGACTGCTTGTCCCAACTTAAGCAGCCGGCAGGTTCGGGGAAGACTCTCGTACCTATTAGGCGACGGTCTCCCTGATTCCGAATCGGCGGGTTGTGGTCGGCAGACAGACACAGATTAAGATGGAGGCCACCTGGGTCTCAAAAGCCAGAGCTGTCTTGGCTAAAGACAGCGAGAGAGGTGTGGCCGCGAAGGGCACCCCAGTTGCGAGTTCGGTGACTCCAGTCCGGTCGGAGGGAGACACGCTCGAGTGCTCCCCAGAAGGTGTTGCCCCGCAGGGCACCTCTGGAGCTTTGTTGGGGAGTGTCGTGCCGTGCAATACTCCAGTGCGGTCGGGGGGAGACATGCTCGAGTGCTCCCCAGGAGGTGTTGCCCCGCGGGGCACCTCTGGAGCTTTGTTGGGGAGTGTCGTGCCGTGCGATACTCCAGTTCGGTCGGGGGGAGACACGCTCGAGTGCTCCCCAGGAGGTGTTGCCACGCAGGGCACCTCTTCATCGCGATGAGGGAGTGTCGCGTCGAGCGACAATCCATCGTTGTCGGATTTCCTTTTGGAAATGGAGACGCCAGCGGTTCCAAGAGTATTGGTGTCTCCGGAAGTTTTCTTCCAAGGGTATGATGATACCCCTTTTCATAAAAGTAAACTAACGAAAAGCCAGTCGTGGGACTTAAAGGTGGCGGAACAAAACTACCGCCCAGGTTTATTTGTAGGGTGCTCCTCAGGGGATGAAAGTCTATCAGGGGAAGAGGGCCCAAGTAAACCAGCTCACAGACCGGAAAGGAGGAAGGGGATCGCGGCTAATGAACCATGGCCAAGGCTGTCCAACTCTGGTTCGCGGATCCCCAATAAAAAGAAGATCGAGGTAACGGCTTCCTCTAAACCCACTAGTTCAGTGTGGGGACCCAAACAGCAGAAGACTCCTGAACATTATAGGAGAGTGTTCGAGGAAAAATACAAGGAGTTCACTGAAGGAAACACAGTGAAGCTGCCTCCGGGAACGCTGGAAAATTTGAGGAAGAGGATCATCTCCTTCGTAACTTTGGACGCAAAGGCGAATGGGTTGGTAGGAGTCCTGAAGGAGAGAGTCATGGAAGCACTGGTGGGCTTGAAGATCCCAGCTTCCTATATCCTCAGGAAAAGCTTTGCAATGTGGGATGTGCTGCTCCCAACCCAGGAGGTAGCAGAAAAGCTAGCAATGGGCGGAGACTTAGTCTGGAAGGGCATGAAATTAAGACCCGAATATATGGAAAGAAGAAGCGCGTCAGTTTCGGTTCTCGGCGTCCCATGCTGCATCGACTCCGACCATCTGGGAGCGATAATGTCGCAGTATGGCGACGTTGAGGAGGTGGTGCCGACTCGCGGAATGCATGGTATTCTGACAGGAGAATACAGGCTGAAGATGAGGGTCAACCGGCAGGGGTTTCAGGCGATTCCAGCGCAGTTAAAATGCGAATCCTGGTCTATGTCGATCATCGTGGAGGGAAGAAGGCCACATTGCTGGCGCTGTAAGACGCCAGGGCATGTGGCAAAGGACTGCCCCCAAAGAATAACAGCAAAGCCCCCGGCGGCTGTTCCCCAAAAAGCGCCAGCAGTGTCGGCATCATCGTCAGCAGCAGTAGACAAGGAGTCCACAGAGAAGGGGAGGAAGCCCACCCCGACCCCTATACCAACCAAGGGGAAACCGATGCCTGCAGCTTTGAAGAGGAAGCTGACAGCCCTCTCATCAGAATCGGAGGAAGAGGGAAAGGAGGTGGAAGCAGCAATGGAGCCCCCCAAAAGAAAGGACCCAAAAGCAAAAAAAGTCCGGGAGTCAGCAAGAGAGGAGGAAAACATTAAATCTTTAGCCCCCTCCGAGTCAATGGAACAGGAAAATGTTCCTCTCAAGTTTTACACTCCCTTAAACAGCCTCGGGATAGGTCCCCAGTGTCGGCGAGACAGAGGGAAGAGGAGGCTCCCATCCCAGTAGCGCCGCCGGCCTCTGAACCAGGAGGAGCTGCTGAGGGAGTCATGCCAGAAGTCGTTGCAGGAAGCAAGCAAGAGGTCATTCCAGAAGTTGTCCCGGTACCACCTCCTCCTATGCCAGTGAGACGGGAGAAGACTAGGAGGTTCCCCTTTCTGCCGGGGGTAAGGATCTGTGAGGCGGATTCATTACAGGTCCAATCAGACCTCAATGGAAGGCAGAGGCGATATATTAAGCAGCTGGAGAGCTTCACCCACGTAGGAGGAAAACAGGTGCAAGACCCCCGAAATTTTAAAAATGCACCCAAAATTATAACGTTTGTGAGGCAGGAAACCGGGAACGGGAGGGAGAAAGCATTATGGAGAATGCTTAGGGCGGCCAAGGACGCAATCCCGGAGCAACCCCTTATAGAAGAGGAGCACCCTTCATTTAAGGAAATTAAGTCCAAATGTAGTGGGAGGGTCCCCATTTATGTTCACCCCTCATTTTTTCGGGCTTTAAAATTAACTTTCCCCGTGGACGTGGGAGGTTTGGCACGAGACGGACGGATTTCGTCCGAACTGCTGACCGGCAGTCTCGGTCAGACCTTCGGCGTCCTCACTTCCGAGGACTTTAGCCCCGTGTGTGACACTAATTGATGGGGACCACAAATTTAAACTTGGCTTGTTGGAATGTGAGGGGCATGAGATCCCGAAGCAGGGCTGCTCGCGTGCTGAGGGATCTCGTGGCCCGTGAGGTAGATGTAGCTGCGATTGAAGAGACCCACTTCGATTCGTATGGGGATTGTGATGTGCTGACTGACGACTATGACGTCTACTCAGCATATGGCGATGCTCATAGTTGTGGCATCTCTTTGTTAGTGAGACGCACCCTGCCTGCGGCGGTGAGCGTTGTTCATGCGGATGCGGTGGGACGACTGGTCGTGGTCGATGTTGCCGTTGAAAACAGCAAGTTTCGGATCGTTGCGGTTTATGCGCCCAACATTGCTGGCGAGAGGGTTTCCTTTTTTTCGACGGTTGGAGGCGTTCCTCAAGGGTCCGGAGCGAGTAGTTTTAATGGGGGACTGGAATGCCATCCTAGACCCCAAGATAGATAAGGTCGGTGGGAATAGAGGGTCGGCGAGGTGGGAAAGCAGTCTGTCTGACCTGATGGCCTCATGCGATCTTGTCGACAGATTTCGCGTTGATCACCCAGGGCGGGAGATGTGGACGTGGCATACTAGCGCGGCCTTCTGTCCGAGTACTTACTTGGACAGAATGTTAGTTAGAAGAGGCGACGTAGATTTCATATCTTGTCCCACATTCACTTGGTTAGGACATTCGGACCATAAATTGGTTACGGCCCGGTTGAACTTAAGTGATAGGCCTAGGTTGGCTGGGTACTGGAAGTTTAATACCTCCTTACTGGAGATATGAGACTTCCGGGAACAGCTAACGTTACTACTCCAGCGGGGATTAGTGGGGGTGGTTATCGGGAGTAGGTACTGGGTTAAAACTAAGGCTCAGGTTAGAAACTTTTGTGTCCGCTACAGCCAGCGCCTCGCTCAAGATAGGGCTAGGACGCAAAAGCGAGTAGAGGATAAGATGACCCGGGCGATGGCTGGGGGGGATCCCCTAGAGATAGCATTAATTACGGGGGACCTCAATCGCTTGGCTAGCGAGCGATATGAAGGTCAAGTAGTTAGAGCTAGATTAAAGAAAGTCTCTAACGAAGCCGTGAACGTTGACGCTGTTGAGCGTAAGGCTGCTTTACGTCGTGGTTCGGATGGGTACATTCGGAAGGTGAAAAACCTGGAAGGACATACCCTGGTATCGTCTCGTGAGATCTGTGAGGGGTTCCGTGAGCATTTGGAGGAACGCTTCACCCAACTGCCCAGACTCCGCGGCCAGGAGTTTGACAGCTATTTGGCTGACTCGCCCCGCCTCGAGGCGGCTCGAGCAGCTGGCTGTGATGGCAGGATTACGGAGGGCGAGATCGTTACTGCGTTGAAGCAGGTCGGCTTGAACAAATCTCCGGGACTCGATGGTCTGCCGTACGAAATGTATTTGAGGCTGTCGCCCATGTTTGTCCCAATTCTAAAGGATGTGTTTAACCACTGGTTTTTTCAGGAGTCAATCCCTGGACAGGTAACCAAAGGAGTGGTCACATTACTGAAGAAGAGGGACCAACCTGGTGGGGGAAATTTAGACGACTACAGGCCCATAACTCTGCTAAACACAGAGTTAAAGATTTTGGCCCGCGTTCTTGCGAACCGCCTGCAGGTTGTTATCGGTGATTTGATCAAGCCTGAGCAGAACTTTGCTGTGAAGGGGAGGTCGATTCAGAACAACTTGCATTTGATTCGCATGATCATAGAGGGGACAGAAGACGACGCTGAAGCCGCGCTGATCAATTTAGATCAGTCCAAGGCTTTCGATAGGGTCGACCATGGTTTCCTGAAAGCTGTTTTAGCGGCTGCCGGTTTTGGTCCGGACTTCCGCAGGTGGATCTCTATTCTGTATGACTCGCCGACGGCAGTGGTGCAAGTCAATGGAAAGAGGTCGGAATCGTTCGTTGTTTCTCGGTCGGTACGTCAGGGTTGTCCGCTGTCGCCCCTGCTCTACATCCTGGCGTTGGAACCCTTCCTTTGCAAATTAAGGGATGAGGCGACAACACCAGTCCTGCGCGGGATCGCTATCCCTCCTCGCAAAGCGCGAGTCAGGGTTTCCGCGTTTGCCGATGATGTCACCGTTTTCGTGTCGAGCCGTACTGACATTCGAACGGTGATTAAGGCGCTCGCTCGGTACGAAGAAGTGACAGGGGCCATAGTCAACCGCAGCAAGTCGAACGGCCTGCGGTTGGGTGCCTGGAGCGGAGAGACCGCTCTTCCAGGTGACTTCAGCTGGTCGGATGGCCCGGTTCGAATCCTCGGCGTGTGGTTCGGGCCGGGCCTCCAGCTGGAAAAGAACTGGTCGGAAGTACAGACAAAGGTCGAATCGTCGGTCCGGGCTTGGATTCGAAGGAAGCTTTCCTTAAAGGGCAGAGCGGAGGCGTGCGCCACTTACGTCTTTCCTCTCATCCTTTACCGGCTGTCTGTACTACCACTGCCTGCGGCCCGCCTTATCGCTTTCACGCGCTTACTCTTCTCGCTTCTTTGGAAGGGCCGGAAAGCGTACGTCCGCAGACAGGTCTGTACTCAAGTTCCGAGTGTGGGAGGCTTGGGGATGCCTGACTTGGCAAGTCATCGACATGCCAAGAGACTGGCTTTCCTGAGTCGGACTTTGATGGAAGACACTCCATGGGTCCCTGCGGTCGGGAGCGCCTTTCCCAACCTCATACCCGACCTCTCGGTCGAAGGACGACGTAGGCCGAGAGGGGAGCCCTTGTTCTTCGCCGAATGCCGGGCCGCGCTTAGAGCGTTGCCGGGGTCCAGTAACCTTGCCCGGTCTAGGAAGAGACTATATCGGGATCTAGTGGAGGGTACCGCTTCGGACCCACTTGAGGAGCGGCTTGGATTGTCGAGGGAGGAGGCCCGCTCCCAGTGGAATTGGGCGCCAGGCCAGAGTTATCTCAACAATTCTGAGTATTCTCTGACCTGGCGACTGGTTCGGAACGCACTGCCCCTCTATGGCAGATTATGCAGAGATGGTTTAAGGGACGTCCCCTTATGCCCGCGCTGTGAAGACGACGAAGAAGAAACGGCCGAGCACGCCTTCTTCACCTGCAGCAAACTTCGACATCTCTGGGGATACGTCAGGGAGGTGACGGCCCGCATCGACGCTGAGCAGCCGATGGTCCTGGATGTAGCATCTGTCATCAACAACGCAGCACCGCCGTGGTCTGGGGAGAAACGAATGGTGTTTCTAGCCATCCTAGCCGTAGCAAGACTAGTGACGTGGGTTACACGTCTTAATGAGGTTCATGGGGTTGGATCTGTTTCGGATCGGGATCTGGTAGTTTACTTTAAACACCAACTTAAAGTGAAGATCAGATGCGATTGGAAACGATTACATCGCATGGATTTCGATAGGAGATGGGTGCATGACACTAGTTTGTGCATCCGACGAGGCGCCAAGTTTGAGTTCGTGTTCCCTCCATAGTTATGGCACACGCGGTACTGGGTTCTACGGAACCCACCCCTGTAGAGTTTTTTGATTTATTTCAAAAAACTGGTAACCTCTTAAACTAGTAGGAATGAAAGTTATCCTGTCCCTATTTTATTTTTGCCGGCACTAGAGAGCTTCCAGAGATTCCCACTTCCACTGTTTTATTTTGTCCCCGGTCTTTTGAAACCCTTGGCATTACTATCTTGGAAGACGCCATCCACCCCATGATCCCATTCCCGATGAATTTATTTTTTGAACACTCCTCTCTTAAGTTCTCACTCCCACTTAGTGACCGACCCGCTTGTTTTCGGTCTCGTGCCGGAAAACAGTGGGCAGTCTAACACTTAGTCATGAGGGAAAGCCGGGCCATACTAACTTTTTACCATTTTATTTCGTTCTTTATTTTTCTTTCTTTTTGGGTGTTTTTAATATTTTTTCCCACGATAATTCTTTTTTTACATCGATGTTTTTTGGGGATATTTTAAGTAGGGATCAACCCACAGAGTGAATGCGGTATTTTGGTGCAAGAATCTAGTTTAGAGTCAGCAAATGTTCTTTTTATGTTGTTTGTAAAATTTTGTGAAATAAAAAACATTGAACAGCTTGTCTCACTTATCCCCGACCCCCCCTCCCCCTACATAACGGGCACTATGCCTAAGGTCTGGTGAGTTCCCAAGGTTTGTAAAATCTTCATCTGTAGATAAAGATGAGGGTTGTCCGAAGGAACTCACCTGCCTAAATAAATTGGCCTTTTGGCTAAGATCAAAGTGTAGTATCTGTTCTGATGGATACTGCACCCCATACTGGTGTTGTCTTGGCCTTCGGGTCTTGATTTACGCCGGTCAATGGGTCTGTCCTGTGCAGTTCTGGGAGGTCCACCTTCCCAGGCTTTGCCTCCTCTCTTTGGGGAGGAGTAAGTTTATTGCTTACTGCCTGAGGCGCCCCTACCGGGGAATGCCGACGGGGCTGCCCAGTCAACTTTTAAATCCCACTTTCCCGACCTTGGGTCACATCTTACTTGTGGGAGTAAAATAAAAACTGGCCTTGTGCCTAACTCCTGGAGAGGAGTAAATCAATACGGGATCCACAAAATTATACTTGTGGTTTACCACATCATTACAACATTCAGCTGCGGTTAGTACGTCTTGTACAATAGTATTCATCATCATATATAGAGTAAACACAGAGAAAATTAAACTACAGAATACAGAAAATTGAACCACAGAATACCGAAAGTTTTAATCTACGAATTTTATTATCGGGTACGGAAGAAACTGCTCTTAGAGTCGCTCGTTCTTCAACAGTGCCCAAGAAAGATAACAAAAATAAAAAAAAACGAACAAAGCATATCGAAATCATGGTTAATAAATAATTTGTTGTTTTTATTTTTCTAACAAAACAATGCTAAACAACTGTTAATAAATACATTTTTAGTATATATTTTTTTCATTTTTTGTTTGTATTCAGTTAAAAAGCAGTTTTTTAGTGTTTCTTAAAACTGAAGATGATTTGTTTATGTATTTTTGGTGGGCTTTGTTTTTTGTTTTTTTGGAGGGGGTGTCTTTATTGTTGTTTACTGTTTCAAACTGTCAATATGCAATTTTTTCCCCGATAATAACACTACTACACAGCTCTTCGTAATTCATTTGTTTTTTAAATTCAACAGGAAATAAAACATGCACTGGCTTTGATCAATTTATTCTGGATTTAATCAATTTCAATACTGGTGTAGCAGTTATCCCCTCCTTTCAAAACATAACTGCACTAACCGGCCGGTAGGTGTTGCTGTTCACCGTCAGGTGGCGCTGAAAGCGACCAGGAGTTATCTGCCCTTAGGGGATATACAACCAAGGGACACCAGAAAAAGTCCTCTTCTCTATTCAATTGGCCTCGCTGAACGACGCTATGACACCAGCGCTCCGTCAACACGTGTTCAACAACGGTAAGAGTCCTCAACTCATTTTCTTTGTATACGGTTTTCAAGGACTTTCCCATGCCGGACTCATTTCTTCACATACTCTTTTCAAGAACTGTTTTCTATCGACACACATACATACACCACATACGTCATCATCCCACATACACACAAGTTCAATAAACCTTATTTGAACTACCTCCTTTTGTTTGTTAATTATTACTCTGTTTTTGCATGCAACAATTGCTTGATTTTATGAACTCGCTTATAGTCGGGAACACGACCCGATTCTAACACTGGTTAGAAAAGTTGTTGTCTGGTAGCCGCTGGGCTAATCGCTCGACATCTCTCGGGTGGTTTCGTAACATGCCCGAACGTTGCCGATATAAGGACCGGAAATTCAATAATAAAAGATAACGCCAAACATTTTAGCGCCAGTCAATCAGTAAAATGTTCCTTTTACTTCCTTTGCTATGCTTGCACATTATGATTATCATATAAAACACATATACAAGAACTTTCTCTCGCATACGCACACTCGCGAACTTTACTCATTGTAATTCTTTGCTATATATTATTTTCTCAGTTTATGTGGTATTACTAACCAGCAGAACGTTATAACTGTCAAGCAAGGTAAGAGTCTATCAGTACACAATGTGACGATGTATGAAAGTGAAACCTGGCCAGTCAGGGTTGAGGACATACGTTACATGGAGTGAAATGATATCAAAATAATACGATGGATGTGTAATGTGAGCCTTAAAGACGGGCTTAGATCTGATGACCTGAGAGGAAAATTAAATCTGGGCAGTATAGGGAGATATACACAAAACAGGAAACTTCGTTACATTGAAAGAATGGATGCGAGACATCTTGGGCTAGTAGATGTAGAACAGTTGAGATAACAGGATCAGTTGGCAGGAGTAGGCCAAGAAAAATATGGGACGATGTGATAAGGATCGACTTGAGAAAAGAGGGATAAATAAAGACCTGGTCAGAGATAGGTTAGTCGTGAAGTCAATTTCTAAAAGCCGTTCAACACATACCAGCATGTAAAACAGAAGTTAAATCGAATATGATGATGATTATGATGATGATAATGATGATTATTGTAGAATCCAATTGACACGTACGGGCATAAAAAGCTCCAATAGTTTATTCGCATTACTTGATTTTCGTTTAGGTCGTATATGTGTCCCTTTTTTGATTAAATATGATGTAGGCGATAAGAGAGTTCCTCAGAGCTTCATCAGGACGGAGAGTAAAAAAAGTAGACATTGGGTTTACTTTTGGTAGCCTCGTAACTCTCGCTTCCATAATTTTGTCCTTTAGTCTTCACATTATATATATATATATATATATATATATATAAGAGAGAGAGAGAGATTTATATACATATATATACGAAGATATTGCTCCCTGTACTTTGCTGACGACCATCTCATATATATATATATATATATATATATATATATATATACTCGCCACTTTAAGTATAAATATAACCTAATTTCTCCGTTATCACGTGACAATCTCCCGTGACCTATGGGACTAAAGCGTACGCTTACAGATTCAAGGTGTCTCTGTAACCGTCTGATGAGTGCCGTAAGCTTGAAACGACGTCGTACGTAGGTAAAATACTAAAAATACAATTTTATATATATAGAGAGAGAGAGAGAGAGGCAGCATCTCTTGCAGGCAAGTATTGTTGAATATGACAGACAACTTATGTCTGGATATCTTTTGGTAGATCCTTTCAATAGTCCGAATCAGAGTCTATGTTTTCGGGAAGAATTGACCGATGGATCTGCCATAGTTTTGATTTGTGTCCCAAGTACTTTCAGACCTATCCGGGTCCATCTTCAGGGGATAATCAGTTACATAAAATGTGTTATAGATGGTTTTGACGGGAATTACGTAATAAGTACGAAACTATAGTTAGTATTATAGACATTTTAGTATATTATTATTGGTATTAAAGTTAATTCTGTTAATTACGTTTTTTTGGTTTTTGTCTATAGAGTATCTAATATATGGAGTTTTGGTTTGTTAGTACTATATTCCAAGATTTTGGTATTTTCAACTAAAGGTTTTCTGAATTCCGATTGGGGCAGGAATAGTCATTAGTTAAATGTTGGGCTATGGTACTAGTATCGGACAAATGCATCGCCAATCTCCTCGGCAAAGTCGTGGTAGTTAAGCCTATGTATATGTTTTTTTCTTGGTTGTCGGAGACACAGTCTCCCAAAAGACATTTGAACTCATAAACAAGGTTTGTCTTATCCAAAACTCTAATCGAAGGGGGGAAGAATTATTTGTGATTATAAGGTTAGTGGTTTTTACTTTATTGTAGAAAATGATCAGTTTTACTTTTTTATTTGGGTCAGTAGAGTACGTTTTTATTAATAATATTTCTTAGAACTTGTTCATCTATTTTATAATTGTGATGGACCTGGTTGCGATAGGATAGTTTAATAGTTGTGTTAAGTGGAGAATTGGATTTATTATTATCGTGAGGATTATTTTTAAACAGTAGAATTTGTTGGTCGATTACATAGTTCTAAAAGCCATTATTTAATCGAGTTTTTTTTATATTGTTAAGTTCATGTTGGAAGATAGTAGGGGGGCAGGCAATTAGTTTTGTTCGAGTTAGTAAGTTTTTAATGATGGCTATTTTATATCTAAAAGGACATTCACTAAGGAAGTCAAGGGTACAGGAGTTTTTGTTAGTGGGTTTTTGATAGGTAGATGTAGAGAATTCATTGTGATTAGTGTCTATTAAGGTTATTTTTTTTATTAATGTTTAATTCGTAGGTGAAATCAAGAACGGAGTTATTTTGGAACGTGGTTTTTAATATATTAATTTCATTTATAGTATTTGTAAGAACCAAGATGTCATCTACGTATCGTAAATATATTGTTGGTGTATTGATAAGGTTAAAGACTTTAGTTTCTAAGCTGGACATGTAGTAATTGCTGAAGGTTGGACCAAGCAAAGACACCATAGCAACGCCATCTTTTTAGATATAAATGTTGCCGTGGTGATCATAAACGGGTACTCCAGCTGTGCAAGCCAACAGAATTTTACATAAGGTGTTAGGGTTTATTTTTATTATATATATATATATATATATATATATATATATATATATATATATATATAGAGAGAGAGAGAGAGATTACTATTTCATGTATCCACATACAATTTTATAAAGATATATAATTTTTTATGTATCAATTTTCAGTATTTACTTCAACAGTACTCTCATTACATTCCAAATAGAAGTCAAGCAAGAAAAAAACATCACAATTTACTATTATTTAAGAATACATATACCCGGTTATGATAGGAAAATAGACCTTATTATTATATAATTCCGAACAACGTTATTTATAATAACAATAATGATAATAATAGTAAATAGTATTTTGAATATTAAATAAATAAAGTAGAATAGATAATAATAAAATATATAAAAATAAAAAATAATAATAAAATATATAAAAATAAAAAATAATAAAATATATAAAAATAAAAAATAATAATAAAATATATAAAAATAAAAAATGATAATAAAATATATAAAAATAAAAAATAATAATAAAATATATAAAAATAAAGAACTTAAACAAAGTATATATAGAAAATAGACAAATCTAAAAATCAAAATTAAAAACTAAAATTTAAAATTAAAAACTAAAATTTAAAATTTGAATTAAAAGTTAAAATTAATGTTAAACAGTAAAAGCTATGACATTTGATGTCTTAATAAAACCTATATATTAAATTTTCAATAAGCTAAATAAAATATTATATAATTATATCAATATATAAAAAGAAATATATAAATTATAGGGAATACAATTCACGAAAAAATATCGAGAAAAAGAAGGTGAGAGAGAAACAACTTTAAAAAATTAGTTAGAATATATTTTTATAGAGTGTTTCATATATCTATATTTATAAAAATAGACATATAAACACCGAAAAAAGGGTCCTTTTAAAATACAATAAATCAGAAAAAATTTTTAAAAATTAGTTAGAATATATTTTTATAGAGTGTTTCATATATCTATATTTATAAAAAAGACATAAACACCGAAAAAAGGGCCCTTTTAAAATAGAATAAATCAGAAAAAATTAAAAAATTAGTTAGAATATATTTTTATAGAGTGTTTCATATATCTATATTTATAAAAAAAGACATAAACACCGAAAAAGGGCCGTTTTAAAATAGAATAAATCAGAAAAAACTTTAAAAAATTAGTTAGAATATATTTTTATAGAGTGTTTCATATATCTATATTTATAAAAAAAGACATAAACACCGAAAAAGGGCCGTTTTAAAATACAATAAATCAGAAAAAACTTTAAAAAATTAGTTAGAATATATTTTTATAGAGTGTTTCATATATCTATATTTATAAAAAAAGACATAAACACCGAAAAAAGGGCCCTTTTAAAATAGAATTAATCAGAAAATCAGAACAAATCAATGACAAAAAATAATATAAAAATAAACAAACAGCAAAGAAGAATGAAACTTAGAGGTTAGGGTTAGGATTAGTCGTTCTTAGATTACAATTTTGTAAAATTGTTCTGATCCAATTATAGTCTGTATAGGTTAAAACGGAAAATTGTATGTTTTAATCCTCATTGAAAGTTGTGACAACGATGAAACCATTTAAGGGTTAATATTTAATATTTAAATACGTTTTCATGATATGAAAGTTAAAGTCAAACCAAAATGAAGTCTTCTTAGAGTATATCTAGGATTTGTAATCCTATAATTGGTGAAATGTGTTTAAATTCCATAAAAATACGGTAGAATCGAATTGTACATGTCTCCCTTTAAATGCCTGTATTTCGACTTTATCTACAGGGTGACTCATAAGTCACTTAGCTATTTAAAATGATTACCATATGAAGCACAAACATACTATACACTTTTGATAATTGTTATCTTACTCTCTAATTACTGCTATTTGTTATTTTAAATTTGTTCGTTTATATATTTGTTTTTATTTATTTAAATTTGTGTAAATCATCATATGTGCTTTTTCTTCAGGCAGTATGTCATTTACAATTGAAGAGCGAATTTTTATTGTTATTCATATGGCCAAATTTAATGAATCTCCCGCACTTGTTGAAAGGCAATGACGACCTCAAATCAAAAATCACTGCCGAGTTTGTTAAAATTAATCAATCAAATATGCTACAAAGAGTCTTAAATTCCTTGCAAAAAAGAATGGAGCTATGCATGCAGAACGAAGGTGGACATTTCGAAAATATGCTGTAATTTTAAACTCCCATAAATGAATTTGTTGCATAAACTTTCTGTTATGTATTACCGTATTTTTTAACTTTAGAATTTCAAAAATAAATAGCTAAGTGACTTATGAATCACCCTGTATATTAATTATAGGTTAGTTATTCTATTGCACATTTATACTCTACTTAAGTCAAATATTTTTACTATGAATTTTAATTATATTGTGGGTTTCTAGGATAGAATGAGTTTCAGAACGAGAGGACGGATTTTTCTCTTGTTTAAAAATTGGATTATCTGACTGTCTTATTCAAAGGTTGATTTCAACTCTTGGTTTAACTGACATTGAGCGTGTCTGGGTATCTTGGGAATAGGTGGAAGATAATATGTTGAAAACTTATAAAAATAACCTTTTAATGAAACTCAATTGATGGTGGTGGGGTGAAAAATTAAAAACATTTGGCCGAGAGAATCGTATAGATGAGAAAAATAGAAGGTTTAAACTGGGTCAACTGAGGTATGGGTCAAGTAATAGTCAACATTCAGAATTTCTTTTTTTTACTTTTGCCAAAATGATGAGATGGTATCGATTTTGGGGATAAGCCTTGTCATTTGCTTTGACGTCTCAGACACCGTGGCGCTTGATACGTTTTGAGAATGGATTTGTAGTTTTCTGCACAAAGGTGTAAAAAGTTCAGATTTGAGGGCAGGAGAACTTCACACGTCTATGATAACACCACTGTCTCTGAGCTAGGAGATGGGGGCATTTCAGAAGCAAAAAAAAGGTTTTGTATTTTAATAAAAATGAAATGTAATATTTTGGAGATGGGGTGAACGCTTAATTTCGACTAAAAATAATCTTATATATATATATATAAAATCCGTCACACGTGACAATATATATATATATATATATATATATATATATATATATATATTTGTTTGTGTGTATGTGTTTAATAGTAAAATCCGCCAGACTCTTGTTGTACAAAAAGTTAGAAAGTTAAGCTGAAGTATTATTTGTTTTTGTGGAACGTTTTATTTTGTCTCGTAAGCAAATGTTATTGATAGTTACATGCAGTTACGCTTTTCTGAGTTATTTCATTTTTTTTATTTTTGTCCACACACACACACTCATACATATATAAATATATTTCAAAAGGTTGGTTGATTTATTATGCATATCTTCAAATTTGAATTGACAGTTAGAAAACTTTCTCTGTGTGCTAATGTTTCCTGGCTCGAGAGTTGTTTTTTTTTGTGAATCTGTTGTAGCTTTTCATTTTCTGCTCGAGATCAACGAAAATAAACAAACAACAAAAACGAAACGTTTTGAATGAAAGAACAGATCAAATGCATGACTAATCAAAAGGCAAAACAAATGATACAACTTTGTCTGTCTGTAAGAGAAAACCCCACAGGAGTTATGGCAATGATCAGAGAAGGCCCTACATACCACCGAATCCCAGGATCAAACCTGCTGTGAGGGAGGGGATACTTTCAGCTAAATTGTGGAGGCCTTCTGGATTTTAGCTTTTGTTGCATTACTTAAAATGTAAGTAAAAAGTTAAATAGTCGACCATAGTCGGGGGCAACCCGACGGCTCCATTTTCATTAGCTACTACACCAAGATTTAGGGGAGGGCGTCATTCCTTTCTAAGGATGACTCCACTTACCCTTGATCCTCATCTTATGATGCTAAATGTTTAGCAAGGGGGCATTAAGTAAAGGAAAAATCTCATAGATACCCGTCCAACATACAAGACCCAATATGAAACGGAACATAATCTACTTCACCTCTCTCTTTTCCCTCGGCGTAAAATTTAACAACGGCAAATACTTCTTACACCTGCTAGACACACACTTCCTACCATCCAATAAGCTCCATAAACTTCGTAACAGAAACACGGTCAAAACAAGTTGTTCCTGCTAACTTTCCATAGGTTAAAAAAATAGCCTAAAACAGCAACTCCTATCAATCTGCCTAACCTTAACTGCTCATGCAGAGCAGATGTACATTTCCATTTTGGAGGAAGACAGACATTTAAATCCGTTGTCTATGAAACTAAAGTTACCTTAGGCACAAACATTAAAAAATAGACGAATGATGCAGAGAACTTTCAAACAGAGATTCTATATACATAATAACACCTTTATTTACTCGAGAAAACGACGCATTACTTCCCTAGCAACTACTATATTGAACCTCAAAGACTCTAACACCCCATAAAAATTAATAACAAAAAACCTACAACAAATAGTTGCCTTCGATGCACCACACGTGTTGATATCCACCCTAAACAAACAATAAACACTAATAAAAACGGCTTTTAAATAAAATGAAAAATCAAGTTTAAATGAAATAAATAAAAAACATTTTAAAATCCCCTTTAAACAAACAATACTAACAGGCAGCTCTTCAGAGGAAGTGGTGTCGCCTCTTTGTGTCCCCCTCTCACAGATTGAGTATCTGTTATGGGAGGACACAAAAAGCGGACACCACTTCTTCTGAACCGATGAATTGTGTGTTTCCCCATTTTTCTCGAAGTCTTCGCTTACTGAAAAGTGCTGAAGATTCGGCCTGAAAATATGACGTTTTCTTCTCCAAGAACCGACATGTCTGGACGAGTGAAACCCCAGTACACCAAACACATGTTTTTGCGAAGGGCTTTGCTGTAATATAGGGCGGTTTATTACAAGGTTGAAATTCTACTAATGTTAGGTATTAATTTTTTAAAGACTAGGTGAGGGTGTCAGGATTGGATGTTGATGTATCTGAGTTGTTCTCTGGGTTTATGGAAAGGGGCTGATGGAGTCATTAACTCAATCAATGTTTGAATCTTAGAAGTCTACATTGGTGAGTTTGATTTCGATCGTAATATAAAAACCTAGTTCTTTAGAGAATGCCGTCAGTTGTTCATAAATCTTTCTCTTTTATTCCGCGTAATGTTATTTTATTTAATGTTTATCTTTTTATTGTTTATGAATGTATATTATTTATATTTTTGGTTTTATAATTGTTTTTTATAGTTTATATATTTTCTTTTCATGTTTTTGTATTTTGGAGATGTGTGGGAGTGTAGTGTGTTTTTCGAATTGGTTAGTGGAGATGTATGGCGATATTGTGGATGTATATGCGATAATGGATATGGGAAATAAATGTGTGGAGACGGTATATAAATTATTTATTAGGTCTAATGTAAATGGATAGGTCTTATGTTTTCCATACCTCAGAGTGTGTCATAGTTTAGTTGGTGGTAGTGTGAAGGAGAGAGAGAGAGAGTATGATGGTTCTGTGTGTTAGGGTTAAGGTTAGTGTTTCTATTGTTGGGCCATTTGGCCAGGAGAAATTTTTTCATATGGGATGGGGGGCACATTCTGAAAACTTCCGATTTAACATTAATGCAGTTTGATAGCTTGTAGTATTCTGAGTTTATCTGTGGTGCATAGTAGGCAATGTTTTTATATGAGGTCGAAGGGTTTTTGTTGTTCAATAATCTTCCATTTGCTTTTGTATGGTGTTTTAAAGTCTTTGAGGTTCCATATAGTAGTTGATAGGGAGGGAATGTTTCATTTGATAGGTTATCTGAAGGAGTTATTATGAGCGTAGAATCTTTGTTTGTATATATATAGCTTTGGTGTTCGTGCCTCAGGTAGCGTTGGCTTCATAGACATCGGATTTGATCTTCCTACCAAATTCTCAACTGTTCAGCATGAGTATTGATTTACTCCTCTCCAGGAGTTAGGCACAAGGCCAGTTTTTATCTTACTCCCACAAGTAAGATGTGACCTAAAGTCGGGTCGGGAAAGTGGGGTTTAAAAATTGCCTGGGCAGCCCCGTCGGCATTCCCCGGTAGGGGCGCCTCAGGCAGTAAGCAATAAACTTACTCCTTCCCAAAGAGGGGAGGCGAAGCCTGGGAGGGTGGACCTCCTAGAACTGCACAGGACAAACCCATAGACCGGCGTAAATCAAGCCCCGAAGGCCAAGACAATACCAGTCTATGGGGAGCAGTATCTATCGGAACAGATACTACACTTTGATCTTAGCCAAAAGACCAAGAGCTGCGATTAGATGGATTCATAGAATTTGAATTTTTTTCAGGCTATCAGAGAAAGGGCCAGTATTTTTGCTATCAATAACTGGCCGGTATAGTGTCATGTTCTTAAAAAAAATATTTCCAATCAATTTTATCTTTTATGTTTATGTGAGGTAAACTCCAAAACTAATTTACCGATCATTATGAATTTTTAAACATTGCTTCTAGACGTAACGGTGAATAATATGGGCTGTATTTAGTTTAATTTAGTTTTATTTTTGAGTGGTGATATTTGCAGGAGGGGGGTTCTCTCTAAAAAATGTACTACTATCGCCACTCATAAAGAAACTGGAACATATCTAGTAATAAATCTTTTTTTTTTTTGCCGATTCACCGGTATTAATTCATATTTCTATCGTTTTTATTGATTAATCTACACAGATTTGACCAATCGTATTTTATTTAATGGAAACCAAAGAAAACTGACAAACAGGATACCAACCACCTTTTGAAAGTTCAAACTTGGTGAAGAACTGTTTTTTTTAAAACGCAAGAACAACAAATCATAACATTATTATTAATTTACCTTGAAAATGCATTAAATTCTATACATTATAAAAATGTCTCCATTTTATATATTTTATTTAGATATCATTTATTGTGCATATACATTTAACATGTATACGATTTCGTTTAAGTGAGAAAAGCAAATGTTTTATATTTAGTTTTCAGCTATTCAAATTCTCTTTGCAATGTGTACGCTTTCATTTAAGTGGCAAAACAATTTTTTTAATTGTAATCATGTGAACGTCTTGTATGCTTTCAAAATGTAAAAAGGTAATGTTTTTTTCGTACATGTTCAGCATCCCACATTCTATATTTTAATCCTCTGGTAATAGTGTAAAAAAAAACAATGGATTACTTCGTGACTCTTCGAAATTTGAAAAGAATTTAGAAAACTGTCGAATAGAAAGTCATTTTTGATTTACAAATTCTTATTAAAGGATTTAAAGTTTGGAAGCTGTTTAAATCCAATAATTTTAGTGAGATTAAAACAACATTGTCTTAAAAAGGTTAGTTATAGTTTTATAACAATTTGGTTCAATTAATAATTCAATGGCAAAACCAAAACTGTAATAATTAAATTCAACTTTCAAAATCTTTTTTTTTTAATCAAATAAAAGGTAAGAATCCCGGGCTGGGTAAGTAAGCTAATATATCAATAAAGCGATGTACTCACTTCTAGTGTGTCCGTGTGTGTATAGATTGGTTTCTCGCCACTACGTAACTTACACAGAATTATTACATTTTTGTGTACTTTTAATCGTATGTTTAATATAAATAGAGATTTTGTCCATTTGTTGTCAGTCACAATTTTTTAATTTGTCTCATTTCGAAATATCAGAGATTTTAACTACTTTTAGAAAATGGAGACTACTGCATTAATAATAAATGCATTTATAATGCATCTATAATGCATTAATAATAAATTCCCAACAAATAAAGCAGATGCCATTATCGGAAACCAAAAACTTGAGATCTTCAACTGACTTATTTGGACTTTTTGTAAATAGAGCTTAAAACATTACCATAACAAAATAATTATAAATTTGGCATGACGTCATAGATTTTTTATTTACGCCATGTTTCAAAACATGAATACAAACATGAGCAATAATAAATAATAAATAACTGAAACATTATCAATAGACTGTGTTGAGACAGGCCAGTACTAAGATGGGTGACTATTTGGGAATACCATGTGCTGTATGTGCTATCCGCTTATCTCGGCATTGTTTCCAGTCGTCCTGGATTTCTTCTTGCCACTGGAATCAAGTAGTGCCAATTCAGGAGAGGTGCGGATTGTGCAACCCTGGCTTCACAATAACACGTGCAAGCACCATCACAGGGAGTATCCATTGTCTCTCAAAACTGAACGGAAGCCATGACACAGACATAATCTCTATTTATATAAGACTAGAATGAATGGGTCATAGTCTATTAAAATAAAAAATCCAGTTTATGCTATTGAAATTTAAACACCATTTTCAAAAAATCATTTAAGTTCGTGTACATTTTTGCACAAGAACGTCTATTTTCTAAATGAATAACATTCCAAAAAGTGAAGAAAAAAATTTATTTCAGTTTTTTTTCTCCATTTTTTTTTTCCCCAAAAAACTCATAGTGGCCCCGCCCCAGGGTTAGGTTATTATAATAATGCAATTTATAATACATTATCATAATGATAACTATTCAAATCCCTCAGAATAGAAAAGGTGACGAGGCATAGCTGTAATAATCAGTGGAATTTTTGCGTTTTCTCACAACAGACATAGATCGATAGATGGACACACATCAGTAATATCATGCGATGAAACAGCTCTTCCTGGAGTTTTCATTGGTTCATGTGTTTGTGACGTTTTATCATTTGGTGAAATATAGTCTGCAACCGCATTTCTAAGTACTTCTTCAGCATTTGCGGCAAACATAAAATATTTTACAGTTGTACCATACATATGTTACAGCCCAGTTTTAGGGACCAAACAAATGAAAATTGATTAGTTAAAAGCGAAAAATACAGATGGACATAGGATTATCATAGTAGCCCACAATGTCAAAGTAGTCCCAGTTGACGGTAGTTATTGTTTAAAGTAAAACGATATATTTTTCTGGAAATTAAATTTTTCATTCAATTTCACTTTTGTCAAAACTAAACTATACTACTGTGCCTATAAGTTTTCATTCATTTTCGGTTGTTAATTGTGGAGAATGAATGTACCCACGAAAAGGAGCAGTTCAGAGTGGGGAAAAAGAAGAAATTGCCACAGTGTAGAAGGATTTCTCTTTCACTGACCGATTATAGAAAAGAGTACTTCTGTTGGACCGTGATGTGTGTTAGATCTGTTATTGTTGTATTTTCCTCATTCATTGAAGGCAACCCCTTCTAGACTGCGACAATTTTTATTTACGTTGTTAATCTGCAAAATATAATGAATGTTTGTGGATTTTCGCCAGATTAAGAAGTGATATTGTGTCTAACCATTCCCGTGTGTGAAACCAAGTAAACTTGATAAGAAAGAATTTGAGAAATTCTGTAAACGTTGTTGTGTCCTTTTTTTAATTTTTTGTTCGCTACATATTTTTTTTTGAAAACATGGAATATTTTTTTTATTATTGAAAAGTAACGTGTTGAATATGTTTTGAAAATGAAAATTGTACAATGATAAATTCTAATCTCGCATGTGCCTAGTTGAGCGAATACGTACATTGTGTATGTTCGAAATCGGTTTTTAGTATTTTTAAAATACGAAAATAATGAATCATAGTGAAAAAGTATATATCAATAATAGTTTATGATGTGGAATATGCAAGTATTAATCATGTTTTAAGAAAATATGAAATTACTTACATACGCGAAAGAATAACGTTGTCGAGCAGATGAGAGAATAAAGTTTTCGTTTATGAGTGTAGCTAATCCTTACACGTAGAATGTTGTAAAGTGAGTGCTGATTGGTTTGTTTTCGTAATCTGAAACCGGTCTTTGCAAGCGTATTTCCTTGTGAAATGAGCTGCGTGGCAGGACTTAAATGATAGGGGGAAATAAATTTGCTACCCTCACAGTCGAATACGTTTTTGGGAGAGTAAGACTTGGGGGTCTCAAAGTAGTTTTTAATGTATTATGATTGGAGTTATTGAAAGTTTCTGTAAACATGCTAGAGTGAAGTTTATGAAAGAAGGTGTGAGTTTCTTAGCGTAGGGTGTATTTTTTTTTTTGGTTACCCTAGGAGAAAATCGGCGGGAAAAATCAAGTCTACTTTATATAGAAGATGTCTATCTTTGCATAATATGAAGTCAATGCTTTTCTCTTTTAAGGTTTATTATAATCAAGTCCGTAATTTTACCCTTTTTTATCTTTGCTGTTCAGAACCTGTTTGCAGGATTTGTATCTCAAATGTGTCGAACCTGACACCATTAACTCGTTTTCTGGAGTATTATTTTCGACAGTATCTGAATATTGTTTCGTCATCTGCTTCATGTGTCTTTTGTGGAGAAACTTAGGTCCCTTTACTAGGTAAATCATGTTCTCAATTCGTTTTTCTACTATCCCAGTAGGATTTATTGCTTTTGAACATTCGAAAGAAAACATTTTTTTTGTTTTCCTATTGACGTTGGAGATTTCCCTTTTGCAGATTTGGTACACCTTGTGTGTTACAAATCCAGTATTGCTTTTAACTTCTCACTGTTACTGTCATAATTAACAATTTTTGGAGCCCACTACCTAAGTCTGTTTCAAAAACTCAACATCGCCAGTTGTAGTAATGGTTATGTTGTATCTAACATAAATCCGAGTTCTCGTTGCCAGTGTTGTGGGCGACATAGGTCGGGGTTATGTTGTATCCGAATAAGCCCGAGTTCCTCGTCGCCAGTGTTGTGACTTTGAAGGGCCGATAATAAATAAGACAACATGGTGGTATATTTACAAGAATGTGTATTTGCAGAAGTACAGAATGGTATGTTACAGAAAGACTACTCGACCGTCGCCATAGGCTCCTCTATATATAAGGGTCGATATAGTCACAAAATAGGATAGATCACCATTACACAATAACAATTTGTTATAGTTGAAATTCATTAACACAATGCTATAATCACTTTACGTGAAAAGGTAATTTAGTTGTTTTTGGAGAAGTATTACACTGTAATAAGAGCTGGAAACAGTTTAATAAGGTTGAATTTATCGAGTTGAGTAAACAGTACGAAATAGGAAAGGAGAAAGAAAAAAGACTAATCTTTCTTACATATATATTAGTCATGTTTCTCTATGGGCGGAGCACTCTGGTGAAAGAAATGATGGTTTCTACTTTTTTATGGAAGATAGAGGAGATTTATTCGACTTGATCTTCATTCCACATCACTGACCAGTGGAGTGGTGGTAAGAAGAGGAAGAGATCGATAATCACAATCTAATCACATCGTATCAGAGCATTTTAAAATAACATGTTCACACATCTAGAACTTCCAATGAAGTCGCTCTCTCTCTTTGAGCAGTGTGAGGTTACATCCGTTTCTATTAAATCCCACAGCCGAGTCAAACTAACCTTAACTTCACTAAGTTGAATCCAACTGAACTTTAATTTCCTGTTATTTTCAACTAACCAAATTATATACCAGTGTTGTAGGCCTGTAAAGGGTTCAGAAGGAAAACACGAACTCAGAGTTTATAGAAAAACAAGTACATTGAAAAAAGTATAATACAACAGAGACTAAGAGTGGTTATACATTAGTCTTGACTGCCAGTATAGACTGGTGTGGTTCCAGGTATTTAATTCCTTCCCACCACAGAAATATGTGGTACAAGGCTGGAAGATAGGGGAGAGTCAAGTCAGCGACCCTAAAGAAGGCACACACTGGCCTATAAAAATTTGCCTGGGCAGCCCCGTCAGCATTCCCCGGTATGGGCATCTCAGACAGTAAGCAATAATAGGTAAGGTACCATAACAACCAGCGCGTCTACTCACCCAATATTTATTCATTTGTTGGCCTTTTGGCTAAGATCAAAGTGTAGTATCTGTTCCGATGGATACTGCACCCCATAGACTGGTTTTATTTACTCCTCCCCAGGAGTTAGGCACAAGGCCAGTTTTATCTTACTCCCACAAGTAAGATGTTACCCAAGATCGGGTCGAGAAAATGGGGTTTGAAAAGCCAGCGCTCGAGAGGTGAGCACTCTGGCCATTTAAAAATTGCCTGGGCAGCCCCGTCGGCATTCCCCGGTAGGGGCGCCTCAGACAGTAAGTAATAAACTTACTCCTCCCCAAAGAGGGGAGGCAAAGCCTGGGAGGGTGGACCTCCTAGAACTGCACAGGACAAGCGTGCAGTATCCATTGGAACAGATACTACACTTTGATCTTAGCCAAAAGGCCAAGAAGAGCGCCCATAGACTGGTATTGTCTTGTCCTTCGGGGCTTGACTTACGCCGGTCTATGGGTCTGTCCTGTGCAGTTCTAGGAGGTCCACTCTCCCAGGCTTCGCCTTCCCTCTTTGGGGAGGAGTAAGTTTATTGCTTACTACCTGAGGCGCCCCTACCGGGACTGCCCAGGCAATTTTTAATGGCCAGAATGCTCACCTCTCAGGCGCTGGCTTTTCAAACCCCACTTTCCCGACCCGACATCTTCCTTGTGGATATAAGATAAAACTGGCCTTGTGCCTAACTCCTGGAGAGAAGTAAATAAATACTCACCAAATATTTAACAATGCATGCGAAATGATGATGCAGCAGGCAGTGCATCATTGCACCACAAAAATATTAGAGATATTAGAATTCGATTTTTTATGATTCGTCATAGACCCAGTAGCCGTAAATATAATTTTTCTTAATGGTCATATGGAGAACACAAAGGAATGTCGAATAAAGACAAATGTGTTTGTGGGTGGGGTTGGAGGGTTGAGTTGTCTAATGGATATCATCGTGATCGATGAAATCGCCGATTCCTCGTTAAAATCTTATCGGATCTCAATCAGGTAGAGAATCTGTCTCTGATTCTCTCGACTCGTTGCCTTCGACCATCTTTGTCAGATAGCGTTGTCGGCATGTCCTCCAGAATCCTCTACAAGTTCAAGTAATCACATGCAAGTAATCGTTCACAACAGGTATTGTCTATCGTCAGTAAATAACCCTGAAAAGATAGATTTGTCGTTAAAACAGACAAATCAAATACTCATGTTTTTAATCTGATTATTGCATTAGCATGAAACTGCTAGTTTTATTTAGTTCTGTCATGCGGAAATCTATTATGCCAGGTTCAAATCCTACCAGATTCTTTTAATGGTGTAAGAATTAATACTGTTGGAAACGTATCAATCAATATGGATAGAAATGGTTAAAATAACAACTTTTGTTCAATTAATCGTATGCAATGAATCATTACGAAGAGGTTAAGGGTTTTCTTAATACACTTCGCACGATAGGATGTTCCATGAAACTGCAGTAATATGTTAAGATTAGCCTCATTATTTATGATCCAAGTTTCATCCATTGTCACATATTGATGCAAAAACCTATTTTCTGTTACATTGAAACAGTTGCAACTAACGCTCTAAATCAAGCTTTGAAGTCTTCATGTAGCCTGACCTTTTAGCCTATTTATGAATATTTCTTAAAAATTCTCTTTCGAGATAATCCAAATCGCAGTTGAAGCATAAATTTGGAGCATTCAGTTGGATGGAAGCCAATGGAGCTCAACTAAATGTCGAAACTTTTTAAACTTGACAAAATAATTTTAGGCAGGAAGGAAAGACCCAAACTCAATCAATATTGGATATTTACAAATGCTCAGAATCTGAATATAATTTTGCTCCGCTGAAGTTGTCTGGCATTTTAAAAACCTAAAGAATTGCTAAGAAAGCAATCAATCACAACCGCCCACCAAGCGGTAGGAAACTGTTGTCCGTGTCTGTGTTACAAGAGGCGAATTTTACTGGAAGGTCGTCCCTAGTTTGTATCTGCTGCTATGGAAGTGTTGTATTCCTGGCCATTACAGCTGTATTCGCTACTGCTGCCTGAATCCTGTGCCAACGTTTCTATTAGTGGCCTGGTTGTTGTGCATCTTTCGAACAGGAAGTACTATTTTAGATGTAAGGTGGACAGTTCTATTTCTGTGGGATGGGAAATGCTTTTTCTAAACGCAATAACAAACAAATAAGATCCACATAGTTTTACTAAGATGCTAGAGCCTTCAAAGTATTAGAACCAGCCTCCCAGGCTTCGCCTCCCCTCTTTGGGGAGGAGTAAGTTTATTGCTTACTGTCTGAGGCGCCCCTACCGGGAATGCCGACGAGGCTGCCCAGGCAATTTTTAAATGGCCAGAGTGCTCACCTCTCGAGCGCTGGCTTTTAACCCCACTTTCTCGACCCAAGCTGTGGTCACATCTTACTTGTGGGAGTAAGATAAAACTGGCCTTGTGCCTAACTCCGGGAGGAGTAAATAAATATCCACATATTTCTCGGCCTTTTGGCTAAGATCAAAGTGTAGTATCTGTTCCGATGGATACTGCACGCCTGTTCTGTGCAGTTCTAGGAAGTCCACCCTCCCAGGCTTCGCCTCCCCTCTTTGGGGAGGAGTAAGTTTATTGCTTACTGTCTGATGCGCCCCTACCGGGGAATGCCGACGGGGCTGCCCAGGCAATTTTTAAATGGCCAGAGTGCTCACCTCTCGAGCGCTGACTTTTAACCCCACTTGCTCGACCCGATCTTGGGTCACATCTTACCTGTGGGAGTAAGATAAAACTGGCCTTGTGCCTAACTCCGGGAGGAGTAAATAAATATCCACATATTTCTCGGCCTTTTGGCTACGATCAAAGTGTAGTATCTGTTCCGATGGATACTGCACGCCTGTCCTGTGCAGTTCTAGGAGGTCCACCCTCCCAGGCTTCGCCTCCCCTCTTTGGGGAGGAGTAAGTTTATTGCTTACTGTCTGAGGCGCCCCTACCGGGAATGCCGACGGGGCTGCCCAGGCAATTTTTAAATGGCCAGAGTGCTCACCTCTTGAGCGCTGGCTTTTAACCCCACTTTCTCGACCCAAGCTGTGGTCACATCTTACTTGTGGGAGTAAGATAAAACTGTCCTTGTGCCTAACTCCTAGCGAGGAGTAAATAAATATCCACATATTTCCATGTCGAGGATCTTCTTCGTGTGGGTAATAAAAGACAAACAATTTTGTCATGAACTGTAAGGGTTGTTGAATAATGGATACCACTTGCCAGTTTAGATCCTTCTCTCCTATATGTTCATCAAATCGCGTTTGCGACAGTGATATATTTCTCTTGAAAAGCACCTATACTATTTTACCTCATACTGTAAACACGTCCTTAATTTATCCTTGCAAGGATATGTTTAGTTAATTCAACAGCGAAAAAACGTATGCCAAGTATGCAAGCTTAGATAGCCACTCATCGTCAGAGAAGTGTTCTTGAAATTCCGGAGTATTTTTCTGCTGAAAACATAATTTGACTTCTTCACGCAAGACGAACAATCGGGTTAGTATTTTTCCCTGTGAAAACCATTTCACCTCAGTGTGAAAAAGATGAATATAATGGGAAACCATTTCTTTACAAAATGTCGGTTGGTCTCTACACATGCAAATTATTTCTCTTATGAAAGTCTGCCATTATGAACACAATATTTCTTTTTAATATGGAAAACAGTTGTTCTACACGCGAAACATCTAATACGCTTTGAAGCTGGCAAGTGTTCGTTTCTGTCTTTATCACTCACTGACTATTCAGGTGTATCGTCTATGTTCCCTTCGAAAGTAGGTTCGATGCTGTTTGGCTGTTCTTATGCTAAGTTTCCAGTGTTCACGATTGTGGAGATTAACTGGGTCCATTTGCCACTGTTTACGGTTTTGTCTGATGGTTTTTTTCCATGTCTTCTTAGGGCGCCCGTCTTTCTTTTTGCTGTCCAGTCTTACGTCTCTGCAAATGCTCATATACCCCTTGCTTCTTTCAACATGCCCGGACCAGCAAAGACGGCTTGCCCTTATTAGGACATCAAATTTTGGGATTGCCAATTTCTCACGTAGAGTGTTTGACCTAATGTTTGAGATCTTTGTTTATGTTCATTGTTACTCAAATTGTTTGACCTAATGTTTGAGATCTTTGTTTATGTTCATTGTTACTCAAATTGTTTGACCTAATGTTTGAGATCTTTGTTTATGTTCATTGTTACTCAAATTGTTTGACCTAATGTTTGAGATCTTTGTTTATGTTCATTGGTACTCAAATTGTTTGACCTAATGTTTGAGATCTTTGTTTATGTTCATTGTTACTCAAATTGTTTGACCTAATGTTTGAGATCTTTGTTTATGTTCATTGTTACTCAAATTGTTTGACCTAATGTTTGAGATCTTTGTTTATGTTCATTGTTACTCAAATTGTTTGACCTAATGTTTGAGATCTTTGTTTATGTTCATTGTTACTCAAATTGTTTGACCTAATGTTTGAGATCTTTGTTTATGTTCATTGTTACTCAAATTGTTTGACCTAATGTTTGAGATCTTTGTTTATGTTCATTGTTACTCAAATTGTTTGACCTAATGTTTGAGATCTTTGTTTATGTTCATTGTTACTCAAATTGTTTGACCTAATGTTTGAGATCTTTGTTTATGTTCATTGTTACTCAAATTGTTTGACCTAATGTTTGAGATCTTTGTTTATGTTCATTGTTACTCAAATTGTTTGACCTAATGTTTGAGATCTTTGTTTATGTTCATTGTTACTCAAATTGTTTTGAGAATTGACCACTTTTAGTCGAATTTCACTTATAATTCTAATAACGTGATAATACTTGGTGTGATTCTGTGGCTATTTATTTTGGGGCCGCAAGATGCGCACAGCGTATAATGCAGTGTGTAGACAGAATGACTGGGTGTCCAATACTTCTGACCTTTGCAACCACTACTGAGCGCTTCTCAGTCATGCTTGCAACACCGTCTGTCAATGCATTTCCCCATTCAATTATGTGTTCCAGGAAATAACTATCAAATGCTGTAAAAATCATAGAACTAGGTTTTCTTCTTAGCAAATTGAGTGAACAAAGTAGTTTTTCCTTCGCAATCAACTTTCACTAAAGAAAGTAAAAGTATATTGTTACTTATGCCCGTTGATTTGTCTAGTTGAATTAAATAAAATGATAAATTATTTTTCACCGTGAAAATTCCGCAGTTGTATTTTTTATCTGTTGTATATTGCTGTCATGCAATTCTATGGACGACCGGCGCGACTGCAGACCCCATAATATTATTGTACCATTTTTGCTCAAACCGAAACATACTTATCTAAGTACTCTGATTGATACAGTTTCAGAGTATATCTGGTTATGGGGGTCTATCTCTACACCCTTTGTAGGTGTTTGTGACATATTTACACGGCACGGATGCAGACTCCTCATGATATTATTGTAAAATGTTTGGACAGAACAGAAGTTACACTTTGATCCTAACCGGAAAGCTACAAAAGTTCGAGTTTCACATATGACAAAATAGCGACAGCAGATGGAATATTTTTAATTCTTTTTTTATTTTGTATTGATTGTATTTTCAGCAATCGGGCGATCCTATCTTTTAAAAATGTGTGGACGATGAAAATGTACGTATGAACATGAAATTGCCTCAGCATATTATTGCATAGATTTTTGTAATTTGATTTTCAGTAATTTCAGCCATGTCTACAATTCTGTGTTTAACAGTGCTTGCAGACATTGGGAATTACTTTCAGTTTATGCACAGCTTGTTTTCCCAGAAAAACCTCTTCATTGACTTGTAACATGCATGGCTTGATTAATTCTTCTCCCATCGTATATGGCTTTTTATTTTTTTACTATTTTTCAAGTGCTATCAGATAGGACGTAAAAACAAACAGGCAATGTAAAACATCATCAACAAACTGAAGACTGAACTGTCATGGCGCAAAACCATGGGTGCCAACTCTCATTTTCAAATATTGATAAATACACCTGAAAATTTAACTGAACAGTCGTTAATGTCTGAGAGAATTTCACTAAAAAATAAGCTAAACCTAAAAAGTATAATAAACGGAGAAAAATAAAACAAATACAGATACATGACTATTTTATGTCAATCATTAATACAAAACTTTTTTTAAATCACCGATTGTCATAACCGATAGCATCTTTCCCAAGAGTAAAACGTTAAAATTCCTCGGCCTGACATTCTCGGGTGACATGAAGTGGAATAAGTACATAGAAGATGCGGCCAAGTCTGCGGTAAAGAAGGTAGGCTCCCTCTACTGGGCTAGAAAACTTTTCATACCTACAAGTATCCTATATATATACAAAGCCACCATGGAGTATTGTTGCCTCATCTTGACTATTACACCAACCACTAGCCTCTCCCTCTTGGACAGAGTGCCAAAAAGAATTTATAACCTAATAGGTCCCGCATTGTCTGTCAAGCTCCAGCCCCTGTAACATCGCTGTAGTGTTGTATGCCTGTGCTTGTTTTATAAGTACTTTCATTGAATGTACTCAACCAAACTTTTCTACTGTAATAGTTTGGCTAAGATCAAAGTGTAGTATCTGTTCCGATGGATACTGCACCCCATAGACTGTTGTTGTCTTGGCCTTCGGGGCTTGATTTACGCCGGTATATGGGTCTGTCCTGTGCAGTTCTAGGAGGTCCACCCTCCCAGGCTTCGCCTCCCCTCTTTGGAGAGGAGTAAGTTTATTGCTTAGTGCCTGAGGCGCCCCTACCGGGAAATACCGACGGGGCTGCCCAGGCAATTTTTAAACCCCACTTTCCCGACCCGACCTTGGGTCACATCTTACTTGTGGGAGTAAGATAAAAACTGGCCTTGTGCCTAACTCCTGGAGAGGAGTAAATCAATACTCTAATAGTTTCCTTCCTCAGACAGCTAGTCTTTGGAATTCCTTCCCTGCTGCATGTTTCCCCGACCATACCGACATGCAGAAATTTAAATGTAATGTGAACTAACATTTTGCTGCCCAACTCTCCACCCAGGTTGCCGCCCTGTAAATCTGGCCCCTATCAAAGTAGCCCCTTACGCTTCAGTAGAAATATGCCTTTTTGGGGGTGAACAAAAGTTTTTAAAAATTAAAATAAAATTAGTTTTATCAAAATTGCTATTCCATTTCTTTTAATCAGAATTTTCAAAGAAGAAATGATTAGAAAAATAAACACCAAATCTTATTAATGAATTTCTAAATTGAAGCAATTATACAATGTATTCAAAATTTAATCAAAATTAATTTCATACCATTCGGCTTCCTCCTCCTCAACTACTTGTGCTTGGTTCTCCTGATTCCCGGCTTGCTTATGGTTTCATGGTCCCAATGTTTTGCAAGACAGTAGCTGGAAATTGATATGCGTGGCAACATTTTTTATTCTAAAAATGCAGTCTATTTCTTCTCTATTGCTATATCATGTTTGTAGAAAAAATAAAAATAGGAAGTAGAATAAATCTAACATTTGATATATATATATATATATATATATATATATATATGTGTGTGTGTATGTGTGTGTGAAAAAATGACTAACGGAAAACAAGTTAAAGTGCAGGAGAAAAACAAAAACCAGAGATTTTTTGACCGGTTTCGTTCATGGCGAACGTCTTCAGAAAATAAAGATATGGAAATAAATTTATTTTGAAGGCACACACATGAGATGAGGGAAGGATGATCTGACTGGACCATATGAGAAGACATTAAGTGATGTTGGGATATGATAAGTAGGTGACACATTCTTCTATGTTTCTTATTCTTCCGTTTATATTTTTTTTTATTTATTTACTCTTTTTTACTATCACACCTAATGAGCTAGTGTGGAGAAGGCGGTGGGGGAGGGGGAAAGGCGGCAGAGAAGCTGGCTGAAGTGAACAAAAGGGGTGGGCATGAAATTGATACACTGGATGTTAGAATCCAAAGATTAATAAGAAAGAATCAGGGATAGGTCTGCTAATTTGTCACACATTAGGTTTTTAAAGAGCAATTCATATAAATGAAAAGCCGTGGTGGACAAAATGTGTGAAAAATGAAACAAACGGGAAAAACAGGTTAAAGAGTAAAAAAAATGGAATTTAAAAATAGAAAAATAAGGGTTAAGTTGGAGAGAGATGTATTAAAATAATTTGATTATCAATGAGAGCTTATTTATTATTTTAATACATCTCTCTCCAACATAACCCTTATTTTTCTATTTTTAAATTCCATTTTTTTTTTACTCTTTAACCTGTTTTTCCCGTTTGTTTCATTTTTCACACATTTTGTCATTTACGACATTTCATTTTCATGAATTATCGTGTACCTTACTCCATATATATATATATATATATATATATATATATATATATATATATATAAATCAAGTGAAAAGTACATCCACTTTTATATATTTCTTTTTCACCGCTGATGTTCTTCAAGGCGATACTCTAGCTCCCTATCTGTTCATAATCTGTCTTTACTGCACCCTCTGTATGTCAGTCTATAAGTTTAAAGAAAATGCCTTGACATTGGTACCATACCAAAAAGCAAAGAAAATTAGGTTATGCTGATGACCTTGTAATTATTGCTGACAAAACTAAACAAGCAGAAGCCCTACTACACTGTCTCAAAGAAATTCCAAATTGCATTAAGCGTTTTGTTAACAGAGCACATTCTCCTGAAACAACATCGAAAATATCTCGTCCCTAAATGGGACTCGTCTCAGAAAGGATGAAATTGTGGATGCCAAAACAGGGATGTAGTCCAGTAGGGAGATCGCACAAAACTTCCATTAAACAATTGACAGAGGACTCACAATGCACCTATAAAGGCCTACCTGGTGTGATCTAGAATAGAACAAGATGGTGTGAGAGTCGGGAAGATCCGTGACACTACCCCGACTAGATGAGGATGATGATGAAAAATAAAGTAAAAATGATTGTGTAATCCCCAAACTCACTTTTCCTGTTCACACATTGCTCAAGGACTGGTGTTATTTAGGAGCTTTTCTTTTTTTACCAAGGTTAGGGTTAGGGTTATTTCGGAGCTTTTCTTATTTTTTACCAAGGTTAGGGTTATTTCGGAGCTTTTCTTTTTTTTTTACCAAGGTTAGGGTTAGGGTTATTTCGGAGCTTTTCTTTTTTTACCACGGTTATGGTTAGGGTTATTTCGGAGCTTTTCTTATTTTTTACCAAGGTTAGGGTTATTTCGGAGCTTTTCTTTTTTTTTTACCAAGGTTAGGGTTAGGGTTATTTCGGAGCTTTTCTTTTTTTACCACGGTTATGGTTAGGGTTATTTCGGAGCTTTTCTTATTTTTTACCAAGGTTAGGGTTATTTCGAAGCTTTTCTTTTTTTACCAAGGTAAGGGTTACGGTTATTTCGGAGCTTTTCTTTTTTTACCAAGGTTAGGGTTAGGGTTATTTCGGAGCTTTTCTTTTTTTTACCAAGGTTAGGGTTATTTCGAAGCTTTTCTTTTTTTACCAAGGTAAGGGTTAGGGTTATTTCGGAGCTTTTCTTTTTTTACCAAGGTTAGGGTTAGGGTTATTTCGGAGCTTTTCTTTTTTTTACCAAGGTTAGGGTTAGGGTTATTTCGGAGCTTTTCTTTTTTTACCAAGGTTAGGGTTAGGGTTATTTCGGAGCTTTTCTTTTTTTTACCAAGGTTAGGGTTAGGGTTATTTCGGAGCTTTTCTTTTTTTTACCAAGGTTAGGGGTAGGGTTATTTCGGAGCTTTACTTTTTTTACAAATGTTAGGATTAGTGTTATTTTAGAGTTTTTCTTTTTTTACAAAGGTTAGGGTTATTTCGTAGCTTTCCCTTTTTTACCAACCCTACTATTTCATTTATAGCAAAGTAAGGGAAGAGAGGGATTCATAACGTTGCCAAACGTTTACCCATCTAAATGCTAACCAGGCTCAACGTTTCTTAATTTAGGTGACTCAACAAAAACCGATGAGATTTAACCATAGATTTATTATAGTAATAAATATAAAGATATATAAGATGTTAAAAAAGTTTGTTTTGATATTTTGCTAAAGTTTGAAGACAAATATTCATTAAATGCAGACATTCTTTTGTTTTCTTCATCACTGTAACTTGTACACTGTTGTGGCCTTAAAGGGTCGAAAAGAAATAATACAACAAGGAGGTTAAGTTAACAAGAGTATATATTTACAGAAAGTACAGAAGTAATGGGTTGGCGGAGACTACTTGTGGATTGGACATACCGACTCTCTCTGTTTCCACCACTATTCATAGAGTTTAAAAGAGTCTATGTAGTGAAAGATTAGAGTAGTTCACCCTAACATACATACACAGTACATTCTTTTTCATGTCCCTTTTTACTTGCATCCCCACGAGGGCAAAGGTGTCAGTTTTTTATGTGGGGGAAATTCAGCTCCTAAAAAAAAGGGATTCTGGATTAGGAACAAAAATAAAAATTGCCTCAGTCGAAGGATTTCTCCTTTACTGACAAAGATCAGAAAAGATGAAGTGTAATATCAGAACAGATAGTATACATTTGCATGTATCTCTCAATCTGTCTGTTAGATTGATACGAACACAATGTCGATTGTTGACTCCCCATTAAAATCTTTATACATCAGCTGCAACTCAACTTTATTACTCAAAACAAAAACATTAAAATCAACACGTTTGGCCGCAGATACAAATTTGATGTATTCCAGTTCTATGCAAACTTTGGTGACAGGGACTCGACAAATTCTCAAAGAGTATTTACAGGCACATCTTTGAGAACAATGATCTTTATGATCTCAATCTGTTCCTATTTACTTGCCTCCCCACGAGGGCAGAGTTAGATACAAGGTCGATTTTGAATGTGGAGATAATCCAGCTCCCCCAAAAGGGGAACTTTTGATTGGGGGAAAAAATTAAAATTTCCATAGTCTAGAAGGATTTCTCACTCACTGACCAAAGACAGAAAAGATGAAGTGTAATATCAGAACAGATACTACACTTGCTTCTAACCAAAAGGCATTGACTGTCAGGTTCTACATTATAATTAACTTGCTGTACCTACTCGGCTTTTGTTTTCAGTTTGAGTAAAAGTGAAATCGATTAATTCATTAAAAAAAAGAAAGTTTTCTTTTGATGATTTGGAAAGATTTTATAGTTTGTATATTTATCGTTTTTAAAGTGTATTTTGGTGTGTTATGTTCATATGGAGGTTGTAAAGTATAAATATTAACTGTTAAGTTCTAGATTATAATTCACTAGCTGTATCTAGTCGGCCTTGCCCAGGAATAAATTTAAAAAATGACTGACTTGTTTACAAAGAAATCGAAAATAAAATTTGGTGACTTTAATTTTTTTAATCAAATTATTTTGGGAAATAGGAATTGTTAAAATGTTTGTTCTAGTACTTGATGATAATTGATTAATAATAAAAAATAAATAATGTTTAATTAATATGGATGCGGGGAAAACATACAGACATGCTTGAAGTCACATAATTTAATTAATATATATATTTTTGAAAAGCTCAACGAAGATAACTTGGTATAATTGCACATTATAACTTCCCTTTTTATGTCTGTACACTGTTTTTTGTTGTTTTAACTTAAATGCTTATCTAATGTGTAATTAATATGAAGGTGAGAAACGCACACCCACATACATGCTTGAAGTCGCATAAATTAATTAATATATATTTATTTTTTTTAATACTTCAAGGGAGAGAACTCGGTATAATTGCACATGATAACCTCCCGTTTTTATGCCTGTACACTATTTTTTGTTGTTCAGTGCTTATCTTCATCTTGTCTCATTTATTCTTCCATTCCATCTTGGTTTTTTTTTTCTTTATTTGATCATAAAATAGACAAGTAAGCAAATCACTTTACCTGACCAACATTTTAAAATGCAGAGGCGAATCAAAATGCATTAAACAATTTACTAGATTAACCTTGAACCAGTTTAACGATTCACCTAGTATGAAAGAAATAGAGAATTGATTTCTGCTATAGTTTTTTTCTTCTTTACCCTCTGTTGAATATCGTTAGTAATGTCTTCGGCAAAAGGTCACGGATGAACCCATCGAGAGGATCTGATATGTGCAAATGTAAAAGAAAGGATAAATGGATTATGTTTTGATGAGTGCCAAAGTGTCAAACACAGACAGTGAACACAGAATCCGTTGAAGATTTGGAAATAAGACCTTTGCAAGCAATGCACAATCTCTATGTCTAAGATGAGGTCACATTATAGATTGGCTCCAAATGATTTGCACAAGCGTCCAAGCTTCTCTATAAAAGGCTTCGTCTGTCAATCGGTAGATCTGTTATTCTTCAGTTTTTTTCCTCCTAATAAGACATAAACAGAGTTATATGTAATAATAGCTGCCCAGCCTTGGCATGGACAACAAAATAGAAAAAGTTAAAAGCGTGCGTTCCCTCTCTATCCCCTTCTCTCTATCCCCTTCTCCCCCTCTCTTTTCCCTATCCCCTCCTCCGATCAAGGACAAAAGTTCGATCCTAGTTCAAAGTCAAAGAAAGAGTATTTTATGTATTATTTGGATTATTGGAAGTACTGTTTTCATTTTCGGTGTTATTTTCACAACGTTTCAGCCGATGCAACCTCCGACCTTCTTCAGGTGTATCTTATCGAACTCTGGAATCTTTCTGTCGAACGTGGGAATCTGTACGGAACTTCAAACAGAACCCTTTATTTAATCCGCGGGGGTAGCTTGCTCTCGTTCCATCAGCCATGACCGGGTAGAGTCTGAAGTAATTGTTAATTGTATTGTTTGTATCGCCCGCACTGAGGATTGAACCTTCAACCTCCAAAAGACTTAGGACTAATTCTTACTTTAGCACTTTATCCGTTATGCCATGGGTCCTTGTGGAAAATTCTAGAATGAATTTTAGGAGCCTTAATTCTTAGGAGCCTTAAACCTATTCTTGTTTTAGATGTGTAGTCTTACTACTTACAAATTCAAGAGTTTGAAAAGATACACCTGAAGAAGGTCGGAGAGGTTAGATAAGACGAAACGTTGTGAGAATAACATCTAAGATGAGAACAGTAGTTCGAATAATCCAAATAATCCAAATTATCAATCCTCATCTAAAAAATTCTGAAACATAAAATGTATTTTAGTCCGAGTTTTACACTAAAATCGATGGAAAAAAATCTCTCTAAATGTTACCCCCCCCCCCTTGACTAATTTTGTTATTGGTGATCCCCAAAAGAATGAATCTTATAAAGAAATGTCTCCATACTCTGTCTGAGGCAATGCTGTAAAAGCATATCTAAGCTTTCTGGGTGTGTCTTGTGTAGTTTCTGACTTTTAGCTGAACACACACACACACGCTCAACTGTCCTTTATATAATTGACTAGCAGGGCTACTTGGCGTTGCCTGAGGCCATAAAAAATAGAAGTTAAATAGTGTGTGCAATACTTTTATATTAAAACTTCTATCTATCTCTCTCCCTTTCTTTCTAGCCGTCTCCTATCTTTTTCCGTCCCTCTCCCCAACCCTCTCTTTTTCCTCCGACCATCCCTATTCCTCTCTCCTGTTTTAATGTGTTGAAAAAAATAATAAATTTATTGCTCCGGGGGAGGGGGAACAAAAGATGTGTTACCCCCCCCCCCCCCGCATCACTTACCAAATATAATAAAGTAATGATTATAATGCCAATTAATGAGATTCCACTCAAAATCTCTAGATGTGATAGCC
Source organism: Sepiola atlantica (assembly GCA_963556195.1). Classification (NCBI taxonomy): domain Eukaryota; kingdom Metazoa; phylum Mollusca; class Cephalopoda; order Sepiida; family Sepiolidae; genus Sepiola; species Sepiola atlantica. The sequence continues at coordinate 88,560,229 of OY744532.1, forward strand.
AAAAGTTTGTCTGTATGCTTCTTGGGCTATTCCTTGTCATCGGGGTGATGGTGGTCTGCAAGATTAACATAAAGCATTCACCAACAGAGTAAAAGTATAAAAGGTGTATTTTTTTAAATAAACTTGCTGCATATTTTTATTTATAGAGAAAAAAAATTAGAAATAAACGTTTTTGTTGCCTGCAGAAACACAATATCCATTTTAAACAATTTATAGTAAAATATTTATTGCAGGTAACTCGCTATTTAAGGCCATTTTCCCATCGACCTTTGGTGTGAAACTCAAACTAGAACACACTTTCTTGGCCTTTGGGCTAGGATCAAAGTGTAGTATTCGGCTTCAACCAATTTGCATTAATCTTGGAAGGACACAACCCACTCTCCAAACTCTATCCCCCACCTAGATCCCACTCCCATCTAGAGATTGACCTGCTTGTTTTCGGTTTCGAACAAACCGGAAAACAGTGGGCGGTCTATTATTTTGCTTTTTGTTCTTTCTCCACTCCCTGTTTTATTCCAATGAATGTCCTGTATACGAGGCCTGTCTGATAGAAACGATAGAGCGGCACCTCTGTACACAGTGAAAGAAGACACCTTCATGCATATGTGTGAATTTTATCACCGCCTTCCTGCGCATTAGTCGCTGCCTGTCAGTCGCTGAGTGAGGTGCTACACAACGTGTTCGTCAGATTACCGATTCTCTCAAGATGACTGAACGCGTTGAGCAAAGGTACTGCATCAAATTTTGTCAAAAGCTTGGTTATTCTCAAAGCAAAACAATTCGTTAGATTCAGCAGGTGTTTGGAGAAGATGTGATGGGTGTAACACAAATTAAGGAGTGGTTCAACCAATTCAAAAATGGCCGCATATCAGCAGAGAGTGACCAGCGTTCTGGCAGGCCTTAAACTGCTCGGAGTGCAGCTGTTGTTGAGAGGGTGCAAAATTTGGTGATGGAAGATCGTCGTCCAACCGTGTGGGAGATTACCCAAGAGGTTGGAGTGAGTAAAGATTATGCACATGCAATTTTGCATGATGGTTTGAATATGGACAGAATTGCTGCAAAATTTGTGCCCAAGTTGTTGTCGCATGAACAAAAGGACCTCGGTTTTAAAGTTTCACAGGACCTTCTGGAAAATGCTAACACTGATCCTGGGTTTCTGAACACCGAGATAATTGGAGATGAGTCATGGGTGTACGGGTACGACTCAGAAACAAAAAGACAGTAATTGCAATGGAAGCATCCCGAGTCTCGAAGGCCAAAAAAAGCGCAACATGTGCAAAGCAAAACTAAGGTGATACTGACTGTTTTCTTTGATATCCGTGGATTTGTGCATCATGAATATGCACCGGAAGGACAAACAGTGACAAAGGAGTACTATCAAGATGTTCTCCGACGTCTCCGTGACGCAGTTCAGCGCAAAAGACCAGACATGTGGACGGCAAAAAACTGGCAATTGCATCATGACAACGAAACAAACATGGAATTCAAATCATTCGCCAACCTCCCTACTCTCCAGACATGGCTCCTGGTTGATTCCAAAATTGAAGACAGCACTGAAAGGTTCCCGTTTTTAGACTAGAAAAGAGATAATGTGGAATGCGACGATGGAGATGAACACCATTCCAAAAGAAGACTTCCAGAGGTGTTTCCGGCAGTGGATGGATCGGTGGGCAAGCACAAGGGACCTACATCGAAGGGGATTAGAGTTCCTAACCCCGTCAGGTATTTGAAATATTTTTTCTGGCCTAAGGTCGGATACTTTTTAGACAGGCCTCGTATATGTCTATTTATGAACCATAACATTTTCAAATCAGTTTGGGGAGATCTTAAGTAGGACGACCCCTAGTGTAAATGTGGTATTGTGGTGACTGAGATTCTTCTAGTTAAGAGTAGGATAGACAATTTTATCAAGTTAGACAAAGGATGACCAACGACGCAACCGTTTTTACCCACACTTTTGATGCCATTGTGCCTAATTTGTTCTGAATGTAACTTTTTATATTTTGTGTAAATAAATAATTCAAAGTCTAGTATCTGTTCTATCCTCGATCAGGGGAGAGGGAAAGGTTAGAGACGAGGGGGGTACAGAGAGAGATAGATAGATACTAGAGAGAGAGAGAGAGGAGAGAGAGAAACACACTTTTTAACTCTTCTATGTTTTTGTCAAAGTTGTGGTTTCATACTTTCTCCAACGTTATCAGTGCAAAGTTCTTAGAGAGTTTAAACAAATTTAAAATACCATAATGCCTGTCTCTATAAGATAACGTACATTTATAATGTTGCACTTGGTAAAATTTACTTGTTTATTTAGTTGACTACACACAGAGATAGGTGAACACCTACAAGGTCGCAGTTTGATGGTGTTCAAAGATAAACTATGCTACTAATGTATAATTGGCACATGGCTGGCTGGGAATTGACACAGCTCATAGAGTATTCAAACATGATTCATATTGAAATACAATTATAACAGATAAATTTTACTTGGTTATTGGACTAGATGCACCTACAAATACATACATACATACATACATACATACATAGACAAACCTTCAAACATATGTAATTTTTAGATTGGTGTGAGGTCACGGTTTTATGGCATCCCATGACCAGTTCCATATGTTGATAAATTCCTACAGTCTCCATAGACATTTACTCGTCCATTTACTTTACACCCTGAGCAGTAACCATATCTGCCTTAAATAGTCTCTACTTCCTGTATTTTCATTCAAGGGAAGTAACTCATCTGTCATGTCATTAACACTATCAATGCAACAAAATAAATGTTACTATTTACCACAAACATTCACTGGTTCATTTACTTCATAACATGCATATTCACTCTAGAGAAGTAACTCAGTTACACATTAAACTATGCTACGTATTTGGCACAAGGGCAGCTTAGAATGAGTGATTTACAAAATTCTTAGCGAGTTTAAACAGAATTCGTGATAAAAAATATAAGACAATCATTATCACCAAAACATGCACTTCAGGCTCACCCTAAAATGATGCCAGCCATGGAATCCTTAATACAATTCACAATCTTTTGTATAATTCAACCATGTTTTACAAGTACACTTCAGTCAATGCCTGACTTGTCCACCAATTTTCAGTCACGAATGCTCAACAGTTTTTATTTTATCACTGTTCAATGATATGTGACAGCACTTTAGTGATTGTTTCATCAGTAGGAGATGTGATCTGAATCAGCTTCAGAATCATTGGACCTTAATCCTCAAGATTTTTATCTGTGGGATTATCTCACAGATAATCTCTATCAAAACAATCCCGAGACTATTCGTCACCACCGCCAAAATCAAGGCAGTGCCAAGAGAAAAGTATGTTTGAGTTATTGATAATTTTGCATATCGTATCCAGGTGTGCTTATCATTGAATGGAGATAAAACAAAGACTGTTGGACATTCATGACTGACACTTGGTGGACAAGTCAGTCATGGATTGGAGTATATTTGTACCAAATGTGGTTGGATTGCAGAAAGAATTGTGAATTTTATTAACAATTCCACGGGTGGCATATGTGTGGGTCACCCTGTATATTTATATAAATAAGTTTTTTGTATTGATTTTTCAATTCACACACACACACACGCATACACACACAAATACACCCACACCCACACATAATTTTATAACCCCCCCCCCCTCATTTAACGGTGATTTTTTTTTTTTTTTTTTTTTTTTTTTACTTTTATTCACGCCAAGCAAGGCATATTGCCACTAGGGCTAGTGTGATAAAAGCGGGTCAGACTTATAGGGGACATCCTTAGTGGGGAGTTGTGCAGCAAGATGTTTGTTCACATTACATTTAAATTCCCTTCTTCATACATACATTACTGGTAAAAATGCCAAGATCTCATCAGTATTCAATACGCTAACAGACAGATGAACAAATAAACAAACCAATCACTGGGTAAAACATAACTGACTTACCAAAAGTAATAGCATTTTTATACAGGGTGGGCAAAAATAAGGGTCCTATTTTTAAAAATTCATAACTTTTCTATTTATTGATTTAAAAAAAAATTTTTTTTAGAATAAGTAAAGGACCCCTTCCGAAGCAAGCATGAGCCGTATTAGCCCTAAGGAACGTACCCTCATTTAGAAAACATTATTTTTGCTTAAAAAACTCAAAACAGTGTAAATAACAATACTTTAGTTTTTGTAAGTTTTAAGAAGTGTTTTTCGGCTAAAATTTGTTTTGTTTATTTCAAAAAATCTCGGAAGGGTCAGTCTACACACACATAAAGTTTGGTGAGTTTAACTTTTATTTTGTGGAAGTTATTCAAATTCAAGTTATTCAAATTTAAAGATAGGACCCTTATTTTGGCCCACCCTGTATAAGAAACCTTTGATGCAAGATGTTCTCAGCTTCTCCTTTTGTCATAGTAACTTTCTGAGGGTCGTCAACTGAACCCTTTATTCAATCCACTTGGATTGACACCTCTGATTCCGCATTCAGTCATATTAGATATTTCGTATTAGTTAATTTTTTTAAAAGTTTCTTCATCAGGGATTGAACTCGCAACCTAGAATTCATTCTAAAATATATCTTAACCAACTAATGCCATTAACCAACGCCTCTACCCTCTAGTCTATGTAGGAAAATTTAGACATTTTCGGATTTATAAACATGATATCTAGTATGATTATTTACCTATACATATTATTCTCATATATAGACTATTTTTTAATGTATTTAATGGGTTGATATACAAAATAATTAAGTATCAGTTATATTATTGTTTTCAATACCAACTATAATTAATTACAGGGTGATTCATAAGTCACTTAGCTATTTATTTTTGAAATTCTAAAGTTAAAAAATACGGTAATACAAAACAGAAAGTTTATTCAACAAATTCATTTATGGAGTTTAAAATTACAGCAAATTTTCAAAATTTCAACCTTCGTTCTGCATGCATAGCTCCATTCTTTTTTGCAAGGAATTTACGACTCTTTGTAGCATATTTGATTGATTATGGTGTTGTGCGAAGGAGGCTTTCTGTTCACATCACGTTTCCATTGCCTTTCAACAAGTGTGGGAGATTCATCAAATTTGGCCATATGAATAACAATAAAAATTCCCTCTTCAATTGTAAATGACATTTTAAATAGCTAAGTGAAGTGACTTATGAATCACCCTGTAGTTCTTGTTATAGTTACCATTATTAAATTTAATTCTGAAATTATCTCCCCTTTCTTTCTTAATTATTGTGTTCATATCGATACTCGGGGAGGTGACAGTGACTAAGTGGTTAACGACATGGACTGGCAACCTGGGTGTGCCAAGTTCGAATCCAGTTCGTTCTACAGAAATACATTCACTTAGGATGTTGACAACCTTCACATAGTTCCTCCTGTAAGTACCTGATGTCTTTCTAGAAAGAATTCTAACTAGAAATATATCGGTGAAACCAATGCCAACACTAGAATCATCTGATTCATACGAAATGAATGAATGAATGAATGAATCGATACTCTAACTGCTTAAGAGGCCATTGTAGCCGACCATATGCGCTGATTCTTTTAGTTGCCTGATCTTTCTGTGTTGTTCTCTGTCTATTTTCAATTAATTTCACAGCGGTTGGCAACTTAAATGCTGAGCATATAAACACAATGGAGACGATAACAGTTTGCGATAAATAAATAATATAAAGCTTTTAATGAAAAAAAAGATATTATTAGTTGTTTGTCTCTTTTACTAATATAAAAATGGCTGATTGTTGTAGCCACCTTTTTTTAAAACAGAATTCTTAAAAATATATATAAATGTACTAAAAGTGTATTTCTTTATGAAGAGTAGTAAAATAAAATCCCTAGCTAGACAACCACTCATATCTAAAACGTTTTGTTTTTCTATGGACTGTACTTAGTTCTTTAGAACATAATATATATAGTTCTTTAGCACATAGTATATATAGTTCTTTAGCACATAATATATATAGTTCTTTAGCACATAGTATATATAGTTCTTTAGCACATAGTATATATAGTTCTTTAGCACATAGTATATATCGTTCTTTAGCACATAGTATATATAGTTCTTTAGCACATAATATATATAGTTCTTTAGCACATAATATATATAGTTCTTTAGCACATAATATATATAGTTCTTTAGCACATAATATATATAGTTCTTTAGCACATAATATATATAGTTCTTTAGCACATAATATATATAGTTCTTTAGCACATAATATATATAGTTCTTTAGCACATAATATATATAGTTCTTTAGCACATAATATATATAGTTCTTTAGCACATAATATATATAGTTCTTTAGCACATAATATATATAGTTCTTTAGCACATAATATATATAGTTCTTTAGCACATACTATATATAGTTCTTTAGCACATAATATACATAGTTCTTTAGCACATAATATACATAGTTCTTTAGCACATAATATACATAGTTCTTTAGCACATAATATATATAGTTCTTTAGCACATAATATATATAGTTCTTTAGCACATAATATATATAGTTCTTTAGCACATAATATATATAGTTCTTTAGCACATAATATATATAGTTCTTTAGCACATAATATATATAGTTCTTTAGCACATAATATATATAGTTCTTTAGCACATAATATATATAGTTCTTTAGCACATAATATATATAGTTCTTTAGCACATAATATATATAGTTCTTTAGCACATAATATATATAGTTCTTTAGCACATAATATATATAGTTCTTTAGCACATAATATATATAGTTCTTTAGCACATAATATATATAGTTCTTTAGCACATAATATATATAGTTCTTTAGCACATAATATATATAGTTCTTTAGCACATAATATATATAGTTCTTTAGCACATAATATATATAGTTCTTTAGCACATAATATATATAGTTCTTTAGCACATAATATATATAGTACTTTAGCACATAATATATATAGTTCTTTAGCACATAATATATATAGTTCTTTAGCACATAATATATATAGTTCTTTAGCACATAATATATATAGTTCTTTAGCACATAATATATATAGTTCTTTAGCACATAATATATATAGTTCTTTAGCACATAATATATATAGTTCTTTAGCACATAATATATATAGTTCTTTAGCACATAATATATATAGTTCTTTAGCACATAATATATATAGTTCTTTAGCACATAATATATATAGTTCTTTAGCACATAATATATATAGTTCTTTAGCACATAATATATATAATTCTTTAGCACATAATATATATAGTTCTTTAGCACATAATATATATAGTTCTTTAGCACATAATATATATAGTTCTTTAGCACATAATATATATAGTTCTTTAGCACATAATATATATAGTTCTTTAGCACATAATATATATAGTTCTTTAGCACATAATATATATAGTTCTTTAGCACATAATATATATAGTTCTTTAGCACATAATATATATAGTTCTTTAGCACATAATATATATAGTTCTTTAGCACATAATATATATAGTTCTTTAGCACATAATATATATAGTTCTTTAGCACATAATATATATAGTTCTTTAGCACATAATATATATAGTTCTTTAGCACATAATATATATAGTTCTTTAGCACATAATATATATAATTCTTTAGCACATAATATATATAGTTCTTTAGCACATAATATATATAGTTCTTTAGCACATAATATATATAGTTCTTTAGCACATAATATATATAGTTCTTTAGCACATAATATATATAGTTCTTTAGCACATAATATATATAGTTCTTTAGCACATAATATATATAGTTCTTTAGCACATAATATATATAGTTCTTTAGCACATAATATATAGGGTTAAACAGCTCAATGTCCAGATTTTAATTGGCTATCATAGTTGATGCTTACAACTGTTATGCATAGACATGTACAACTATGTGGGATTTCTCTTTTCACGCTTTGCTACATCATTGTGATAAAGAAATCATAATATTAATGCAGAACGTTGAATCATCACATTAGGGACTTGCTGTGAGATCCACACGAATTTCCACAGCAGTGGATCATCACCATCGTCATATCAAAAAAAAGTCTATCCAAAATGTGTACACACTGTGATGATACATGGAAGTGAAACCTGGCCAGTAAGGGTTGAGAACATGCGTTGTATGAAGAGAAATGCAAACTAATGTAGTTTGTATGTTACACTTATGTTGGAATTTGTTAAAGCCCCCCTCACTGATGGGCTGTTGCCATGTCCCTTAAGGGCCTCACAGATTGGCTGTCAGGCATTGCAACCCCTTTTTAGTATAGGTGTCACGTGAGCCAGCCCTTAAAAACTCGTGTATACGGCTTCCCGCCCTCTTTTCCACGACTCTGCTCGAGTCAAGAACACATCGGCTGGTCTTCTTAGTGATACAGCCCACGACGGCATCACAGAGAATGACTTCCCGCCGATACCCGAACTCTATGCAGGCTCCTTTTCAATGACTCCACTCCAGTCAACAACACATCGGGCGGTCTTCTTAGTGATACAGCCCACGACGGCATCACCGAGAATGATCTCCCGCAGTTACCAGAACTCTAAAACAGATAAGTTCTAGCGAACCACGTTTTCGCAACAAACCTCAAACCCACCTCTCTACCATCCTCTTTTCCATCCTCTCTATGATTTACCAATGCCTAAATGAACTTTATGAAACTGTAAATACTCGATCCAACTTTCTCTTTATTACTAAATTGATATGAAATTACACCCTTGTGTTTTGTGTTCCTTCTTCAGACTTCCGTCCTATACATATCTTTGATGATTTTATCTGCACATGGTTATTCCATTCTCACGTGGGAGAATTGAACTTTATTTCAGGATTATTTTTATCCCAACACTTAACAGGAAAAAAAGGCTACACAAGAGATGCAAAAACTACTTGGACTCAAAATAATTTACATAGCTGAAATAGGATTTCCCAAAACAAGTATTTATTTTAATGTACCAAACGATTATGGAAAAACTATACTATTTGGTATATTTAAAAGTATTCATGTGACTTTTCTTGTCTAAAATTGAAAGTTAAAATGAAAAAAAAAACGCCTTTTTTGTTTCAATCTGATGACAACAACCAAAAAATGCATTGAATGCCGATGTTTAGAAATGGACAGATAAACTATACGTACTTGAAGTAGGAATCCCCAAAACGTATTTATTTTCATGTGACAAACAATCAGGGAGAAAAAACTATATCATTTGATACATTTGAATGTATTCATGTGACGTGCGTTTATTTTTTTTAGCATAAAAATGGGTGCTTCTTTAGAAACGTGCCCGAGATTTTAAAGGGGGGGTGAGATAATTCAAATGATTACACTTGAAAGGAGCAGATAAGTCAAACTTTGGAAGGTGTGGGTGGGGGGGTGAATCTGATTTCTCCAAAAATGGATGCAAACCTTTTAAACTTAGAAGACCCGTTGTTTTTATTTAGAGATAATTGCTACATAATCGATATTTTTGCAAGCACACAGACTCATCTCAGGTGCCGAGACCTGCATGTGTGGCACTGAGATGAGACTTACCACATACGCAACTAGAAGCGATGGATTTGTGTGGCGATTCCCAAATTGGACATGTAGAGGAGGAAGTATTTTTTTAACTCCAAAATTCCACTCAGACAGATAATAAAATGTATTTAGTTGTGGGCGGGTGGCAGAGTGAACTATGACGCAATAGTAAGAAAGTGCCCGATGATGTCTGACCCTACAATCACAGATTGGCGACTGGAGATGAGAAACTTATGCATGGAGCATTTCTTGCGCCATCCTCAAATTCTTGGCTGTACAGGTAAAATAGACGAGCGTGACAGTTGTGGGTATTTGGTGGCTACGAAAAGGCCACTAAATCTGTTTTTTTGGAATCACAGTGCCGGCGAGAGAAGCCGGCACATTAATTCCAATTAAAAAACAGTACGTAAGACCAGGCCTACAATTGTCTCGGATTGTTGGTGAGAAGTATGATCGGCTAGATAGCGAGGGATTCCACCATTTGTGTGTGAATCACAGGTACAATTTCGTGGATCTGATAACAGTATTGATTTACTCCTCTCCAGGAGTTAGGCACAAGGCCAGTTTTTATCTTACTCCCACAAGTAAGATGTGACCCAAGGTCGGGTCGTGAAAGTGGGGTTTAAAAATTGCCTTGGCAGCCCCGTCGGCATTCCCCGTCGGCATTCCCCGTTAGGGGCGCCTCAGGCACTAAGCAATAAACTTACTCCTCCCCAAAGAGGGGAGGCGAAGCCTGGGAGGGTTGACCTCCTAGAACTGCACAGGACAGACCTATAGACCGGCGTAAATCAAGTCCGGAAGGCTAAGACAATACCAGTCTATGGGGTGCAGTATCCATCGGAACAGATACTACACTTTGATCTTAGCCAAAAGGCCAAGAAACAGATTCTAGTGGAATGAAGCAGAAAAAGGAACAAAGCCAAATGTGGCACGCACGCACACACACACACACCCACACACACACACACACACGATGGATTTGTCCATCTCGGTGTTTATGTGGAGGCAAAATTTCAGAAAGACTGTCATGGAAAGTATTTTCGCACAAATTGCAGAAGTGTACCCTGTATAAAACTTTAAAAAGCATTTTTAACATTTTTCGCTCATTTCAACTTTACTTCATTTCAATTAAAACCGGTTTATTTATTCGATGTTTGGTTTATTTCAATAAATCTATTTAATTTTAACATACCCTCAGAAGTGTTTTTGTTTTTGCATTTTAAATTCGATAAAAAACATTATCCCCCCCCCCCTAAAAAAGTTTAGATTATCTGCCCCTTTCATATTTCGTCGTTTGAATTATCTCCCCCTTTCGTATCTCGTCTCAGCCACGTTTCTAAAGAAGCACCTAAAAAAATGAAAGTAAAAAAAAATGCCGTTTCTCGTACGTTAAAAAATGAGCAGTTAAAATTCTTCCGAATTTGATTAAAGTAAGTTCTTATTTATCTGCAATATTATCAGTGAATGGATATTTCCCATCTGAGATCGCGTTGATTGGAATTTGTTTATCAGCATAACGTGAAATGTTATTCACACAGCAACACCCGATGATTAAAAAAGTACATAAATCAGTAATTAAATTAGAAAATTTATGAAGCAAACTTGTTAATAAAAAAAAAAAAATGAATGAGTAGTGGAATCAGCGATGGTTGTAATGACAGAAAACAAAAGTATATTCGTTACATTAATTAATGCAATGTTTATTTGTGTGGCCGATCAGCAGTGAATCATTTTAATCAAAAGCATTGATTTAAATGTGTTCAGCAGCGCAACGCCAATTGCTTCGCGATTCGTATGAGAAAGACGATCTACCAAGTAGTGAAATTTCGGCGCGTAAAATACGAAGAAAGGAATAAAAATAGATAAGAATGGAAAAGAAAGAAATGTGATAAAAAAGGTGTTAAATTAAAATAATTGCGGTTTGTGGTCCTATTTATTACTTATATGTTAACTTTTGAAGTTTATTTTTTTTATCGATTCTTTTCGATAAAGTAAAAACACGTTAAAGAAGAGAGGAATATACACGGCATTAACGTACTAGAATATGAATATTTATATGGAAAAAAATAGGGTTAAATTAGAAGATTCCCTTTGATGAATTGTAAAAAAGAAGTAAATATGTAAAAGATAAATGAGTGTTGGAACGCATTTCAATTTTTCAGCCTGACTGGTGAATTTTTTATGCACTGATGAAGCCTCCACATGCAAATCAGTGATATTGTGCATATCATAAAAAGGAATGATTATTATGTATACGTATATGTATATATAAATCTTTTTAGTTATCACAAAGGTTTGTTAATAATGATTATTAAGCCCGTATAAAGTTGAGCCCTTTCGAGAGATAATAAATTGATGATTCATAACTTAGCCACATTGCATGGTACTTTCCCTTGGGAGAGAGAAATCACTTTAGAATCACATTATTTGTGTTTATATTAAAAACAGATACAAAGCGTATTTCTCAGGAATTTCAAAGCGTAATCGCCGCGTTGGCCTAATAGGTAATATATACATACAGATATGTATATACATATATATTATATACATGTATATATATGCATATACATATATATATATATTATATATGCATATACATATATATATATATTATATATACATGTATAAATATATATTCATATACATTAGACCTCTTCAAAATTGACCTTTTTCTTCAAACATATGGAAACTGCTATTATTCCCATTCTCCAAGGTCTAAATTAGCTAAATATACCAGTTATTGTGATCTTGGACCTTGGCTATGCCTGCCTCAAGAGCCATGTAATTTTATTGTTGACGTTTTTCAAAAACGCTGCAAAATATGGGATATTATGTCCTTATTTTCATTATAGCTTTCCAGAGGTTGATGTTATAGCATTGAAAGTGGTACCAAATGAAAGCTAATAAAATTTTCTTGCATATGGTAGTAAGCACAATAAAACACATGAACACCTGTGTAAATTTTAACTAATTTTAAAGCACAAACAGCTGGGACACTACAAAAAATCAGTTTGGTAGTATGATAGCACTGCACTGACACATATATTGCATAAGAAACTGTCAGATAGGATGTTACTAATACATGTATTATCACTTGTTCAATGTGGCTTTTTTGAAACTGTCAAATTTTTTCCTGTGGTACTCCACAACTTGTAGTAAGCAGCTTCTTTGCTCTGGGTCACTTGTGATCTGAGTTGCAAAGTCACTCATTAGTTTCACACCTCTCTCAGCCACATCATTGGTCACTTTCACTGACCTCACAAACTTCTGTGCATTCCTGTAGCTGTCATTGTCTTCCCAGGTGTCAGCAGGAGTAGTGAGCCAGTCACATTTCACTCGAAGAGCATCAAACAGAAAGTGAGACTCTGGCCCTACCAGGTCTGTGAGAACTGTAGCTGCATTGATGACAGGAAACACTGGCTTGCCTTTCCTGTAACCCTCAGGTTTCTCTGTTTCTGACAGCTTGACTGCGAGCTTCTCTTTTGCAGACTTGGTCATGCTGGCATGTGAACTGAACAAGGTGAATGGCACTAGTTCCTGGGTCAGATACCAGCGGTGGTTGTTCATTTTCTTGAGAACAGAGGTTGCCAGTTCATAGTCATACTGCTTGTATTGCAGCATGTTCTTCATAAGCTGGAGGTCATGGATAGGTGCATCAGCTGCAGATGTGGTGGTCACCCAGTGGCTGGTGTAGAATAAGGTCAGGAACTTGTTCATCCTCTCCAGCTTGAAGATAGTGTCCGTGTTGTATTTTAGTTCCTTGGAAAACATGAGCATCTTCATACAGTAAATGTTCCTGGCCATGCAGCGGGCTTGGTGAATGGCACCTGGCTTGGCTCAGTGGATACCTCGAGGAGGTTCCTCACCAAGCAGGATCAGGCACAGCTCTGCCACCTCTCTGTAATCTGCCCTCGGACTTGCTTCCTCAAGGAAATTGCTTAAGACTGCAATTGTGCTTGTCTTCTTCTGTTTCAAGTCTTGTTCAACTAGGCCCAGAACTCTTGGGCAGTCCTTAACCAACTTGTCCCACTTCTCTTTCACATTGCTGAACATTGGGTTGTCAGGACTCTTGACCTTGCTGAACATAGCCTCCCATACACTTCCAATTATTACCTCTGTTATGTGATGGCGACAAGCGAAGTAGAATACCTTTTTGCCTAGTTTTTCTTCAATAAGCTTCGCTGCACCCTTGTTGATGCCACTGTTGCTTGCTGTGGTGTCAAATACCAAGCCTACAATGTTGTCTGTGAGACCCCATGCTTCTATCAGTTCCAATGTAGCATTACACTGTTGGATTCCTGTGGAACTTTCTATGAAGGGCACACCAAGCAGCTTCCCTTCTTCATACTGTGGAGTACCAGAGACGAGCACTGCAAGACTTTCCACTGGGTATCTTTCACCAAGAACATCCCGTAGAAGTTTTCCATCCCAGTGTAGTGTGCAGTAATCTGGCGGACTTTCCTTGAAGTTATTCATGTAACTTTGACACAAGCTATGACGAGTGTTTATCCTATTTCGTCTTGTAGTAGAGGCTGATATAACAAAGTCATCAAGATCTGCGCCTCCTGCCTTCAACACTGCAGACACCATGGCTGTAGTCTGGTTGTCAGAGAGTGACAACCGATCTGCAGTGCTACAAATCTCTTCACTGGTCATAACTGAGTGTGGAAAGTGTAAGGTTATCGTACTTGGTTTTGATGAACAGCTTGGTGTTGTCTCAGTGTATTCTGAACCCTCACTAGTACCAGAGCCTTGACTGTTCTCTGGGTCTTCATCACTTGAAATTTTCCCAACTTCTGCTGCTTCAGCAGTCACTGATGATAACATTCTCTCTTCTCTTTCTTCTCGGAAGCAAAAAGGAAAAAAAATTCGTCTCCGAATACCATTTTGTTTAAAAAGGGGGAAAAATACATTGCCGGGAAATTTTTTTTTTTTTGCTGCCAAAAAAAAAAATCGAGAGCGAACGAAGACCCCAACGTATTTCCAACAGACAGTTATACGATCATTCATTTGTAACTGGAAGAAGTTGAGAGAAAAACGAATTCTTTATCATTTAAAATGAATAGGATTATATCACTTGTCTTGGTGGGGCAGAGGTTAACGCGTCCAGCAGCATCTAGGTTGCGGTTTCGAATATCGGCTTATTGTATATTTCTGACGAAAATTCTCGACGACGGACAGACAGACATCCTGACAGAGAAAGTGTTCGTTATATTATAAGTAGCTCTATATATACATATGTGTATATATAAATTTATATACATATGTATATATATTATATGTATTGATTTATATATACATATGTTTATATATATTATATATACATATGTGTATATATATCATATATAAATTTATATATACATATGTGTGTATATATATATTATACACAAATTTATATATACATATGTGTGTATATATATATTATACACAAATTTATATATACATATGTGTATTATATATAAATTGATATATACATATGTGTATATATATGATAAGCATAGATTTATATATACATATGTGTATATATATGATATGCATAGATTGATATATACATATGTGTATATATATTATATGCATAGATTTATATATACATATGTGAATATATATATTATATGCATAGATTTATATATACATATGTGAATATATATATATTATATGCATAGATTTATATATACATATGTGAATATATATATATTATATGCATAGATTTATATATACATATGCGTATATATATATATATATTACATGCATAGATCTATATATACATATGTGTATATATATTATATGCATATATTTGTATATACATATGTGTATATATATATTATATGCATAGATTTATATATACATATGTATATATATATATATGTATATATATATATTATATGCATAGATATCATATACATATGTGTATATATATATATATTATATGCATAAATTTGTATATACATATGTGTATATATATATTATATGCATAAATTTGTATATACATATGTGTATATATATATTATATGCATAAATTTGTATATACATATGTGTATATATATTATATGCAAAAATGTGTATATTCATATGTGTATATGCATATTATATGCACAAGTTTGTATATTCATATGTGTATATATATATTATATGCATAAATTTGTATATACATATGTGTATATATATATTATATGCCTAGATTTATATATACATATTCGTATATATATATTATATGCATTGATGTATATATACATATGCGTATATATATATTATATGCATAGATGTATACATACATATGGATATATATTATATGCATAGATTTATATATACATATGTGTATATATATATTATATGCATAGATTTATATATACATATGTGTATATATATATTATATGCATAGATTAATTTATACATATGTGTATATATATATTATATACATAGATTCATAAATACATATGTGTATATATATATTATATACATAGATTCATATATACATATGTGTATATATATATTATATACATAGATTTATATATACATATGTGTATGTATATATATTATATACATAGATTTATATATACATATGTGTATATATATGTATGATATACATAGATTTATATATACATATGTGTATATATATATTATATACATAGATTTATATATACATATGTGTATATATATATTATATACATAGATTTATATATACATATGTGTATATATATATATATATTATATACATAGATTTATATATACATATGTATATATATATATATATTATATACATAGATTTATATATACATATGTATATATATATATTATATACATAGATTTATATATACATATGTGTATATATATATTTATATTATATACATAGATTTATATATACATATGTGTATATATATATATTTATATTATATACATAGATTTATATATACATATGTGTATATATATATATTTATATTATATACATAGATTTATATATACATATGTGTATATATATATTTATATTATATACATAGATTTATATATACATATGTGTATATATATATATATATTATATACATAGATTTATATATACATATGTGTATATATATATATTATATACATAGATTTATATATACATATGTGTATATATATATATATATATTATATACATAGATTTATATATACATATGTGTATATATATATATTATATACATAGATTTATATATACATATGTGTATATATATATATTATATACATTGATTTATATATACATATGTGTATATATATATATATATATTATATACATAGATTTATATATACATAATAGGTTTATAATATGTGGATTCGGGGTTCAAATTGTTCGGTCGGCGATACGGCTACATAATTCTATACTGACAAGCGTTAAATAAAAAAAAACACGAAACATGTCTATAGCAGAAATATATATAAAGCAAACCTGATATTGATAAAACATTAGAGAACTATGGTATAAATAAATTATTGAATGGCGGAAGGTATAATCCGTTCACAAAAAGCTTAAACTGAAGTCAATATGTGGGATTATTAAACCTTACGTTGGCATTAATTTATAAATAATAAGAGGGTAATCGTTCCGTAATTTTAAAAAGAAAAATGTGTTATCTTTAGTAAAATAATTTAAGATGTATCCACCCGGCTTTGATTTCATTAATAGTCCAAGACGGTAGGGTTATATGCGGTATTTTTTTAGTACACACCGTTTAAGAACACGCCTTCAACATATATTGATTCGGCATTGAAATATAAAAGTTTTCAGATATTACTTTTTTTTCCATGACAAATTCTATCAGAATAAAAATCCAAATAAATACAAACGAAATAAAGTATTAGTAGTACTATTTACTATTAATAGCAAAATTTTCTGCTAAAGGCAGGACTGACTTGCCTCTGTAATTTGCATTGACTGCTGGAAAAAAAGACAACTTCTACACGAAAAATGCTCAAAGGAGGATAAAACGTATTTGCAATGAAATTAAATCGAATGAAAATGTAGTTTTCTTAACAACATATACCAATGCAGGCTGAAATATCGATGTGTCAGATGTAATGCTATTTAGGTTTAACTTCGAAAATCTGGCTGACTTAACTTTATATATATGAGATACATATATGCACAGATACACTAGACTACAGTCTTTCATCAATTGGTCGCCATTTTTGTTTTTAATGCCTTTAGCGTAATGGCATTTCTTCTGTGTTTTCTATTATCATTAAAAGTGGCAAATTGTTTTTCTAATGTCTTCTTGCTTTGGCGCAAATCGTCAAAAACTTACAAAGATCTGCTTAGTAAAGTTAATGTCTCCATCAGCGACCGTTTATTTGGCAAAATATATTGATTCCAAAAACCGACACGAAACACAAGAAGAAAAATAAAAACAGCAACTAATACTTATTACTTTCGTTTAATGCCTTGCGATATGGTTATAAATTGTCAAAGATGGAGACGTTGATACAATACAGCAGATTTCGAGTAACTAAATGTCTAACTGATTACAGTCAAAGATGGACTTCAAAGATGGCTACTTCGACGTCATTGTACTTGGACAGCATATCTAAAGCACCACGAGGTTAGGGTTAGATATGATTTTCTCTCTCATCTCTCGCATGGTCTGGATAACTGTTGGTGTGCTAAACATATTTTGTTTGAAGTTAACTCAGATGAAGAAATTCAATCTGAAGAGAGAACAAGATCAGACTCTCCGAATGCAATGCTGAAAAATAAAATATAAACAAGGATATAGAAAAGGAGTGGTAAAAAGAGGTAGTAGGAGATAATGATTGGCTGAGTGGATAAAGAAGGGTCACCCGGACATATGAGCACTTAAGATCTATATTATCATCTCATCTCTCTCTTGGTCTGGATGACTGTTGGGCCGCCAAAGATGATCTGGCCACTAGCCTTCGCCAGCCCTTCCGATTTTCTAGCCTTCCTGAGCATGTTACTCAGCACCAGCCCTGCCTACTATCGGATGTTGCACTCCCACTTCTTTTTTTCTCTGCCCCTCCTTCTTCCTCCATGTACAGTTCCTTTCAAGGTTGCATTTGCGAGATCTGATGATCGTGTGACGTGGACGTACCACTTCATTTTACTCTTCTTCAAAGTGGTTAATAAATCTTCATATGGCTCGACTGTTTGTCTGAGTCTCTTCTTCACTTCCTCAGTTGTAATATGGTCCCTGTATAAGATGTTGAAGATCTTTCGGAAGCATCTCATCTCTGTCCCTGTATCCTTCTCTCCAAGTCGGCAATTAGGGTCCATGACTCACACCTATACATAAATATGGAGATGAGCAGGGAGTGCATCAATTTCGTCTTTGAGCTGAATTTGATGTGTTTGTTATTCCATATGGGTCTTAGTTTCATGTGTCTGTTATTCCATATGGGTCTTAGTTTCATATGTCTGTTATTCCATATAGGTCTTAGTTTCATGTGTCTGATATTCCATATGGGTCTTAGTTTCATGTGTCTGATATTCCATATGGGTCTTAGTTTGGCCAGTGCTGATGTTAATATGATTTCACAAATGTTTAATATATCACGGTAGTAATCTATATAAGCTACTTCATGTTTGTACGTACGTTATCACCTTTCACACACTTAAAAAATGAGATCATCCGATTAGCAAAGATCGTGATTGGTGATTAATCTGATGTCGTTAAAACTAAAACATTCCAACTTTACTCATTTTACAATGAATTGTTCCAAATTCAAATTATATCGTTCCGTCGATTAAAACAGTAAAATTTTAAATGAATACATTTTAAAAAGTGACGTTCGTTTTATTGATTGACAGTATTTTTTATTGTAATAAGACAGAGAATATTTATTTAACAAAAAAATTAAATTGCTACAATTTTGAATAAATAAACATTTATCGTTTTACTTATTTCGAAATATTTAGCTTACAATGACAATCATTTTTAAGAAAGAAGTGCAACCTTTTTTCTCAATAGTATTGACTCTGACAGACATTTCAAAAGGAAATTATTATCAACAATAAATTATGCAGATTGATGTATAAAGCATCGTGGAATTCCCATGGGGTATCGCTATTATTATATCATGTTGAGAAAGCTATAAGGATGAGTGATTGGCCTACTTGATAGCGTAACGCACTGCCATTTGTAATGCTAGGCGTTCATCTCTGACATAGTGCAGCATAGTGTAGGGTGTTCTTTGATCCATATGATTTATCCATAGTCTTAGAAGTGGCAGCAGCAGCGAATGTTCTTTTAATGTATCGACTATTTTAGCTCAATGGCTCATGTGCTTTGATGTTTTATTCTCTTACAGCACAAGACTTTTCTCCTTTCCTCACTACGTGTCACTTTGGACTTCCTCCTATGATGCAACTTCTTGCACACGTAGCTCTAGTTCTACTCTTTAAACTTTTATTTATTTTAACCTTATTATTACGCACGTAAATATTGCTACAACGGTGACTTCTATGGACCTAATAGATACTGTAATGCACTGCTAGTGGCAACGCTAAGGGTTCATGAGTAGGTTACTCCACTAAAGGTAAAAAAAAATTAATAGCTTGGTTGATTTATCACCAAAAATCAGGAAATTATCCGATTTTTATAATAACATTTTGAGCCTTTATTTAATAAATTCTTCATTTTAAAAGAAACTTGAAGAATACACGTCTCAGGACAGGTAAGAATTAATTCCCCAAACAAAACAGTTTTACCTCTTTTTACGAAGATTAAAATGAAGATATAATGCTGCTAAAGCCTTATTCCAATTTGGACCAAAATCCATTGCACAGTTTTGATTCTAGAAAATGTCTAAGACTTAAGCTTAAGGGGTCTTAGGGAGATACCGGTCTTGAAAACTTCAATGGAATGTGCGCTGATCAACTTGCTGCTCTGGTGCCTCTCGACGTAAGTACACTCGACCAACATGACAATCAGATAAATCCCATCCATTCACTGTAGAGGTCACCACATGTCGGCGAGCCTTCGACTCCAATAGCTTTTTTCCTCGTGCTGCCGGACTTTGGAACTCCCTCGCTTCTCCCTGTTTCCCCGATTGTACAGACATGCAGAAATTTAAAACTAATGTGAACAAGCATCTTGCTGCACAGCTCCCAATTTAAGATGACCCTCCCTAAAACAGCATGCCTTTTTTGGGGTGAACTATGTTAAAAAAAAACAATTTTAATTTAAGAAATTTTGCTTAATTGGTGTCTAAGGACTATGGATAAAATTTAATGCAAATCTGAAATATTTTAATTTTCAAATGGGAGAAAAAAAAAAAGAAAAGACAAGAAAAAAAGAAAGGAAAAAAGATAAAAAGAAAAAGATAAAAGCAAAAAGGGGGAAGAAGAAGAAGAAGAAGAAGAAGAAGAAGAAGAAGAAGAAGAAGACGTTGTTTCACAACACCAATGGACATTGTTCAAAAGATTGGCAAAGCCTTTTATTGTTCGGTCCGACGATTTTCTTTTTCGAAATAAATGATTGGTGAATGATTGTGTAAAAAGTATAATTGAAAAAGTTTCAATGAATTTGTTGTGAAGCCTTCCAGTTTAACTTAGAATCCTTGCAATTGATGCTTAGTACAAAAAAGATGAAAACTCAACGAAAATAAATAATGGAAAAAAAAAGGTAAAATGAAAGGGAATCGAGCAAAGATATTTAATGGAAAAGTAGACATTTTTTCACATCTTGAGACAAATAATTTCACTATTATTTGGACTATTTGAAGTACTAGTTTCACGTTGGTTATTATATTCACAACGTTTCGGACGATATAATCTCCAACCTTCTTCAGGATCATCTTTTAGAACTTTAGAATCTATTGGGAACCTATATGGAGTTTCAAACTGAACCCATTATTTAAATCGACAGAAGTAGATTGTTCTCATTCGGATGAAGCCAATGAGCAGACGATCGCGACCTGTGCAGTAAATGCAGCAAAAGTTTTTCTCTAAAAATCTGGCTCTATCGATTTCCTGCATTTACGGTCATATAACTTTATGCAAAATTCTGAGAAAAACTCATGAACTGATTTCGAGAAAATACAAGATTTTTCAGCCGATGTAACCTCCAACCTTCTTCAGGTGTGTCTTTTTGAATTCGGTAATCTATACGGAATTTCGAATAGAACCCTTTATTTTATTCATACGTGTAGCTTGCTCTCGTTCTGCCACCCATGACCGGGTAGAAGTCTTAAGCTTTTTTTGTTTTTTTTTTCATCTAACTAATGTGTATCCCCATATCAAGGCACAAGGGCCACTCGAGGATATGACAGCAGTATTCCAACTTAGGATAGATCTGGCTCTTATACAGGTACGGGATTGCGTCAGGGATGAAGTATTTTCTGGAGCGATAGAATGATATGGTTGATTGGACGATGAGCGCCACCACGTGAGGATTGGAAATAATCATGGAATGGGTGGAAGATTTCTTAAGAGGAATTGGTTATCCAAGACGACAGCTCAACAAGTATATTAGACTTGAAGACGACCATGTTGTAGTCGGTTGGAAAGCAGCTTTATGGTATGTTGTTCCACAGTTGAGACGCTCTAGGAAAGAAGCTTTATTCATGGAAGTTCCGCTTAGTCCTTGGTACAGAGAGAGAAAGAGAAAGAGAAAAGAAAAGTTCTCTGCTGCGGTTGTAGCCAGACGGGTATTTTCTGTGAATGTTTTACAGGGTGGGACGAGGGATTGGAACGCAGTCGAGCACCTATATGGAAATAATGATAGAGTAGAGAAAGACTAGCAACATTTACTGTATGTTAGGGGCTACAGGGAAGAGAAGGGATTATTCCCCACTAGATTGTGAAGTCAGTTTTGTACTCTGTTAAGACGAGAGAGAGAGAGAGAGAGAGAGAGAGAGAGAGAGAGAAAGAGAGAGAGAGTGCTCCGAGCGGAATCTCCCCAGATATGACAGCAGTACTCCATTTTAGGATGGATCTGGCTCTTATATTGGTACAGGATTGCGTCAGGGGTGAGGTACTTTCTGGAGCGATAGAATGATCCAACCATTTGTCTAGCAACCTTAGGAGATCTGATGTAGGTATTCCATATTATGTATTCAGTAAAAGTCAATCCAAGGGGTTTATCAAGGAAGAGGGCTTCCTTAATGAGAGAGCCATTCATTTAAACTGGGGAGAATTGAGGATCCGAGTGTTGGTGGTGAAAAGAGAGAAGCTTGGTTTTGGAGGCGTTAAAAGTAACAAGCCACTTTTTCCCGCCATTGCATCACATGCTCCAAGTTGGAAGAGAGAGAGAGAGAGAGAGACTAAGACAGATTTTGGTACTTCGTAATTGTATTCTTTGTATTGCCCGTACTGAGAGTTGAACCTTCAACCTCCAGAAAACTGTCACTTAGAACTGATTTATACTTAGCACTTTAATCTGTTGCGCCACGAGTGCTAAGTAATAAGTTCTACGTGACAGTTTTCTGGAAGTTGAAGGGTCATTCCTCACTAACTCTCGCTTCCCTTATTTTGTCCTTTATTCCTCACATTTCATGACAAAGGGGGAAGAATTGCTGTTTTGGCGTCAGAATCTACCCATAACACTTATCGTTGGCTAGTTTTTGACCTTGAAGTGAAGTAGTATTTTTTTTAGCCCCTTACATCAAGTGGCTTCATGCCTTGTTTGGAGTGATTTCCATTAAAAAAAAATAAAATAAAAAATAAAAGAACGAATTACTTAAGACTTTTACCCAGTTAGGACTAACGGAACGAGAGCAAGCAATCCCCGTGGATTAAATAAAAGGTTCTGTTTAAAATTCCGTACAGATTCCTGATTTCGACAAGACGCACAAGATCGTCCGAAACGTTGTTAGAATAACATCCAAGATGAAAACAGTAGTCCGAATAATCCAAATACAAATTTTGAATCTTAATGTCGAACTCGGGAATCTATATTGAATTTTAAATTGAATCTATCATTTAATCCACAGAGTAGATTGTTCACATTTCTTCAGCCATGACCGGGTACAAGTTCCAACTAATTATTATGTTATCGCCTGTAATAAGGATTGACACTTCAACTTTCACAAAACTCTCATTAAAACCTAATTGTTAATCTTCTGGGAGGTTGAAGGTTCAATCCTTACTACAGGCGATAACTATAACATAAAAAAATAATTAATACTTCTACCCGGTCATGGCTGACGGAATGAGAACAATCTATCGACATAGTAGTTAGAAATTCCACATAGGTTCCTCAGTTTAACATGCAGATTCCCAAGTTAAAGAAGATGCACCTAAAGAAGGTTGGGGGTTACATCGGCCGAAACGTTGTGAAAATTACAACCAAGATGTGAATAGTAGTCCGAATACTCCAAATAATAAAATAAATTCTAATCTCAGAAATTCTGAAACATAATTTGTTAAGGATAAAAGTAAAACGTAAAAAAGCCATAATAAAACGGCGCTTCCCGTCTGTGGAACACATTACCGTGGGACTGTTTCCCAGCTGATTACAACTTGGTCGTCTTCAAATCCAAACAAACATAGTTCATGCCATTGATCAATGTTAGTATTCGCATAGTGTTCCTCATCTTATCCTCTTTTGGCTTTTGGCCTTGATGAGTGATTGTACTGAATTTTATACAATGGCAGACTTGTGCAACCGAGTTGCACTCTACTTGAACTATAAGTTCGAATCTCACAATTTCTTCCAACAATATTTCTATTTTCTTGCTGTTCAGGTTTGTATTTTTTTTCAAATAAAACGGTGATTAAATAAAAAATATTACTGTAATATGTGTAGCAGCTTACATGAATAAACTATTTTCTGTCGATCTATTTAAGTTGTGATTCGACTTGACGATTATTGTAATCAATCGCCTCTTCAACAAGTGCGCGTCTGCATGAAGCAAGATTCATGCGCGATCGCTAAAGACAGATCACATGATCGACATGAACATTTAAGTTCGAGATTATTTCCCAAGCGGACAATATGTGATCCTGCAATTCTCTGCTGTTGGACCAGCAGAGAATCGACGAACTCCGGGAGAAAGATGATTTCATCTTGTCTGCATTCACTCAACCCCATGTATTATCTTTCGTATTGTTCCTGTGTTTCTCCTACAAAAAACTATTACCCGTCTGTGCACCGTGTTGTTCCATTGTTTACGTCCCAGAGAAAAGTTACACAAACCAATGTAGATATCTTCGTGTAGTTCACATCTTTATCTCATCAAAAAACTAGGCTTTTAAACAGCTAAATATATATTATTCGGACTATTGTTCTCATCTTGTGTCTTTTCTCACATTGTTTCGGCTGATGTAACTTCTGACCTTCTTCAGGGGAGTCCTATCGAACTGAGGATTCTTTATGTTCAACTCAAGAATCTGTGCAGAATTTCTAACAGGACACTTTGGATTAAATAAAAGGTTCCTTCATAATAGCGTAGAGATTCCCGAGTTCGATAGGACACATCTGAAGAAGGTTGGAGGTTACATCGGTCGAAACATTGTGAGAAAAACATCCAAGACGAGAATAGTAGTCTGAATAATACAAATCATCAATCATCATCTCAAAACTTCTGAAACATTGAAATAAAATCAACAAAAACAAAGACAGCAATCATCTATATCAGGTGTGTCACACGTGGGGCCGTCATATGGCCTTTTTGCAAGCACATGCGCTGTCTACATAAGGGATGCTGTCATTTCGACATTTACCAGACAAAATGTTGTTATCATTTGAATCGGGTAAACGCGCATCGTTCAGTGAAAAGAGACGGCGTTCCTTTTCTTTATTCAGAACGTTTCTTTATACTTAAAAACGATTTATCACATTTTATCGATTTCAAAAGCAGACGAGAAACACGAATGCATAAGTGGTGGGTGTGGGTGTAGGGGGAAATTTAACGTTTGTCTAACCTCCATGACTTAAACTTTCAGAAAGCTTCATAAATTTAAATGCAAGATAATGTATTTTTTAGTGTAGATCAGAAGAAATGATAGCAAAAAAAAAAAAGTCTGCGCATATTTTATGTTTCTAAGTTTAAGTGATAAAGACATTCTATAATAAATTTTATTAAACGACTCTAGTTATTCACGTTGAGCCGTCATGTAGTGACAAATCGGCCCACGTGGTTTCCAAGGGACCCTGAGTTTAACATCCTTGATCTATAAAATAACATCCTTGCCTCCAAGCTATGTACAACCGTATCACTTGTTACACCCTATTTGAAATCATGAACTCATCCAGATGCAAAGAAAAAAAGCAATTCAATCTTTATCCGATTTTCACTAAAAAAATTTCGGTTTTGTTTTAATTTCAAATGTAATATTTCTGTGAGTATTTTTATAAAACATATTTTTACTTGTTTAGGTGTATGAAATATATCTTGGAAAAATTAAAAGCATGAAAAATTAAAAGCATGGAAAACTTGCAAACATGGAGAACTAAAAAAGTATGAAAAACTAAAAAAAAAGTATGAAAAACTAAAAGTATGAAAAACTAAAAGTATGAAAAACTAAAAGTATGAAAAACTAAAAGTATGAAAAACTAAAAGTATGAAAAACTAAAAGTATGAAAAACTAAAAGTATGAAAAACTAAAAGTATGAAAAACTAAATGTATGAAAAACTAAATGTATGAAAAACTAAATGTATGAAAAACTAAATGTATGAAAAGCTAAATGTATGAAAAACTAAATGTATGAAAAACTAAATGTATGAAAAACTAAATGTATGAAAAACTAAATGTATGAAAAACTAAATGTATGAAAAACTAAATGTATGAAAAATTAAATGTATGAAAAATTAAATGTATGAAAAACTAAATGTATGAAAAACTAAATGTATGAAAAACTAAATGTATGAAAATCTAAATGTATGAAAAACTAAATGTATGAAAAACTAAATGTATGAAAAACTAAATGTATGAAAAATTAAATGTATGAAAAACTAAATGTATGAAAAAATTAAATGTATGAAAACTAAAAGTATTAAATAAAAGTATGGAAAACTAAAATGTATGAAAAACTAAAAGTATAAAAAACTAAAAGTATGGAAAACTAAAAAGTGTGAAGACTAAATGTTTTCCATAAAGGATATCTACGTTAACAACAGACAAACATTAGTAAGTTGACTGAAAAGAAAAAAGACAACTCAGACAAATATCATACTCCAGAATTTTTTAGATGAGGATGTATAATTTGTATGATTAGTATTATTCGGACTACTGTTCTCATATGGGATGTTATTCTCAACGTTTCGGCTGATGTAACCTCCAACATGTTGCAGGTGTATTTTGTTGAACTCAAGACTCTGGACGGAATTTCGAACGGAACCCCTTTTATTTAATCCACGTGGGTAGCTTGCTCTCGTTCCGTCAGCCATGATCGGGGAGAAGTAATATCGCTTGGACTTGTGGCGCAACGGATATAAGTGCTAAGTGTAATCAGTTCTAAGTGACAGTCTTCTGGATGTTGAAGGTTCAATCTAAGAATACAAGAATACAATTACAAATTACTTAAGACTTCTACCTGATCATGGCTGACGGAACGAGAGAAAGCTACTCCCGTGGATTAAATAAAGGATTCGAAGGGCGACAATATGCACCTGAAGAAGGTCGGTTACATCAGCCGAAACGTTGTGAGAATAACAATCAAGATGAGAACAGTAGTCCGAATAATTTAAATAATACAAACTCAAGACACATTTGAAAGGGTTAAATGGATAACGCTAATAAACTGGTCAAGCTTCAAGGTGACCTCCCCAAAAATGCCACCTATGGAAGCATTAATAAAATTCACAATCCTTTCTAAAATCCAACCTTATTTATTAAAAAGAAACTTCGATCTATGTCGGACTTGTCCGTCAATTCTCATAAATGTCCAACGGCCTTCGTTTCATCGCTGTTCAATGATTTACCAAAACACTTTGAATATTGGCGCATGAAAAGGATGTCTTCTTGAAGAGAAGGGAAAAGATTACAGTGGGAAAACGGACGACGAAATCAAAGATTCACAACTTTAAATGGTAATTATGTTTTATTATTTACTAGTTAAGTTCACGCGATCGCTATCGCTTCGCAATTTATTTCCTATTCACTACTTGAAATCAATGAAACGAAACTAATCGATAAGAAAAAGAAGATAAAGCTACTGCTATTGCTACATCAAACTTAATATATCTCTCTCTCTTCTCTCATTCACATAAATACATACCATTAAAGAAATGGGTAGAGTTGCCGAATAGGCATCCAATAGCTCTCTCTTATTGACACAAATACACACAACTAAAGACATGTTACATTTTCCGAGCATTGAAAAAAACTATTCTAAAAACTAAATAAAATCTTAATTAAACTTTTAAAAAGATAAATAAAATATTAATTAATGTATTTCATAGACTAGCAGTATTCACCCGGAGTTGCCCGTGTAGAGATATGTTGCTGGTCTGAAATAATTTCAAATATAGTCATGTTTACAATTTTTGCCTTGAGAGAAAAGGCAAAAAGAAAATTTGCAATATGAGGTCAAGTAAATAAAAACGGCAATGTTCAAGTACGACTAACTCTAAGCAAAGTTGTTTCCAACCGGAAACGGTGTCCGTTCGAAATTGGTTCCGATAATAAAAACTTCCTGTTTTGGTTAGTTTTGTACTGAATTTTATTTTAAATAATTTATTAGACAAAAATAAATAATAACTGTTAAAATTTTATTTTAAATAATTTATTTGACAAAAATAAATAATCACAGTTACTAAAAATAAATAATCACAGTTACTGAAAATAAATAATCACAGAGGGAAAATAATAAAATAGGTTGTTTCAGAAATCATAGTACTGTTATTATATGGCCGAAGTAATTTACTTTTACTTGTCGACGCCAGAGAAACTCCTGCAGGTAGCTATTGAAATGTGCTGCACTTGTACCTCGCATGGACCTGAATTTGTCTTTAGCATGACTCCATGAGCCTTCAATACGATTAGTGTGGATCGTATTGTCTACGGGCTCCACAAAATTATACGTGTGGTTTACCACATGATGGTTAGGTAGGGCATTGTAGGCCCTGCCAACCATTCCAACGTTTTCTTTTCTCCATTTGTGTCCATTAGTAACACTTGCAAAGAGATAGTGCGCAACCGACATTCATCTGCGGTTAGTACGATATAATTCATTATCATAAAATACAAAAGAAATAAAACCAGAAAATTGACTACCAGAAACTAGAGAAAATTAAACTAAAGAATACCGGAAGTTGTTAAGTACGAAGTTTATTATCGGGTACGGATGGCGGCGTAACACCGTAGCAGCGCCGCAAAAACTGCTCTTACAGTTAGTCGTACTTGAACATTGACATAAAAACTGTTAACGCGGCGGTGTTTGTCTTTTTAAAACTTCTTGTTAACGTAACGTTTCTTACAGACAGCTGTAAAACGGCGATACAGTTGCTTAATGGACATCCAAGAAAATAGCAGTACTTACGTCATCAACGGAGAGTTTCAGCGAACACTTTTTTCAAATTTATGTAACGAAGACTGTTTTGCAAATGTTTGTTTTTTCGCATGTGTTTTCTGTTCTTTTTACACAAACTGTCATGTCAATTGTGTTTTCATTTTTTCTATGACCATATTTTAGCCTGTATTTTTTTCAACCGTAGTTTAGTCTGTATGTTTTTTTTTCATAAGTGCACAGATTAGGCTAAATTTTTACTTTTCCTAACCCGAACCCTAAACCATCCTAGCTAACCCTAACCCGAAAGTTTACGAAAAAAAACACGTAAAACAAACGTTTGTAACAGTTTGTTGTAAAGAAATTGGATAAAAAAGGTGATTTTTCTAATTAAATAAAAAAGTGTTTGTGTATGCATACATTCAAAATGAAAAGTGTTAGAAGAAAGTCGTTTGGTAAGAAAAAAATAAGCGCTTTTTATATTTTTATATTGTATTTGACTTTCTTTGTGCGTAGTCGGAACTGCTTACGTCACGCATGCAAATCTCCAGATGTCTATTAACAACAGTGCCAGAATAAAATTTGGGTATATGTTTACGCCTTTTTTTAAATACATCCTTCACTGAGATAGTCTTTGTTTAATGTAATTTTTGTTTCATGAAACGAAGAAAATCTATTTAAAAAATGGATTTCGTTTCTTTACGTTCTAATATATTTCGGTTATTTAATGGACCTAACTGATAATTGCCTCTAGTGACACAAGTGGAGGGAAATTTTAATGGTGTCTTTAGATTCTGCTAAAAATTGGTACTTCAACAGAATTTGAACTGAGCTGGGTGTTTTTTTTAATCGTAACCTAAGTTTTAGGTTAAGTTCGGTTCGAATTATGTAGAAGCACCGAATGCTCTGTTAACATATCGATTTCTTATAACACACAAGCACACATTGACGTTATATAAAATAAACAAAAATAAAAAAATATTGTATAATAAGTAAACATGAGGATTGCTTACTTGTAAACGGAATACATGTATTAATGTATGAATCTGTGCTTGCGCGATTCTAAGTACAGACGTGGAACTCTCCAAATATGGGATGATAGAATCAAATAACAAACACCGAAATTCATTCGCCAGCTACAACGGTTATAGAAGGAACGAAAATAGCTGCCTTGAACTGCGAAATTCGAAACAGTTTAGCAACAAAATAACACAGCTATGAGCCAGCAATTACTGGACAACCAAAAATGTGCACATACATTTGGCAAGGACTGTTGTGAAAATTATTAAAATTGCCCGATCGTTTAAATTGAAATCTGAATTCGGATATTTCGTCCGGGGTTAGCGAAAAAAAAATCAAACTAAAATTTCCCTAATATATATTTGCCCAGTTGTTCTATAAAACATCATTTCTTCGGTAATATTCTGTATTGGATACGTCATTACTATGATGTTTATTATGTGTTAAATTTTTGTTAAGACAAATTTCCATTTATAAAAAGCAATTTTATTTTATTTGTTAAAATAATTGTTTGTTACTTTCTAATATATTTAAATCATCTTAATAATTTAACTATTTCTTAATCAATATTTTTTAAATAATTTTTTTTAAAATTCTAATCATAAAAACAGTTTTATTTTATTTTTTGTACTGTTTCGTGATCGTCTACCATAGATTTTACTGGCTGAGTTTTAGAATCCATTCTTAACATGGTGGTTGTGGTGGGGTGGGGGGAGGACTTCGGTAACATTCGGAACGGCGTACTTGATTCGTCTTTCTCGATTTCGTAGCATTCGTTGTACGTACGCCACGCCTACGTCACGCCAGTAAAATCTATAGTTGACGTTTCAGAAACAGAACCCTTTTTTTTAAATTCGTAAACAATTTGTTGAAAACAAATTATTATTAAAAAAAAAACACGAGCAAAAATATAA
>OY744532.1:88598577-88603577 GCA_963556195.1 Sepiola atlantica
CAGCAGTTGAAATCTACCACCTTCCTCCTTCCGCGTCGATTACAGGCAGGTGTAGCATTTTTAGTTCATCTCGATATTTTAAAGCAGCGTTTCTCAACCTGTTTACCCTTGCGTAACCCTTAAAATAAATTGCACGTCAAAAACAAAATTGTATACCATTTCTTTCTCATCTTATTCTCGGCGTATTGATTTACTCCTCTCCAGGAGTTAGGCACAAGGCCAGTTTTTATCTTACTCCTACAAGTAAGATGTGACCCAAGGTCTGGTCGGGAAAGTGGGGTTTAAAAATTGCCTGGGCAGCCCCGTCGGCATTCCCCAGTAGGGGCGCCTCAGGCAGTAAGCAATAAACTTACTCCTCCCCAAAGAGGGGAGGCGAAGCCTGGGAGGGTGGACCTCCTAGAACTGCACAGGACAGACCCATAGACCGGTGTAATCAAGCCCCGAAGGCCAAGAGAATACCAGTCTATGGGGTGCAGTATCCATCGGAACAGATACTACACTTTGGTCTTAGACAAAAGGCGGCGTAATTCACGTTGTAAATATCATAGTATCTATTTTTGAATAATTGCTTTAAGGGAAAATGAATATTTCTTTGTCAAATTTTTCGGTATCGCTCTCTATGAAACTAAATGTCTGTATGTATGTCTGTGTTGATATTTGTGATATTTGTGTTTTCCCTATAGAAAGAAAGGCTAGAGCATCTACATAAAATGTAAAAGTGTATTCTTATGTAAAATTTATCAGGGAATCTCTAAGGTATGATACTTTTAAACTTCAAATATATTCTATTTTTATGAAATTTAAATCATATGTATAAACTCTTCTGGGGAAGACAATGGAAGTGGTTTCGAATTCTAAGTGCCCTCCTAACCTAACGAAGCTACGGGGGTTTAAACTCCTTTGAAACTGCAAATATATCCTATTTTGATGACATTTATGTCATATGTATAAATCTTCTGGGGAAGACAATGGAAGTGGTCCCAAATCTCTACGTTACCCTCTATGTGGCGAATGTATATATGCGTCCACCTCTAAGTGACTTATGTGGACAGAACCCCCTTAAAAATTAAAATACGTAAATCCGATTTTACTGAAACTTTAACCATATGTATAAGACTAATTCAAAGTTTCGTAACATTTCAGTTTCTTT
The DNA here is from genome assembly GCA_963556195.1 of Sepiola atlantica. NCBI lineage: Eukaryota > Metazoa > Mollusca > Cephalopoda > Sepiida > Sepiolidae > Sepiola > Sepiola atlantica. The sequence goes on from OY744532.1 coordinate 88,599,728, forward strand.
CCGACTATATTAGGGGACGAAACGGGACCAGGAAAAGGGGAAGGGGCAGTAAAAGAAAGAAAGTAATATGGTGTTATAAGCATAGTGAAAAAAGACATAGTTGTGGTCTTCATTTAATCCCGAGCAACGTCGGGTCACCCTGCTAGTGCTAAATAAAATCCATACTGTCCATCTATAAAACTTCATCAGACAGTTTTCATTCCTGCAAAAAATTTAAAATTCAAACGTAAAATATAAACATAGGTGACCAATATGAGATACCTATAAATAAAAGTTGCTTATCTATTTATCCTTTACAAAAACCAAGAATATATTATTAACAGTAATGTAAAATGCACCGTGGAATTTCCACCGGGGTGTCGCTCGTTTTAATCGATTTCTTTGAAAATTTGTCAGGTGAACGTAAATATTCAGGAATATATTTTATTTATGATTTTTAATTAAAAATATATTTTTGCTTAATACATATAACATACTAGACGACTAATGACTCGTTGCATTACCGTTGGTACGTTGTATATTATTTCTTCTCTTCTTCCTTCTTTTTTATTCCTTCTCTCCTTTTACTCCCTTTCTCTTATTTTCCTTTTCTTCTTTATTTGCGTCATCTATTTATTTACGCCACCCTCTTACACTGCTTCGCACGCGCTGCTGTTTTTGTTATTGTTTTTAAGCAAGTCTGACTTCTGCCTACGAAGGTTCGAGCCAACATTGTCACTCTCACTCCATTGATTTGCAGCTTCGCGTCTGACACGCCTTTGCTTGCCACACACAGAGACAGAGACGACCAGAGGACGACGGATCCTGATGCTAACTCTTCCTGGATTTTAACCAGAGCCATGTTAGCCAGGTTACGGCCTGAATATAGCTTGGTGCAACACCTGACGTGACGTCACATCTACACACCAGGTTTTCCAGTTGCGTGTGGGATGGTGTCATGAGCATTACGGAATTTTCGTCAATTGGTAAGCCTGTTCTCTTCCAGGTTTTGAAAGCTATGGCTTTCATCTTTATAGCTTCATTGGTTGACGAATTCCACCATCACGTTTCGCGTTATTTTCTGCTTCTTCCGGATGTTGTTCTGCAAGTTTCGGTAGCTGCAGTTGTGATGCGGTAGCTGCAGTTGTGATGCTTGTTACCAGTTTGCTCCAATCATCGGTATTTCTGTTCTCCAGAAGTTCCTCGTTTCCAATCCTTGATCTTTTTGCCTTAGAGAGTTTTCTGCTTGGCTCTGTTACCTGCAATAGTTGTGCCGGCTACAATTAGTCTGTGCTGAGGAATGCAAGAATCGCCTGGTATAACTTGTCAGTGAGTGGTTCGTATATTGACCCTCAGTCTGAGAAGTAATAGGTCAATCTGAGTTTCCACCTCTCTACTCTTGTACATCAATAATTTTTCAGGGCTTTTCTTGAATAGGGTATTACAGATCATGGTTGAGACACAGGGTTAGTACATCTAACCCTTCAGCATTTGTCATGTCGAATCCGTCGTGACCCATGATGTTCTCAATCTCATTGTTATTTGAGCTGATATGTGTGTTTAAGTCGCCTACTACCGCAAGGTCTCTGTGTGTTGACGTCTTGGTTATCACATCCTCCAGAAGGCTATATAATTCTACCTTCTCAGCTTGCCGACGCCCGGGCTGTGGAGCATAAACTGAAATAACATTTAGTTCACTTTTCTCTATAATGAGAAAGACTTTAATAATTCGTCTCTATATCTCATAACATTTATGATGTTTTCGATAAGTTCCTTGTGTACTACGATACCGACTCCATTTGAACCATCTTGCTGCCGCTGTACCAGACCTTGTCGCCATCTACCATCTTGACATTGTTTCTACTGCATCTTGTGTCTTGTAAGCAACAAATGTCAATGTTGCGGCGCCAACAAATGTCCATACTTTCTATTGATTTTCCTTTTAAGGCTCCTATGTTGGCCGTTCCAAGCCTTATTCTTTTTTCTGCCTTCTGCGGAGATTCTTAACACCCCTTTTGCCGGATACTGGGGGCCTTTTTATGTTCGATTTTAATTCAACATTTTGTTTGGTGTTTAGTTTTACAACCGGATACTCTTCCTGACATCAACACACAAATTAATTGTGGTGTGGCGACGAGGACACGTTGTAAGACAGCGACACATTGGGTGTCCCCACTATCGTATAAGTAGCTACCATCGTACACACGAAGGATTTTTGTGTGGGTATTATAAATCTGGAACTCTCGCTCATGACATGCCCTCCTTAGGAGGTGCTACCAGGAATGCATGACTCCGGATGGCATAGCACACAAGATCATAAAGAACACTCAAACATCTTCGCCACAACCAGGTTTCTTCCAAAAAGGTCATATTTAATCATTAAATTATAATTATATATATATATATATATATATATATATATATATATATATATATATATATATATATATGTATATATATAGAATATATGTAGTATATACTTAATATATATATAGTATGTATTGGCATCCTTCAGTCGCAACGACTATGGATCAGTGCCGTATTGGGATGCTGTTTGTGTGCATCTTTTTGTGTGACTATAGAGACCAATTCTTGATTTGCATGGTCTACTACAGCCTTGACATACGAAAGCTGTTGTGTAATGTGTCACCTCGACTTGTTGGTCTGCCTGTAGGTTCGCTCTTCTCCTAGATCTCTTCACAGTGTTTTCATCTCACTGATGATCATTCCCTGGCGTATCTGTTTCCTCCAGGCAGGTCTGTCAGCTGCAGAGGCTTCCCATGTGTTAATGTCAATTGAGCAAGCCTTCATATCTTGCTTGCAGACATCCTTGAAGCGGAGATGGGGACGACCCCTTTTTCTTGAGTCTAAGGCAAGCTCGCCATAGAAGAGGACTTTAGGGATGCGCCCATCATCCATCCTGCACACATGGCCCAGCCAGCGAAGACGCCGCTCACACAGTAGGGAGTCGATGGATGGAATACCTGCTCTTTGCAGAACATCATTGTTATTCACTTTGTCCTGCCATGTGATACCAAGTATCCTAAATAGGCACATCATATGGAAGACCTGGAGTTTCCTATCCTGTGTTGAGTATGTGGTCCAGGACTCACTCCCATACAGCACAACACTGAGAACGCATGCTCTGTAGACGGCCATCTTGGTAGAAGTGGTAAGGTTGCTGTTTTCCCAGACTCTTTTAGTTAGTTTAAAGAGGGTTGTGGATGCCTTACCAATTCTTTTGTTGAGCTCTACGTCTCAATGAGAGGGTGTCTGAAGCAGTGGAGCCTAGGTACTGGAACTGGTGAACGCCCTCCAGTGGTGTACCTTGGATTGAAATGCCGGGTGGGAAGGCGGTTGCTTGCCCCATAACTTGGTTTTTTTTTTGGCTGATGGTGAGGCCGAACAGGCTGCATGCATCAGCAAACCTGTCCACAAGTCTTTAAAGACCATCTTCCTGATGCGATGCTATGGATGCATCATCGGCAAACAGCATGCCTCTGATCTGGACTGACCTGATCTTAGTCTTGGAGTGGAGCCTTGTGATGTTGAAGAGACTACCATCAGATCTGGAGTGAAGGTAGATACCATCCGCTGTGTTTTTGAAAGCATGCTTCAGGAGTATGGCGAAGAAGATGCCGAAGAGTGTCGGGGCCAACACACAGCTTTGTTTGACACTGCTCTTCATCCCGAATCCAGCAGACATGCCGCCATTAAACTGTACAGTGCTCATAATGGCATCGTGAAAGGATCTTATGATGCTGAGGAGTTTTCGTGGGCATCCGATTAGTGGGAGGATCTTGAATAGACCGTCTCTGCTCACGAGATCGAACGCCTTCGTCAGATCTATAAAGAGATACAGAGGCTGGTT
>OY744532.1:88613577-88616077 GCA_963556195.1 Sepiola atlantica
CTATTTAAAATTGGCCGTGTGGTTAAGGCGTCGGATTTGAGGTGCAACATACTTGTAATCCGAGATTTCGAATCGCACGAACGGTAGTGAATAGTCATATCTCTATGCTGATAAGTCCCGATTATTAAAAAAGGACGAAACGTAAACGTACATAGATAATAGACAATAACAAATATATATATATATATATATATATATATATATATATATATATATATATATATATATAATTAATATTATTAATATTATTATTAATATTCTTATATTTGTTGTTTCAAGATGTCTCAAAATTACTAAGAATAATATATCCATCAAATATATATATATATATATATATATATATATATATATATATATATATATATATGTGTGTGTGTGTGTATACTAGCAGGACCCGTGTTCCGGCGTTGCCCGGGGAAATATAACAGACTGATTTTAATTTTTAAGTTGAATAAATAGATTCAGAAAAGAAATCATTTCACTGGAAGTAATGTAGGTAATTAAAATTGGATTTAACATGTCCTAGCGTTGTTGTGTTTGTTCCATAGATGTCTCCCTTTATAATGGTACAAGTTATTCGTACAAAGCTCTTAGATACACAATGTTCGATGTTTTACCTTCTGGTGCCAATATATATAGAACATCAAGGAGGAATCCAGAGCACTACTAAAATCACTCTTACTAATTTCCCCTCATTTCCATGTGCACAATAGTCTGAAGAGAAACGTATATGGCGTTAAAATATTATAAAAACTTATCATTACAGTAGCTCTATCTAGGATATTGAGCACTTTTCTCTCGGACAACGCCGAGTACTTAGAAAATCAAGGAGGCATCCAGAGAACTACTTAAATCACTCTTACTGATTTCCCCTCATTTCTATGTGCACAATAGTCTGAAAAGAAACGTAGATGGCGTTAAAATATCATACAAACTTATCACTAGAGTAGCTCTATCTAGGATATTGAGCACTTTTCTCCCGGACAACGCCGAGTATTTAGAAAATCAAGGAGGCATCCAGAGAACTACTTTAATCACTCTTACTGATTCTTCCTCCTTTTCATCTGCACACTCTTAACGTAGCCTTCCTATGATGTTATTGATACATCCGGACAGAAGTTATGGTATGACCTGATGCAACCGGACAGAATTTATGGCAAGACCGGGTACATCCGGCAAGGGATTATGAGACGTTTTCAGTGACTCAGCATTTTTTATTCTATTAGTACATGAATACGTTGGATAATAAGGTTTTTTGGAATTTTCTGGAACACTAAGTTATATGGTAAACTGAAATTTAAATGCCATTAACTAGATACTAGAACCTCTATCTCTGCCAAAAATCAGCTGCATCCATCAAATAGTTGATGAGATACAGGGTGGCACATACGTACGTACACACGAATAACACAAAATCATGACTGACCTTTCTGGATCTCTGGGTTGCCTTGACTAATGATGATGAAATTGTACACACTTATAGAACCTATCAAAAAAAAATTTGTGCAAAGTTTTAACTAATTTGGTTTATTGTTTTTTGAGTTATGATTGATCAAAGAAATGAGATTTCTAGCATAGGCCGTTTTTGAAGTCTATTAAAAGATAGAGCGCTATTGCGCCTCCCTTGATTACAATAAAGTTGAATAAATCGTCACACTTTTTTATTTTGTGTGCTAAATGTACGGTTTTCATGGTTGTGTTCGTGTATTTGGTAGCCTATTTGCGATTGGTATTGTGTTCGGTTTAATGTATTCCGTTATTTGGTAACTGGAAAATAGTATGAAGAAAGAATAACGGAATGTTAATCGCCTAATCTGTAAGCGAGGGTGTTTTTTTTTGGGGGGGGGGGTTCTTAACGTATTACGTTAATACTGTCGCAGCAATGATAAGAACTAAAATAGATGAATGTCTAACGTGAAAAGCAGAACACAAACGTTGTATTACCTGAAGGAAACGAAGAGCGATAAGAGGAATTGGTCTAGTTGATTAAGTGGAGAGATTCTGGCAGCCGTGTCTTAAACTGTATTCGTGAGGTGCGACTGAGAGTAAAAGATTGCGTAATTGTAATTGGCGGAAGTGACGTAGTCAGATGTAATGAATGGAGCGTCTGTTATAGTTTCTGTGCAACGTATGCTACTATGTGTGAAGGGGAAGACATACGAACCGTAAATAATAAGGTGTAATTTGTGTAAAAGTATCCGTTGTGTAGTAGTTCCCGGTGTAGATTGGGAAAGTGGGAGTAGTAAAATGTTAGAGAGAAATGTTCTTGCTACTACCTGTATGGTGTTTGTTGTCGGGAGAGTGAATGATAGAGGAACGAAAGTAATAATTTGCCCATAGGTAGATAAGAGAGTCTAAAGTTTGCTAAGAACACGCTCGAACGGATATTGTAATGAGTTTAGTAACCTGTTGCGTTCGAGGTCATTTTCCTATTCGACGGGAAGGTACAGGAGAAAAAACGTCTCTACGTTATATATAATAATAATAATGAAGAAAGAAG
>OY744532.1:88618577-88626077 GCA_963556195.1 Sepiola atlantica
ATATATATTTATTTTTTATATTATAATATGTATATATATGTATAAATATATATGTATATATATGTATATATGTATATTGATATGTACATCTATATATATATATCTATATATATGTATGTATATATATGTATTTTCATATAATTATATGTATATATATGTATATAGATATATATATATTTTTATGTATATATGTGGATCTATATATTTGTATCTATATGTATATATATATATGTAGCTATATGTATATATATGCATGTATATATATGTATGTATATATATGTATATATATATGTATGTATATGTATATATGTACATATATGTATCTATATATATATGTTTATATATGTATATATATGTATCTATATATGTATATATGTGTAAATGTATATATATGTATGTATATATATATGTATATATATGTATATCTTCATATATGTATATATATATATGTATATGTATGTATGTATATAAATATGTATATGTATATATTTATGTATATATATATATATATTTATATATATAAATATATATATACGTATAGATATGTATATGTATGTATATAAATATGTATATGTATGTATATATATAAATATATGTATGTATTTATGTAAATATATATACAGGGTGACCCCCAAAAACGGGCCCCGTGTACACTTACTGTGATATCTCTTTTATTTATTCACTGATTGCCTTTATTTTACAGGACATGGCAGAATCACCGATCGTGAGTACACCAAGACCACAGTGGTAGCTGGGACAAAGAATACACTGTTTTAAATTTTACTACAAGACAGGTTCGTTTAAGAAAACCCAGGACAGTTTCATGCATCAGTTCGAATGTGAAAAGGCTCCATCCAAAAGCAGAATTCATAACTGAGTGGACCACTTCGAGAAGTATGGGACCGTGGAGAACCTCAACGCTGCCAGTGAGAACCGTCCAAGCCACTTGGGACGTCTCAAGAAGCGGACAGCCGAGTTGGTCGAAAGTGTGAGAGAGTCTCCTCAGGAGAGTTCGAAACGCACTGTGCGTAAGCGAAGTCAGTCCCTCGGTATATCTCGTGAGACTTGCAGGAGAGTGCTGGTGAACGATATCAGGGCTTACCCATACAGAATACAGACGCTGCAGATCCTTACAGCCTCAGACAAGAATCAGAGTAGCGCTATGGCAGTCAAGATGCTCGATAAGACCGAGGAGACACCAGGTTTCCTTAACCTCCTTTGGACCTCAGATGAAGCCCACTTCCATCTTGACGGAAAGGCGAACTCCAAGACAAATGTCTTCTGGGCGTCCTCCAGACACAATGAAGTAGCCACCAAGCCCCTGCACTCTCCTAGGTGCACGGTGTGGGCTGCAATCTCGGTTAGAGGCATCATCGGACCAATCTTCATCGAAGAATCTGGCGCAGCAGTGACAGTCACCAAGGAGCGGTATGTGGAGGTCCTCAAAACCTTCAAGAGTTAGCTCCAGACCCTCTACCCGTCGCTCATGAACAAGTTCTGGTTCCAGCAAGATGTAGCAAGTTCTCACACCTCAAACCTGTCCCGAGATTGGCTGAAAGAGAACTTTGGAGGCCGAGTGATCAGTTTCAAGACTAATTTTAAGTGGCCACCACATAGCCCGGACATAAACCCCCCATATTTTTTCCTTTGGGGCTATGTTAAGGACAGAGTGCATGCAGGGAAACCCAGAACCATCACGGAACTCAAGGAAGCCATCAGGGAGAAGACGAGAGCCACTCCTAATTCAGTCTGTAAGAACGTCATGGATAACTTCGTTCTGCGCCTCAGGAAATGCATGGAGGTCATCTAGAACACATGCTGTAGAACAGAGAAAAAAAGGCCAAAGAACCTAGTGTTTTGATGTGATGTTTTCAATATAATCAACTAGTTATGACCAAAAATGCATTTCATTCGGACGAAACACTAAGAAAAGGGGTCTAATTAAAGTTGGGGCCCGTTTTTTTGGATCACGCTGTATATGTATATATATATATAAATATATTAATATATGTATATAAATATACGTATATATATATATGCATATATATATATATTAATATATATACATGTTTGTACATGTATATATACATGTATATATATATATATACATATATGAATATTTATATATATGTACATGTATATATAAATATATATTTATATATGTATATCTATATATACATATGAGTATATATAGATATATGTTTGTACATATATATATATATATATATATATATATATATATATATATATGGATATCTATATATATGTATGTTTATATATATATGTATATCTATATATTTGTATGTTTTGATATGTATATATATAAATATATATATAGTTATATATGCTAGCAAATATATGCTCCCTCCGGTCGCATATTTTTGCTACGCTGCCGCATCAGAAATGAAGGCTCACGCGTAAGCCAATGGAGCCCCAGTCATATTTCTGTGGTGGTTAGATATTGATCTGTGTTTATGACCAAGAATATTTTTAGTTGAAAATAAATTTAAAAAAAATTCGACCCTACCCCGATTTTTGTTGTACCCTCGCCCATAAATAGAAAGACCTGTAGTTTAAAAAGAAAGAAATTTTTTTTTTGTACCCCCCTCAATTTTTTTATATTACCAGTCATTGAAATATTTTTTAGTTAAGAAAAAAACAAAACATTTTTTTGACCGCCTTCCCCCAATTTTTTAATCTCCCCCCCCCCATACATGTAAATATTTTTAATTAAAAAGAAAAAAAACAAACCTAACCCTAACTGTAACGACGGGGTCAAAGTTAGCGTGGGTCCTAAAATGAAAAAGCACAAAAAATCAAATACAGTGAACACAGTGTGTAAGTGTGTGGGTGTGTGTGTGTGTTTAATGACCCTCTTTTAATTAAACAATTTGATTCTACAATCAGTTGTATAGTTTTCCAGTACAATGTGTTAGTTTATTTTGTTGACATTAAAGAAAAAAAAATCAGATCGCCATATTTAATTACCGGAGGGAGGGAGGACACCACTGATTAAACAGCCAATCGGCTGCTTAATCAGATCGCCATATTTAATTACCGGAGGGAGGGGGGACGGCACCACTGATTAAACAGCCAATCGGCTGCTAAATCAGATCGCCATATTTAATTACCGGAGGGAGGGAGGACACTACTGATTAAACAGCTAATCGGCTGCTTAATCAGATCGCCATATTTAATTACCGGAGGGAGGGAGGGAGGGCACCACTGATTAAACAGCCAATCGGCTGCTTAATCAGATCGCCATATTTAATTACCGGAGGGAGGGAGGACACCACTGATTAAACAGCCAATCGGCTGCTTAATCAGATCGCCATATTTAATTACCGGAGGGAGGGAGGGAGGGAGGGCACCACTGATTAAACAGCCAATCGGCTGCTTAATCAGATCGCCATATTTAATTACCGGAGGGAGGGAGGACACTACTGATTAAACAGCTAATCGGCTGCTTAATCAGATCGCCATATTTAATTACCGGAGGGAGGGAGGAAACCACTTATTAAACAGCTAATGACTTTGCAATTTTAACAGTACTCGCATTGAAATGGTTTAGAAAACACGCCACTTATGATGAAAATGGCTTTAATTAATTGTATGAATAATGTTTATTAATATAACCTTATCGGAAAATATTGTAAATACATATGTAAATTGGATAATAGCAGTTATAAGTGTATATTTGTAAATATGAATTTAATTGAAGGTTTAAAGGAATGACTTATGTTAATGGCAACACCCATCTGGTGTCTGAACGCCTTTTGATGACAGTATATAACGAATTTCAAAAAGATTAGTTCCAGTTAAATAGTCATACTGGAGTTTCGGCTTCAGACAGACAGACAGACAGACAGACAGATACATAAACTCCATTATTAATAGATATATGTATATATATGTATATATATTTATATATGATCACAATATACATGTATATATATGTATATATGTATATATATATATATGTATATATATGTAACTAAATATACATGTATATATATGTGTATTTATATGTATATATATGTGTATATATGCATGATTGTATATATATATATATATATATCTGTGTATATATGTATATAGATATGTATGCACATATACATGTATGTAGATATGGATATATGTATATATATGTAGATATATCTATATGTATATATATATAAGTTTATATGTATATGTATACATATATGTATATATCTGTATATATATAGGTGTATGTATACGTATATATCTATATATAGGTGTATATATATGTATATATATATAGATGTATATATATATATATATATGTATAGATGTATATATAGATGTATATATATGTATATATATATATAGATGTATCTATATGTATATATATATGTGTATATATGCATATATATGTATGTATATTTATATGTATATATGTATATATATATATATAGAGAGAGAGAGATATGTATGTATATGTATATATATATATAGATATCTATGTATATGTATATATATATGTATATGTATATGTATATATATGTATATGTATATATATATATATATAGATATCTATGTATATGTATATATATATGTATATATGTATATATATGTATGTATATGTATATATGTATGTATATATATGTATGTATATGTATATATATTTGTATATATATGTATATACAGGGTGGGCAAAAATAAGGGTCCTATTTTTAAAAATTCATAACTTTTTTATTTATTGATTTTTTTAAAAAAATTTTTTAGAATAAGTAAAGGACCCCTTCCGAAGCAAGCATGAGCCGTATTATCCCTAAGGAACGTACCCTCATTTAGAAAACATTATTTTTGCTTAAAAAACTCAAAACAGTGTAAAAAACAATACTTTAGTTTTTGTAAGTTTTAAGAAGTGTTTTTCGGCTAAAATTTGTTTTGTTTATTTCAAAACATCTCGGAAGGGTCAGTCTACACACACATAAAGTTTGGTGAGTTTAACTTTTATTTTGTGGAAGTTATTCAAATTCAAGTTATTCAAATTTAAAGATAGGACCCTTATTTTGGCACACCCTATATATATGTATATATATGTATTTATATATACATATATATATGTATTTATATATATATATATGTATATATATGTATTTATATATATATATGTATATATATGTATTTATATATATATATATGTAGGTATATATATATGTATATGTATTCATCCACAAACAGACTGTGTCGCTGTATCACAGCTCTTCAGTCCAACTAGACCAGTTAGTGCCCCAAGCTGGGTGTGAACATCAGCTTGCGACTGACCGTCGGCACCCTTACCCTGTGCGCTATTATTTGACTGAATGTAAGTGATATTTGAATGTAAACATTGTAAAGTGGCGGGTGCTCTTACGTATATGTATATACATGCATATGCATATATATATATATATATATATATATATATATATATATATATATATGTGTGTGTATATGTATGTATATATATGTATATATTTTTTTATATATATGTATATATATATATGTTTGCATATATGTATGTATATATGTATATATATGTGTATATATAGACATGTATATATGTGTTTGTATATGTATATATATTTATTGATGTGTGTATGTATATGTATATATGTATATATATGTATAGATGTGTGTATGTATATGTATATTTATATATACATTCTGTGTGTATATGTATATATATGCATATATATGTATGTGCATATATGTATTTATATGCATATATATGTGTGTGTTTATGTGTATATATGTACGTATATATATATATATATATATATATATATATATATATATATATGTATATATATTGTATGTATTTAGGCAGCATTTTCTGATACATGCAAACTTTTTCTTACTGCCATCATTATTAGTGGTTACTCTTTTCCGGTAATTATAGTTCTGATTAATTGTATATTGTTAGTTGACTTGAACTTATTCTAGGCACATGATGCTGTTGGCCTATATGATTAGCTGTTGTATTGTTCATGTTAATATTCTCATTTTATTTATATTTAAGTTGTTTCTAATCACTGGACCATTAAGAGCCATGTTATGCGATATTACATGGTTTGGGGCAATTATGTTTGGTTTTGTCAACCACAATACGACTAGATACATTTTTAATGAATTTAATTCTCTTATTGTTGTATTACTTGTTATTCGGTTCACCAATAACTTTATTTCTTGTAGAACCTCGCTGCTGATTCAAAGGGGACAATATGTCGTATTTACTCAGATCCGATTCTCGAATGGCCCTTGTCGCTTCCATTAGTACTGGTTTCTTCTCTCTCTCTTCTCGTGGTCTCCGGCAGCCATTTGTCGCATGCTTGTCGCTGTCGGTGACACTATTTGCGCTCCCTTTTCTTCTGCAACTTTTTGTTGTCACGACTGCTATAGTTCGTCGCTCGTCCCCGCAGGCGTCGTTGTCATCATTCTTAACGGGCTGTTGTCCTTGCTCTCTGAAATCAATTTCTTAAAGTATAACAAGCCTTTTTCTGTTTTAAAGAGCCGCTTTTATTTAATTACTTTAATTGGCCGACCTGAACGAGTTCGTTGATTGAGAGAGAGTTTACGCTAACTAACTTCACTAGTTAATATTCTTAATTGTCTGAGAGAGAGGAGTATGGAGATTTACTAATTGGCTCTTCGATTTCCGTCCTTCGGAATCTTTCTTGTGACCGCTACATTTGGCGATGTTTACTCTCTCGCTTCCAAGTCAAATCTGATTCAATCTCGATTTAATTCTCCCACGCCGAACTCTTGCTACCAAATCCCGCGACCAACACGCAGGTGTGATGTCAACTTCTGACCTCTCGTAACCCTAAGGTTACTCAATGTCGACGCACACCGTGGGAAAACACATCGAACCAAACCGCACGGAATGACTCCGCCACAATTCGCGCAAGTCAAACCCGTCTCAAAAGATGCGTCCAAGCCATTATCTAACATTATTATATCTGATCTTTTTAATGTCTCATAATAATATTGTTTATTATCTTTGAATATTTGTTCACTTGCAGCTAATTAAGATACGAGACCTTGTTTTTATCGAAAAATATCTGAATTTTTGTTATATATACATATATATATAGATAAATATATATATATATATATATACATATATATATATAGATAAATATATATATATATATAGATACATATATATATATATATATATATATATATACATATAAAAATAATATGGTTCGTTCATTTAAAAGCATTGCTGTGTTTGTATTAACATAGAAAATGAAACCAATATCAATGCAAGATTAATTTATTATTATTATTTTTTTTTTTTTTTTTAAATAAAAAAATAAAAAATTTATCTTGCATTGATATTGGCTTATATTTTCAATTTTAATATATATATATATATATATATATATATATATATATATATATACAGGGTGTTGCAAAAGTCGCGCATTGGTTTGTTTAGGTGATAGAAACTACAACATTTCAAGTAATTTACTAGGCTTTTCTGAT
>OY744532.1:88631077-88633577 GCA_963556195.1 Sepiola atlantica
CATATATATATATATATATATATATATATATATATATATATATAAATGGATGCAATTTAAGGATAGCGAGCCTCCATGACAATGTCACAGGCTAAAGCCTATCTGTCTTTTTTTTCTCAAATGTGTTTCCATGATAATGTTTTTACCATTTTTTTAATTTTGATTTTTTGGTCTGTTGTCCATATATATATATATATATATATATATATATATATATATAAATGGATGCAATTTAAGGATAGCGAGCCTCCATGACAATGTCACAGGCTAAAGCCTATTTGTCTTTTTTTTCTCAAATGTGTTTCCATGATAATGTTTTTACCATTTTTTTAATTTTGATTTTTTGGTCTGTTGTCCATATATATATATATATATATATATATATATATATATATATATATATATATATATATATATAAATGGATGCAATTTAAGGATAGCGAGCCTCCATGACAATGTCACAGGCTAAAGCCTATCTGTCTCTTCAGATGGAGGCCACTCAGCCACTCATTGATATAGCTATATTGAAAGCCATTGAGGGCCTCACCAACGAAGTAAAAAAACTGAGACGATCAGAGCTGCAGTCGCACTGACTCCAGACCCCTTCCTCATCATCCTGCTACTCTAACAAGCCAGCTCTCTGCTACTATCACAGTCGCTTTGCCACTTATGCGCAGAGGTGTGAAACGCCTTGTTTATTTTTGAAGCAGGGAAACTATTATCTGGAAATCTGAGCACAACACAGTCTTCACTGAACCTACACAACTGTGCACATTTTCTTATAGTCTCCATATCACAGGCATGTGTCTTGGTTGATACGGGAGCAGCATGCAGTATCTGACCACTAAAACTCCTCACTGAGAAGCCATCAGTGTCGCCCATATCACTGCAAGCTGTAAACCACTCTCCTATTCCCGTGTACAGTAAAATTTCCAGTTCTTTGGACTTGGAATTTTGCAGAGACTTTATGTGAATCTTTCTGAGCTTAGACTGTCTGTACCACTTTAACCTTTTAGTGGACAAGCGTAGGCATCGGCTGATAGGTGCTAATACGGATCTTTCTGTCTTTTGTTTGAAATTAAACACCCCAGCTATCAAACCGGTATTTTTCATTACCGGGCCCTGTTACATTCCTACCCAGAGTTAACTAACCTGAATTTTGTAGTAAGCAAACCAACTCACTCAACAAAACACTATATTGAGACCACAGATGCTCCTGTGTTTTCACACCCTTGTCGCTTACCTCCAGAGAAACTAAAAGCGGCGAAACCGGAGTTTAATTATATGCTGCAGATGGGAATTATATGCCCCTCGTCCAGTTCATGGACTTCCCCTTTGCATATAGGCCCGAAGCACACCGGTGCTTGACGTTCGACTGGAGACTATCAACGACTTAATGCATGAGGTACCTGATCGTTACCCAATCCCATATATACAGGATTTTGCTTTGTCTCTAAACGGTTGTAAGACCTTCTCCAAACTGGACTTAGTTAAGGCTTACCATCAGATTCCAGTGAATCTGCCGACATACCTAAAACTGTGGTAACAACTCCATTTGGAGCATTTGAATTCCTTACTATGCCTTTCGGTTTGCGAAACGTGACTAGTACTTTCCGACGGTTCATGGACGAAGTAGTGCGAGATTTTAACTTTGTTTCTAACTACATAGACGACATTCTCGTGACAAGTGCCTTGCTTGAAGAAACGTGTCACTCATCTCTGTCTACTCTTTTAACGGTTTCAGCAATAGCAGGTGAAGAGTAACCCTGGTAAATGTGTGTTTGGTGCGTGACCCAAGAAAACTAATAGTTTTCTTGGACCACATCATCAGCCCTGCAGGTATATCCCCCTTACCTTAAAAGGTTAAGACTTTACAAGACCTTGAACCACCCACTTCACTTCGCCAACTAAGCCACTTCCTCAGTATGTTACACTACTACAAACACTTTATCCCACACTGTGTGGATCTCCTGTCTCCTCTTTCCGACCTGCTACGTAACAGGAATAAGAAAAATGAGCAGATTTTCCTGAATGATATTCAGCTAAAAGCTTTTCATGAAGTGATGGAAAAACTAGCAACGACATCCTTACTTGCACATCCTGTGTCTGATGCTCAGTTTTTACTATTGTTGATGCATGGGGCACAGCTGTAAGTGCAGTGTCGCAATAGCAGCACCACGTTCAACTACAACCTCTCGCATACTTTTTGAGACAACTGAAACCGGCAGAACAACATTACAACATGTTTGGCTGTGAATTCCTGGCAATGTACCTCGCAGTGCAACACTTTCAGCATTTACTCGAGGGCCGTCAATTTGTGATCTACACTGATCACTGTCCATTTACATATGCACTGCATGCTAAGCTGGATAAATATTCTCCTTGCAAAACTCGGCATTTGAAATTTGTTTCGCAATTCACCGACTATATCCGACATATCTCTGGTGAGCAGAATGCTGCAGCAGACGCCTTGTCCTACCTTCCTATTAGTCCTCACATT
>OY744532.1:88638577-88673577 GCA_963556195.1 Sepiola atlantica
CTTATATTAGGGCAAGCGCCTTTCCCATTAAGACCCGAATCGCAAACCATATCTACTCTTTCAAACACAATAATAACAATACCACTAGCACCTCTATCCAATCTGATAAAAACTTTAACATTAATAACATACCCTACTCCCTACGTTGGACTATATTAAAAAGATCTTATTCTTACACTCCAGGATCCATTTTCTGCCAACTATGTACACTAGAAACATTTATGATAGCCACAGCACCTAAAAGCTTAAACATTATTTACTCTAAAAATGAGCTCATCTCAAATTGCAGGCACAAACGAAAATTTAAATACATTAATTTCATTACCCCCTCTGACACCCCTCCTCCCAACCAACAACCCCTTTTCTAGCATTAGACTCATTTTTAAACTCTAAAATTTGTTAATTTGTTTATCTTTATTTCTTAACTCCTCCAACCTTACAAATAACCATCCCAAAAACATAACATATCCGCCCTAGTACTCCTAATAACTATATTAACCCATAGCACTTATTGTATTTTGAAAACCAACATTACTCTGTCTACACTCAACCGACCCTTAACCGCCCTAACTTAAATACCATTATTCCTACTCTACACTATAATTCATTTTACTTTCATTTTCTTCTTTTCTATTTGCCAACTCTCGCATACACCCTTCCATTCCTTCTATTCCTTTCCTGCTTTTTATTTTATCCACTACATCGACCCTGTATATGCTCCTATCCACCGACTATATCTTGATCATAGTTTTCATTTATCTATACTTTAACTACGCTCCTAAGTTACCCCTTCAATTGATCCATTTGCTTCCCCTATTAAGCTATTCATAACCTCAACACACTAGTGATACACTTACATTTTACATGATTCAACCTAACCGTACCCTAGAATACTTATAACTGATATCAATTGTTACATGCGGTTTAACTTTTTTCCCCAAATTTATCCCCAATCCTAAATTTTAATTTGATTAAGTGGGGCAAGCTAAATGTCTAACTATACATTGAGCTTGTCTTACTTATTTATTTTTTATCTGATTTTTTATTTAATTTTTCAACTTTACTTTTGGGCTGGTCTTATTTAATCATACTCTTAACCAACTAGGAATCCTTTTTAAAATCTGCAGTACTTTTAAATCTTTTAAATATATAACACTATATTTCTGCCCGGCTTAGTTCTTTTTCAAAATTTAAACTACAGATTCCCATTCTTTGAAACCCCATTTTTTCCCATCAGACACTCTTTTTTCTTTTAATTTCGAAATTATTATTGTCTCTCGCCCTAAACCCGTCTTTAATCACGCCCCCCCTTTCTTCTTTTTCAAATAATAAATACACTCAATTGACCTAAATCGACCTAAATTCTCAACCACGGCCAATCTCTACTAGCATCGGACTTAGCATATGCCAAAAATTACTTTATCACTAGAACCCCCCTTCACTTACCATACTCCTTTTTCCATCAGCAGTCATGGCTTTTTCATCTAACCCTCCCACCTTCCTCTTTCCTTCTCACCTAATTTGATCTTGATTTTAACTTAGGGCTTCTTTTCTCAGAACTACTTCAATTTTCTATTGCTAATGTCATTCGCTTACGACTCATTTCTTGGCCGAGGAAGCATTGTTTTTAAATGGCCAGATTTCTTCATTTTAATTCCGTTTAAGTGCGCTCCATCTACGACTTGAACTCAATTTTCACCAATGGATTTACTTCGTTTTGAATGCCTTTCTGTGATACCTCCACGAAACATTTTTCTTCTCCATCGAAACTTCCTTCCATTGGACTCCTTATCGGCAGATAATTACCACCTAGACAAACCCAATATCTTTTTACACAAACTTTTTTCACCCATCATTATCTTAATATTTTTTCAAATGTTGAATTTTGGCTTTTCTATTGCCAACTTATCTATCTGTATAATTCCTCTGATGATAATATCTCGATCTTTTAAAAGCCTTGGCTTCAGGAAAGAATAATAAACATAATTTTATTAAATAATATACCTTGCATTGAACAATCGAAGTTTGAAATAAATTTGGACATTCGTGCATGTTTATCATTCTTCGTCCATCTATCTTTATAATTGCTCTATCTCGTATATTGAGCTTTTACCATTTCACTATAGGTTCTTTCTACTAAAAGTTTACTTTTAGTTTCATATTTATTCTATGTATATGTATATATACATATATATATGTATATATACATATATATGTATATATACATATATATATATATATGTATATATACATATATATATATGTATGTATATATATATGTATGTATATATATACATATATATGTATACATTTATATATATATGTATATATACATATATATATGTATGTATATATATATAAGTATGTATATATATACATATATATGTATATATATATACATTTATATATATATATGTATATATATATATATTTTAACATAGTTCACCCCAAACAAGGCAGTACGCCACTGTAGACGTAAGGGGCTACTGAGAAAAAAGGTGAGAGTTTTTTGGGGTTTTTTTTTAGGGGAGGAAAGAAGCTTTTGGAGTAGAAAGCTCTTCGGCATCTGGGGACCTCCACAGTGAACGGATGGGATTTGGCAGATTGTCGGGTTGGTGTAGTGAATTTGCGTCGTGGGGGCACCAAAGGAGCCAGTTCATCAGAGTACAGTCCATTGAAGTACTTGTAAAACAGGCACAAGGAAGCAAAATTGCGGCAGTGGGATAGGGGTTGGAGCTTGGTGGATAGTGAGGGAGCTATTAAGTTGGCGACTCTTTTTTGGACCTTGTCTAAGAGGGAGAGACTAGTGGATGATGCACCAGCTTAGATGTGGCAACAATACTCCATGCATGGGCGGATGGTATCTTTTTAGAGATACAGGATAATGTCAGGTGTGAGATGTTTACTAGCACGGTAGAGAGAGCCCACCTTCTTTGCAGCAGTCCTGGCAATGTCTTCAATGTATTTATTCTAATTCATTTTATCTGTGAAAGATAGGCCGAGGAGTTTGAATAATGAACTCTAAGGTAGGGTGTTATTTGCCATGACAATCGGTGGTTGAAGAGGTTTCTTGTAGTTATTGAAGGAAAGGAGCTTTGTCTATGCGCCATTAAAAGTTACCATCCATTTTCGACCCCAATCCACTACAGACTGGAGGTCATTTTCTAAGGATCGAACTATTGCCTCAAATATGTGCACGTCGGTTTTGCCCATATGACAAGAGTAGAGCGTGGTGTCGTCAGCAAATATTCCTATCTCAGTCTTAATTACATCAGGGAGGTCATTTATGAAAATCAGGAACAGTAGAGGTCCTAGGATAGCTTTTTGGGAGGTACACCAGCATTTATGTCATGTTGCTTAGATGAACGGCCATAGAAGACAACCTGGATCTTTCTTTTTGTTAGGAAGGATTTAATTATGTTAAATATTTGTCCAGTGTATGATATATGCATTCAGCGATGACCGTTAGGATATCTGCTGTAGATTGTGCTTGTCTAAATCCGTACTGATGATCAAAAAGAAGTTTAACATTAGCTAGGTGTTGGACTATAGCAAGATTGATTAATTATTCAAAGATTTTAGCAAAGATCAGGAGTAGACTGATTGGATGGTAGTTTAGATGATCAGTTTTATCTCCAGAATTATTGAATACTGGTACCACAGAGGCAATTTTCCAACTATCAGGGAAACAAGATTCAGCAAGGCATTTGTTGTATAGTTTAGAGAGGACAGGGGCCAGCTCGGCAGAGCATTTCTTTATTACTATTACTGCTATAAGATCAGGCCCACAGGCTTTGGATGTGTCAAGGTTTTTTATGATGACTTTGACCTGAGATGGGGTGATGACTAGGTTCTCAAGTGTGGCTTCAGTCCGCAATGGGAATTTGGGGAGGGGGTGGGTATCTGAGTCTAAAGTGGAGTTTAAGGCAAAACACTTGGCCAGTAGTTCAGCCTTATCAGTTGTCATGCAAACAAAATCGTTGTGATTTGATAGCGGGGGAATTGTCGATTGTCCATTGTTCATCACACTATTGTAGATTTTCCAGTAATAACGAGCCCCTAGTTTCTGTGACCGAATGCGTTTTTTTGGTTATCTTTGTATACCTTCTCTTTGCTTCATCTATCACTACTTTGCAATCATTTCTTACCTCTACAAATTTTTGTCTGTTCGCAGTTGACTTATGGCAGCCGAATTTTCGGAATGCCCTCTGTCTCTCAGCAATATCAGCTGCACATTCTGAGGTGAATCATTGAGTAGAGTGGGGTTTGCTGGAAAATTTTCGCATGGGGACATAAGCATCAATGCCTGCTTTGACCCATTCGGTTAGCTCATTTGCACACTGATCAGCAGAAAGTGAAAAGGTTTCACTCCATGGTGTGTCGCTGATGTGATCCCTGAGGGATTCAAAATTAGCCTTCTCATAGTTTCTCGTCGTTTTGAGCAACGGCTCTTGAGTTTTTTAAAGTGATAAGTATTACCATATAATTACCACAGCGTGATCAGAGTTTCAGAGCAGGCTATAGGCATTTGCCACACATGCATCGGGTAGTGAGATCAAGAACAGGTCGAGAAGTGAGGCTTGCTGGTCCACACGATCAGGAAGGCGGGTCGGAATATATATATATATATATATATATATATATATATATATATATATATATTTCGGCAGCAAGTCGTTTATTAGACATGTGTTGTTGAAGACCACAGAGTTCTCCCTCTTTATGATCTTTCTGGTCAGTTATATAAGTAGGGCTTTTTATATATAGGTCAGATTCGGAATAACTAAACCTCCCAGACCGTTTGATGGTAAGAAAAATCTTTAATGGTTATAAACGAAGAAATATAAACGGGTTGTAAATGCTAGATAAACCAAATAATAGAGCCAAAAGAAGGGTCGATTGGGTAAAACTGTAATTTGATGTGAGGCTTGTCTGCTGAATTATTAACCCATCCAACCCAGAAAAATATACTGAATAAGTGAAGTCAGCAGCCTCTCATTTGAATTTCTATTTTGGTCTGAAGAAGCTTACTCTCTATTGCAGACGACAACTGAAACAAATGTTATCAATGATGTTTGTATAAATAAAAATTCATACCAAATATATACATATATATATATATATATATATATATATATATATATATATATATATATATCGATATATATATATATATTTAGCATTACGCTTATCTTTTGCAATTATCTATTTTTCTAAACAGGCTATCGTCTTTTTTCTTTTGACTTTAATCTGATAATGAGATTATTCGCACTGTTGACAATGGTAATACCTGAAAGATGCGGAAAAAAATTTTAAAACTTTGTTTTGTTCGTCCCCTGAGATTTCACTGTAAAAATAAGCAAACAAAAAAGGTGACGTTCGTTTGCTTATTAATTTTCTTGTTGTTCAATTCATCAGTTTAATTAGCTGAAAACAATTCTTTGACAATTCAGTTTCTTTTATTTATTTATGATAGAATAACTGTTGAGGCAATATGTAAACTTACGTTGAAGTATTTTCTTCTTTCCTGTGTAATGTGACTATTTTTCACACGATCAAATATAAACACACATTTAAAAAATTACTAAACCCTTAAATGCTTCTGTTTCAAATTTGACGACCAAAAAGGCACCAAACATTGATGTTATTGTTTTTTTCCTTTACCTTAGCAAAACTCAATAATGTTCTGCAAAGCCAAACACAAAAACAGCAAGTTTCCTATACAAAACAACCAAACAAAATACTCACGATGAGAAAAGTAGTCCGAATAATCTTAATTATACATATTGACTCTTGGTTGGGAAAAAAGGTCAAATCAGCAGTTTCTGTCAACCAATCACAGTACAATAAATATTTATTTCCAAATATTTCACCCGTACTATAAAAATCCAAACACGTAGCTTTTTTTTTTTACTCTTTCCTATTTTTCTTCCACTGACAATATAATGAATACATATTTGAAGATAAATAGTACTTGAAGCATAAAAACTTTCACCAAAATGACTTGATGCAGCATTAAATAACCCGTAAAGGGTTGATATGCCGTAAAACAAAACAACAAATCGAATATGACATATTTAAACATAATGCCTATTTAATATAATATTCAACGAAAATGTGTCAACCTGCAACTTGTTTCACATCTGCAATTAGCCTGTTGGCAAGTGTGAGTAGGTATTAGTATGATGTTGCATCAGCAACCCCACTAAATAAGTAATCAGTATCTTCGATGTCATGGCCGAGTGAAGGTATGATATTATAGATATAATAATGTGTTTTCTATTCATGCATGTACAATATGCATATTGTTTTGTTTATGCTATGATATTACGGCCAAACGCAATTGATAACTTGTTGTTCTATATTTTATATGATATTATTTTTTGTACCAATTATGCTATTTGGTGCACATTTGCAATATCATTTACTTTTGTTCAATAAATTTTTTTTCCAAACATCATTTATACTACTTTATACGTTTTTCACTTGATAAAATGTGTTTTTCAAACCAAACTAAAAAAACAAAGCATTTAAGGGTTAAACAGAAATAGCCGTTTCAATTAATGTAATTATTTAACTTTCTGTTTGTGACTTATTGGAATATTAAAACTACAAGCAAATTAATTAATAGATGTTAATCTGAATGGTATAAAAGTTTTCAACATAATATTATACAGTTTAAAATTATAACTAGTTTGCTCAAAGATCTCAAAATATGTCACAGACTTATTTGATTTAATTCATTAATGAAAAAACAACCGACACGTGCAACCCCCATATATATATATATATATATATATATATATATATATATATATATATATATAGCATAGCTCATTAAGTAAAACTAATTCGAGCTCTCGGCATTTGCAATGTTTACATTGAGATATTACTTATATTCAGTAAGTGTCGTATGATAGCGCAGGGGTAGAATCGCCGACTGTCAGCTCGACGGTTGAGTTTCAGTCCCGGCTTGAGGCACTAACTGGTCTAGTCGCACTGATGAGCTGTGATACAGCGAAAAAGTCTGTATGTGAATGACCATACTTTGTATATATATGAGATGTGTTTGTTATTTCACGTATGCTTCTAGAGATGTATTTGGAGAATGATTGGTGGTGTTTAAAGCATAAAAGCAATGTTATTGGCTTAGTAATTTTTTTAATTCAATATTTCATTGTAGGAAACTGATAGGGCAATAATTTTACGGGTTAGTTCATTTACCAGAATTCTTAAACACTAGTACAACACAGGGGTAAAACAAAGTAAAAAATCAAAGAAGAAAGAAAACTTTTTTTAATTTATTGTTCTGTTATTTAAACCTTTACCATGAAATATTAATAAATTGATTTGAGATTCCATTCATATTTTCTCTTCTCATTTATTTTTGCTCACCTGTTCCATCTTCCGGTACCTATATCACATTGCTCCTGCCTCGGATTACTAATATTTATATTTACCAGCAATGCTTCAAGCAAACTACAACGTCCTTTTATATATATATATATATATATATATATATATATATATATATATATATATATATATATATATATATATATACTGAAGGTCCCGACCTCGCGTTGCTCGGAATTATCTTTACTTTCATTCATAACTTTCTGAACTGAAATGTAAAAACGATTTTTTCGTTCTTTTTAAAAGAAGTGAAACCAAGGGACGTAACTCTGTATTCATCAATCCAGAGTTACTAACTTTTTTTTAGTAAAAGTCAACGAAATAGAGCGAAATAACTCTGCATTGATGAACACAAAGTTACTTCTCTGGTGTAATTTTGAAAATGATTCCGGTCAGATGAAATAATTTCTCAAACAAATTTAATCGAATTATATTATTTTCTTGCGAAGAACATATACAAACGTTACACAAAAAAACTGACGAACCCAAATCAAACATTGATTTTATAGGACGTAAACTATTGATGAGCAAAATCGACAAACTTACTTTATTTTATTATATACTAGCGGAACCCGTCGCCCGGCGTTGCACGGGAGAAAGTACTACCTATTGCATGACGTCGAATAAAAAAGAAACGGCCTATTATTGTTTCTCCCCCCCCCCCGCCTCTACCGTGTTGGAGAATGCTATAAATTAAAAAAAAAGAAAAAAGTGGTAGAGTAGAATGAGATCAGACACTGAAACTGGCGATCATGTAACCTGCCTTCTTAACGACTTCACCACCGTTTCGAGTTAAAGTACATGTGAAAATAGGTCAATTAAGCTAAGCTTGATTATGGGCATGCGTGTTATGTTAAGATGTCATTTGTAGATGATGAACATGACTGGATTTGGGCAAGTTTTCTATAATATGCGTGTTTAAGGTGTATGATTTTGAAAATGTAAATGTATTGGGGTATACCAGTATATTGGTACTTATTGAATTAAATAGGAAGTCGATTTGATCAAGAAATTGTAGCCGCCATGTTGAATGAATAAATGTTGCAGGAACTGTGTACGTTAATTTAATACGCTAAATTCCAGAATGAATATAAATGTAGAAGTCATAGGTAGAAATTGAAATAACGTAATCTGATATTTGCGGAAAATCATCGGAGTGAACGGGAGCGGTCATTAAGTATTTGCATATTGCTTTATATTATGTAGTAAATTAATACCAGGCAAATAATGAATAAGAACTGGGTGTTTTGTGTAAATTAAACTGTGCTTATTAGTTCCCGGTGTCGATGAGTAGAGTGACAGTACAGAATTGTTACAGAGAAAAGTTTTTGCTACCACCTATATGGCGTTGGTTTTTCGGAGAGACGTGGATGGTGGGACAAATGTAATGTTTAGTGTTATGTAGAAAAAATAATAATAAATTTACTAAAACACGGTCGAGTGAATAAGTGTAGTATAGTGGTGAGTTTAGTAGCCTGTGATGCATGTGGTTATTTTCCTATACTCTGAGAAGGTACAGGGGAAAAAACGTCTCTACTTTATATATTAGATGAACAAATGAATGTTTTGCAATATTAAAGTAGCTTACTTGAAACAAAAAAGAAACTAAAACAAACTGTGTTCCTATTTACTTGTCTCCCCACGAGGATAAAGCAAGACACAAGGTCAGTTTTTAATGTGGGGAAAATCTAACTCCCCAAAAAGGGGCACTATGGATTAGAACAAAAATTTAAATTGCCTCAGTCAAAAAGGACTTCTCCTTCACTGACTTAGGACAAAATGGACTAAGTGTAGCATCAGAAAAGATTCTACACTTTGTTCCTAGCCAAAAGGCCAAAACTTTGTTATGTAAGAATTTATTTACACAGGCGAGGCTAACAGTATTTTTTTTACTTAGCCTAATAATGTAACTTCTACTTTTTCACTCATTAACGCAGGCGTTATTTCATAGAACATTGATTTGTTCATCCCTACAATAAAGAAGAGCAAGTCAAATAATTTTTACGTAGCACAGTTCGTTTTTTATTTTTTAGTAAAACTAAGTTGATTTATTTTTGCAAAATTCTTATGTTTTTAAATTAAACTGTGAAATAATTAACTTTAACATAAAAACAAATGAAACTAACATTTTGCAAAAATAAGTCAGCTTACTTTAAATAATAACGAATACAAACTACATAAGAATTGTAAAAGCTGTGGCGGCTGTTGCTACTGTTTCGATTGCTCCGTCGGTCATTGTTTAAAAAATGTCGCCATTTTAAATATATTCTGAGTAGGATACAATTGTTTTTTTAACAGAAATGGAATAGAAATACATGTTTTTGTTGTTAAGAACTTTTATGTTGCAGTAAAGGTGGCTAATTACCCACATAGAAAGAAGTAGGAGATATGGAATAATAGCGAATAAGAAGAAGGTGAATACTTTGATGATAGTATATTTATTCGATCAAGGAATGCATACACATACAGTATCTACCTCCCTCCCACCACGGGAAGATGTGACACAAGATATAGCGTAGGCCAGCACACAAGATATAGCGCTCTCTGATGATAGTGGCGCCTCAGGCGAGTGTCTTTAAACCAACCACTTCTCAAAGACAGAAGGCAAAGCCTGGGAAAGTGGACCTCCTAAGACTAGTGTGACAATGTTGAGCAGCCCTACGGAAGATGGAGTCAAAATACACACTAGTATAGATTAGAAGTAGGCCCACAAAGGTCGGCGATCAGGAAAATGCATAGATATCTTCATTTAAACTAAAAACCGATAAAAGTAGCTCGGTCTACCACAGCAGCTTAGATTGTCACTGTTGTAGCAAAGTAGAGACCAATGCATGGAACAGATGTGGTCAGAGAGTGGTTGCTTTTTATAAACGAACACCAATATTGTGGAGTCGACGCCGCTGTGTCTGGCTTCATCGGGTAGAATGTCATTTTTCTTTCTAGGTCGGGAGGTTGGATATGATACAGGTGTGATTTGTGCCGATTAAGACCTCCAAGGCACTCGCCAACGAGTTGGCTTTGGTGGACGTAGGTTAAGAGAACCTACAGCCATGGGTGGAATTGCATTTTCTCAGTTATCTACGAACAGAGAAATCAGAGCCAGGAGGGGATGGACACATTTCTTTTCATTCTTTGTTCTCTGACTAAATTCTATTGGGAGAGAGAGTGGACGTAGGTTAAGAAAACCTATGCCTACTGGTGGAATTACATTTTCTCGGTTATCAGTGAGCGGTGGGGGGATGGAGGGGTCTATTGAGAATACCAATTACTCAGAAAAGAGAGAATGATGGAGACATTTTTTTTCTTTGTTCCCTGACTGAGTGTTGTTAGTGGAGGGTTGGGGCCCACGCACAACCAATCTCAATATAAGACGACACGTGACAGACTTCAGGAACTCGCTTTTGCTTGCTACCGGTGTCCATGTCAGTGGGAGACAGACCTCCCCTCCCCCGAACCTGGTGTTGGAGCTTTGCCGGTCTGAGACACATAGTAGGAGAGACTCGTTCTTGCTCATCCACCGAATCCACGTCGTTCTGGGACGAACCGTCCCTCTGACTTAGACAAACTCGCCAAACTAACTAAAAATCGCCCGTTAACAATTAGAGCGTCGCTCAAAAAACACACAGAGTTCTTAACTTGAAATTATACAAGTTTTCTTTTGTTTGCTATTCTCTTTACCAAATAATTATTCTTCTAAAAAAAAAACAACATATGAGTTGTTGAAGACTTTATTTTCTTTCTATTATTTCACTTGTTCCGCTTGAAATGATCCTTTGCTTCGCAGCAGTACTAGGTTGCTGACCCAATCCGGATAATTACCTACTGATCAATCAATCACAACGTGCGAGTGTGGTGATCGTTGGACCAGGATTTTCGACATCTGCAACCTTCATCAGAGCGGCAACTTGTCCCAAACAGTACCGGGTGACCAACTGAACTCAGCGGCCAAATTGGTGACGTCACTGGCGCCGCGACCAGGATAGGGTTTCACTAGCCAGATAGACAGAACAGGGCCAGCAGAATCTACAGCGGCTCTTCTGTCAGACTGATCGTTCAGGAAGTATCCTTGACTGGTATCAGTGTGTATGAATATGAATTCATATACATTCGGAAAAACTATCCGTCTGACAGCAAATTTATAAGAAACACACGACCATTTTTTATTGTCCCTAGAGGGGGTAGGTAATCCTATACAACAAGAACATAGTACATGTTCTACCCAAGAAAACTGAAAAATCAGAATAAAATATGTAGTGTGTTGAATGGAAACTATCGATAACAACATATAAAAATTAGACTGGCTCTTCTTTATTATAGAGATATATACTCAAGTATGATATCAACATCATGTTTTCATTACATATTATTTGGGCTACTTTTTTATTCTCTAAACCAGACACAAATTTACGTATTGCCCATATTTTTTTTCTATTTTTATGATTTTCTATTGCAAATAAAAAAGAACTTGTCGTCCGAAAACACCAAAATGTCTCTCTTCTGAGGGCACCCAATCTGACCCAAAACAGTCACTAGTCCGCAAACATTAACTTGAACTCCAACTTCACTCTTCTGACAGCACCAAATCCGACCTCCACCTTCACTGGTCTCAATCCGGAGTAAACCAAAGAAGAAGTGCGCTTTCTCATTTCCTGTCCTCTTTATGGGGACTCCCATCATGCAATGCAAAATAGGTCACATGATCATTTGGTACTTCCTTTCTATAAAACCAGCCATTTGCTTTAACTCTGTTGTTCCACATGGCCTGGTCTGGTATTACAGGTAAGTCTTATGTTTTTAAGTTTTATTTTCCCCTACAGAACTTCCACTTCGTGTTTTCATTATTGGTTATATTATCTAATGTTGTCTGATTTACCAGGTAGGAACAAGGTAAATTAATTCACAGCATTAATTTGTTGTCTGGATTATTTTAAAGACTGCTTTATTTTATTATTTGTTTCTTGCAAAACCAAAGATACTCTCCCTTAACCATACCACTAACCCTAAGTCCGGGTGACAATAATACTCATTTTTTAATAAACGCTGTTTCATTTTATTATTTGTTAATTAATTAGTTCACATTTGCAAAAGAATAATGAAAACGAAAGAAGAAATCTACAAAAATCAGAAAACAAATTATTATTATTTGCAAAATAATCTGCAAAAATACAATTTAATCTCTAAAAAACAAAAGAAAAACATAATATTTGCAAAATAAAATTTGTAAAAATTCAGCAAAAATCGGACAACGAATTAATACAGTGAATTAATTTACACTGTTACCGCTTGGAAAATCAAACAAAACTAGTCGATAAAATTTGGCCGCCGTTTTGGGAGCTAACCGCTTCGATATAACTGCCGTATTTACTAAGTAATCAAACAATATTGTCTTTTCTATCTGTGATGTATGTCTTGAATTAAGCTTGTTTTTTTGTTTTTTTATCTAATCCCTGATTCTGCTTAACTGAGCCTATTTGCATGAATGCTTGTGCTCCGGGTTGGGGGGGGGGGTTGAATGATTTCACCTTTTATGCTCAGCGTTCGACTGTTACTTCGTTACTAATATTTAATCCATCTTCCCTCGACTGGTGAAAACGCTATGATCGAAGGGAACTCAACTGAAAACATATCAAGGAGAGCTTACATTTTTATTCTTATCGCACAAGTGAGCTTGGATCAATCAGGTATAATAGGCAAAAAAGAAGCCGATGATGAAAAAAAGAACCAATCAAAACAAAAAACAAGGTATAAAACATAACCTCAAGGTCAATTTGAATACAACAGGTCAGCATCGAAAGCAATTTCTTTTTTTCCGGAAGTTAGGAACCTCTGGAATTTGGGGAGCGTTAATACAACAAAAGGTTCACTCTATTATTTTGAGGTTATAGCCTTGCCTAACCCTACCTCGGCAGTCAAGATTAGCATATACGGCCCTCAGTGAAATAAAGGAAAAGGAAGAAGGCCAAAAAAAACCTTCAGGAAATAAAACAGCATGTTCATTCTTTAAATGACTCCAATTATTCTGTGTGTTTAGCGACGAAAATCTTAGTTACAAAACACAAAAGAAAATTGTTTTTTTCAAATTTGAACGGGAGACCCCAAAAATGCTATTTCAAACTTAAGTGTGACAAAACAGCAGAAAATTCTATTTCAGAATTAAACATGAATGACGGTTGAAAATGTTATTTCAAACTTACGTGATAGACAAGTTATTTATCTACCTCTCACAGCGGTAAGATGTGACACAAGGTCCAAAAGTGGGATGTGAAAAGCCAGCGCCCGAGAAGGTGAGCACTCTGGCCTACAAAAAATGCCTGGGCAGCCCCGTCAGCATTCCCCGGTAGTAAGCAATAAACTTACTCCCCGAAGAGAGGAGGCAAAGCCTGGGAGGGTGGACCGCCTAGAACTGCACAGGACAGACCCACAGACCGGTGTCATCAAGCCCCAAAGGCGAAGACGATACCGGTCTGTAGGGTGTAGTTTCCATCGGAACAGATACTACACTTTGCTCTTAGCCAAAAGGCCGAGAATTTCAAACTAAAGCATGACAGACTAGTTAACTGACAGACCCACAAACAAGACTTTTATAGAGATGTCCGGACATATCTAAAAACTAATTCATTTACAAATGCCTTGATGTTCTTTCATTGTCACTGTGTATTTTCGGATCCGAGCAAAATTATGACAAAGTTGAAATAATTTGGAAAATTATATCCCACTATTCTTTAAAAAGGCGATGTGGATGCCTTGACTATCATCTATCTTATTATCCAAAATAAAAGTTTTAATAGAATTATGGGTACTTTTTTACATTAGGACCTGCACTAACTTTGAACATGACCCTGACCCTAACCATAACCCCTAACCCTAACCCTAACCCTAACTCTACCTCTAACCCTAACCCTAAACCCTAACCCTAACTCTAACGCTAACCCTAACTCCCACTTTGACCCTGACCCTAACCCTAATGACAGGGTCAGATTAAGTATGGGTCCTAATGTAAAAAATGCACCGAAATATGTTACACTTGTTAACCATTTCTATTCTATTTTTTTTTTTATGGTCCAGGATAATGCCGGGTAGCCCTGCTAGTCCAGAATAAGAGAAGTAAATGATAATCCAGCATCGCAAGTCATCTGAAGTAAACTACTAAAAAATGTGAATATTATGAACAAAATGTCTTAAAAACTTTGAATGGCAAAAAACGTTTTTTTTTTTTCATAATACAATTTTGACGTGATTTATTATTTTGCCACTTGTTTAATATTCATTTTTGATTCATGTCATGTCCATCCTAGTGACGTGATCGTGGTTAAGTGCCTAATGACACGGACTGACGACCTGGTGTGCCAAGTTCGAATCCAGCTGATTCTATAGTACCACTTTCGCTTAGGGATGTTGGCAACCATTACATGGTTTCTTCGGCAAAAATCCCGGTCAACAAGGTTGTGTCATGCTGATTCTTGCATTTTGTTCATGTTTACACATTTGAAAAATGTGTTTTAGTGCATTTAATATTCAAATAAATGTATTCATTACCTCCGCCACGGAGGTTATGTTTTCGATCGACTTTGTTGTTTTTTCACTAGTTTTGTTTGTTTGTTTGTGTACAACCTAGCGTTCACATCGCTTGACCAATCATTAAAAATCTTGGTCAAAATATCGGTCATGGTCCAACTTAGAACTTCTTCTTTCGTGTGAATCAGATGATTCTGGTGTTGTCATTAGTTTCCCCGATGTTTTTCTTGTTAGAAGACTTTCTGGAAAGACATCGGGTACTTACGGGAAGGGCCACGAGAAGGTTGCCAACATCCCTAAGTGAAAGTGGTACTGTGTAACCGATTGGATTCGAACTTGGAACACCCAGGTCTTTAGTCCGTGTCGATATCCACTTAACCACCGTCACCTCCCAACTTAGAACTGATTTACTTTTTTATATCTAGGTTAAAGGTCACGGAATGGTTAAAGTCACTTCATTTCGGTTAATCATAGAGACTCACTATTTGGCTCATATTGTTGCCAATGAAGTCCCACATCTTATATGATCTTGACGGAAAATTAATTTTGAGTTTTCCAAATTTGATGTATTTTCTTTTTTATGGAAATCGCTCCAGACAAGGCATGAAGCCACTTGACGTAAGGAGCTAAGAAAATACCACTCGCAAGGTCAAAAACTAGCCAACCATAAGTGGTATATGGATAGATTCCGACCAAGAAAACAGCAATTCTTCCCCTTTTGTCATGGAATGTGAGGACTAAAGGGTAAAGTAAGAAAAGTGAGAGTTACGAGGCTGCCGAAAGTAAACCCAGCCTACTTTCTACTCTCCTTATTAATCTGATGTTCTTCGATAATAGTAATCACCATGCAAAATTTCAATCTGATCTGATAAATCTTTTTTGAGTTATCTTCGTTTCCATGGCTTAACTTCAGGAATAATTCATACAATATGGCGAAGTAAGGCCAAGATAAGAATGTTTCCCATCCTTACGTTGTCAGGTGGAGGTATGCAGTCTCACGACTGACTTATGTTCTTGATTTGAAAATTCTTGTCATTTTTCCATGCTGATAATCCACTTCTGAGATGTGTCTATTTTATCTTCATGCTGCGTATCTCTTTTATTCTGAACACTACAGTGGGGAAGACATATAAGCATAGTTAATTCGATATTACTTCCGACTGTATTTCAACAGACAATAAGACACTTATGTCCCTTTCTCTCTCAATTTCTCTACCCCAAAAGTGGCAATATTACTAGCAGGAATAGCCGACATTGCCTGTTGTTGTGGACCTGGGTAAAGCTGAATAAATGACACAGGAACACATGGTTTAAATGAACAAAGGTATATATTATATAATAGAAAGAAAGATATTACAAGGAGATGTTGCTCTCAACCGCCATTGCCGGTTTGCCTGGGAAGAAGAGAACAAGTGTCACGTGCTTCCCGTATTTATAAGGTGGACGAGTCCATTAGTTCTTTGTAGGTAGGTACGCCACCATAACACCTGTGAATTATATAACAACTATCAGAAAAACCCAACGTTGCTTGGGATTGAATGAGGGTCACTACTATGTAGTTGTTCACGATTACTTTCTTTTCTGTTACTGACCCCTTCCTCCAGTTTCGCCCCTAATGTAGTCAGAAGAAGCTGAAATGTTGGACAACTCTCTCAATTAGTGTCTTATACATACGATTTGAATTTCATTAAAATCAGATATACGTATTTGAAGTTTTAAAGGGGTTCTGTCCCCATGAGTCGCTTAGAGTTGGGAGTCACATAGATATTCGGCATATAGAGGGTAACATAGAGATTTGGGACCCCCTTCAATTGTCTCCCCAAGAAAATGTTATACATATGATACAAATTTCATAAAAATAGGATATATTTGAAGTTTTAAGGAGGGTATGCTTTCATAGCCCACTTAAAGATGTAATTAGAGTTTCGGAAACACTTCCATTGTCTTCCCGTGTTCAGTTTACACGAGAATACACTATTAGATTTGATGTAAATTCTTTAACGTTTCTTTCTATAAGAATCACATAAACATCACACATACACACAAACATTGAGTTTTATATATAGAGATTTATACAACTTGATCTAATTGTTAAAATTAAAAAGTTTAGCAGAAAGAATATACATAATTCCCATCCAGTAATGGTATAATCTAAGATAAATTTTTTGCAAGCTTATTTATTTACTATTTATTCAAATAAATAGTTTTTACATGTATTATATTAAAATAACATCAACAATATATAAACTCAGGATTAAGACCTATACAATATTTTCCTTTTTGTCCATCTTAACTTTGAAATGCTGAAATTGTTGCATACTTGTGTTGTCTGAGATGTGTACAATCCCTTTATACACACCGTGTATGTTTTGTGAAGATTGTTCTGTCATATAAAAATGAACATTCAGTTTTTGATATTAATTTTGCCATGAAACAATAGATTAATTATTTTTTTCTTACAAGTCGAAATTATACCCCTATATTAAATAGTATGAGACTAATAAAGCCGACCGCACATATAAAAGCAACAAGCACATTGGTCCCCTGCTAGACAGATGCTAAAGATGCACACGGCAAATTAGCTTTGAATCAATGCTCTTGACTTACTATGAGTTTATTAATAACTAGCCGACCCGTCCCGACGTTGCCCGAGTCAAAGTGAGTAAATTTATTTGGCTAAAAGTAGTAATTATTTTTTACAGCATATTTTTTCCTTAAAAATCAAATGTGATGACTCTAATTACACCCCTAAATTAAATAGTATATAATTTTTTCTGGGGGAGGGGGAAACCTAGGAAGCCAAATAGAATTGCCCCCCCCCCTCCCTCCACCTTAGAATCAAGAAGCGATTACCCAATAACGCATCCTTCACGTTTTGGAATTTTTTAGATGAGGATTGATAATTTGTATTGTTTGGATTATTCGGACTACTGTTCTCATCTTGAATGTTATTTTCACAACGTTTCAGCTGATGTAACCTCCGACTTTCTTCATGTGTGTTTTATCGAACGCGGGTGTCTTTATGCCGAACTCGGGAATCTGTGCCGAATTTCGAACTCGCACGAATTGAATAAAGGGTTCCATTCAAAATTCCGTACAGATTCCTGAGTTCGACATAAAGTTTCCCGAGTTCAACAAGATGCAACTGAAAAAAGGTCGGAGGTTACATCGGCCGAAACGTTGTGAGAATAACATTCAAGATGAGAATAGTAATCCGAATAATCCAAATTGTATAAAACATGAATCTTCAAAAATCCTGCATGTTTTTCCTTTCTTACTTAACTTTTACCTTCTTCAAGTGCAGACTATTGTTATTTGTGTCGACGAGAATCTACCTCCAAACTTATATAAACTTATTTCGCAGTCTGAAACACTTAGGCAAAATGTTGTTCCCTTGTTTTGTCTTAATCAACAGGTTAGAAAATCAAGGTACTTTGTTTGTGCGGATACCATAAGAGCATATGATTATAATCCCCCTGCCACCCACAAATAATGTTTGATTCCGATGTTTTGGAAATCAGCCATGAAAAGAAGCCAACTCATCGGAAGGTGATTGTCTATCCAGGCTATTAAGTGCTCCAATGAAATTTTACAGCAGCAAGGGAATCCGTCCAATTACGAGTCTAGCCAAACCATTGCTAGAATTCAGAACGAAATTGATGGTTAGAACACCTCAACCCTTTCACAGCCAAAACGAGTTATCTCTCTCCTGTTTCTGCTAAAAGTAATTCCAATAAATATAAATCGGTATTTTGGAAATATCTCTCTAAAGCTAGCCTCTTAATATGTGTATATACTATGTAATACATGAGGCTGACTTTCTATGTCTGTCGTATATAAAAGCAATGAGCACATTGGTCTCATGCCAGACAGATGCTAAAGATATGTGCGAGAAATAAGCTTTGGATTGAAAGTCTAAAACATGATAATGCTTTTGAGATACTCTCATTTTATTAATAACTAGCCGACCCGTCCCATCGTTGCCCGGAAAAAGGGAATGATCCAAGAAACTCGTAAAGGCCATAGCTCATATAAGTATTTTTATTTTGTAATTTTTGTAAATGTTAATTGTCAAGTTAAAAAAAAAAAGAAGTAAAACTTTATAGGCTTAACCGGTCTTGCCCTTGAGTCTTTGAACCTAGAAAAATTGTGAACATTTTTTGTCTAACTACTTTCTAACTAACTTCTTTGAAATCTTAATTTTGGCATTTTTATTGGAAGAGGTCCCAGATGAAAATGGATGAAAGTAGAGTCAATGTTACAGATATATCATAATAGTGTGTGAAACTTTTTCTTTTGCGTCATTACATTGATGTTTGAATGAAATAATCTAAGCATTGACACACACACACACACACACACCCACATATATATATATATATATATATATATATATATTTATAGTCTCGGAAGATTTTCAACCATTAAAACTACATGGAAAAAAAACACTTTTGTCTCAAGTCCTTCGGTGGAAAACTACATTTCTTGTAAGTCAATTTACTTTTTACAGTCACTATATTAGTTTGCTTCCAAGAATTTACGCTAGACGTAACATTATTTAAGGGATCATCAGTTGTTTATATTGAAAAACTGTTTCGGTAATTTAAAAACAAAACAGTATTTTATCTCATGGCTTCCCAGCAGAATTGATACGAACCCCACTTCCCTTAACAGACAAGAACAAAACGTTCCGTATATTAGATCGAAGGTGTGTTCCAGATTAATATTTTGCTAACTTATTTTGTTATTAAAAAATGGCCTATAAATATATATATATATATATATATATATAGTTTTAAATATAAGCGGAATTTTGTTAATCTCCGTAAGTGTGGTCTCGAGAGCTCTTTCGTCCAACATCTCATCAGAAGTAATCGTTGGAATAAATTTACGGAGATTAACAAAATTTCGCTTATATTTAAAACTATTTATAAATCTTGTACCTCAAAACATATTTTTTCTACATATATATATATATATATATGTATTAAAAAGGATTTAGAAAAATGCGTTTTGCTGTATTTTAATTTTTAATTGAATATAGATTCATAATACTTTATTTTTGTGAAACAATTCCATTTTAGCTTACCATGAAAAAAAGAGTATACGTGAATTACATAAAATCTGACGAATGATGCTTAAGTCGTCTCGTTAAAACAACAATGTAATTAGTTGATGTAAAAGAAAAAGTTTCACGTACTATTATGATATACAACTAATTCTAAGTAATCAATTCTTAGGAGAGTAGAATATGGATCTTGGGTTTTGTTCCATCAGTCTCGTAACTCTCGCATTTCCTTTATTTTGTCCTTTAGTCCTCAAATTCCATGAGCAATGCTTCTATCCATCTAACACTTATCGTTGGCTAGTTTTTGACCTTGAAGTATTTTTAAAAAATTTTAGCTCCTTTTATCAGGTGGCTGTATGCCTTGTCTGAAGCTACTTACATAAAAGAAAAGACTAATATTTATTTACAAATGAATGTAATTGTTTATATAATAGCTAAAATAGATAGGGCAATGATGATTTTTTTTTATTAATTACGTAAGGTAAATTTTCGTTTTAGAGTATTAGCGAAAAATGTTTCCATTTTACTAATCTTCCGAACCGGAACAAGTATTTTATTTTAAATAATCTGAAGTAGAATACATAATATTTGGGCAAAGAACATGGTGGAAGGATGAAAAGTAAGAAATCGCTAGTCAGAAACAAATTTCGATTGTGTCAGATGCAATTCAAACGCCGTAAGTGTGGCTGGCTTTATTTAATATACTATATTATATAAAGTCCATTTTATTTACATGAGCTTTAGATAAGTATTACTGATATGGAATAAAATTTGAGAGAACGGTATAATAATTGAACATTTTTATCTTTTGTCTGTCTGTCTTCTCCTATTTATTTGCCTCCCAACAACGTTAGAGTTAGACACAAGGCCGGTTTTCAATGTGAGTAAAATCCACTTCCCCCAAAAATGACACCCTGGATTGAAAAGAAGATTTTCAAAGTCTAGAAGGATTTCTCCTTCACTGACTAAAGACAGAAAAGATTCTACAATTTTAACTTCTGTCTGTCTGTGGATCACTTATAGACTCTAAAATAACTAGACATAATTGCACCAGTATTCGACACTCTTTTTGAGGTTAGGGTTAGGGTTTAGGGTTAGGGTTAGGGTTTAGGGTTAGGGTTTAGGGTTAACGATTAGGGTTATTATTTAAATCTTTCAGACTATTTTCCTTATTTTGGCTGTTGTCATATTTGCAAATTATTTGCAATTGTACTCTCTGGCCTTCTTTTACTATGACAAAAAGCATGTTAAGAAGGTCGACGTGTACCACATAACAACAACAAAAATGAGGAAAACTGTCTGAAATATGTAAATAAGAATCGCACCAAATTTTCTATGAAGAAATTATTTAGACTGTTTTCATTATCACCATCATTTCTCTTTATATTATTGTGAAAGCGAGTTGGGGTGGGGGGTTGGTATTACCCGGCATCAAAAATGTCATTGTGTTTTATTTTATTCGGCGTTGAACAAGAGCAATAAATGTAAGATTAAAGTATTACATTTAAAAGGGAAAGCTCCGGTAAATGAATTACATTATTATTATTTTTTCAATACCTTAAAACAAGAGAGAGGAATGAGTTGGGTGGAAGAGAAAAAGAGGAGTGGGGAAAGGGATGGAAAAATGGGGAAAGAGAGAAAGAGAGAGAGAGAACGGCTAGAAAGAGAGAAAGAGAGAGATAGAAGTTTTAATATAAAAATGTTACACACACTATTTAACTTCTTTTTTTATGGCCCCGCCCTGGGCAACACCGGACCATCTTGGCCTTTTGGCTAAGATCAAAGTGTAGTATCTGTTCCGATGGATACTGCACCCCATACTGGTGTTGTCTTGGCCTTCGGGTCTTGATTTACACCGGTCAATGGGTTTGTCCTGTGCAGTTCTGGGAGGTCCACCTTCCCAGGCTTTGCCTCCCCTCTTTGGGGAGGAGTAAGTTTATTGCTTACTGCCTGAGACGCCCCTATTGGGGAATGCCGACGAGGCTGCTCAGGCAATTTTTAAACCCCACTTTCCCGACCCGATCTTGGGTCACATCTTACTTGTGGGAGTAAGATAAAAACTGGCCTTGTGCCTAACTCCTGGAGAGGAGTAAATCAATACTCATAATGCATACAATACTACTAGCAATAATAAACAGTTAGAACCTCCAAAATTATTTGTTAGTATTACACTAAATTTAGTATGAATAGTTATTGGGATGGTGGATGTGTCGTAGTGGGTCGGTATTAAGATACTACTACTACTAATAATAATAATAACATAATAAGTGAATGTAGCAAACTGTAAATCACATAAATGAATGCAGCAAAACGAATACAAGAAGAGACATGACTGCATGGGAAAGGCAGTACACTGAGAACTATGCAAACGACTGCATTTTAAGCATGCAGACAAATGATGCCAACATAAACTGGAAAACGAAAATCATAAAATCTTCTGGGACATGGGGGTACAAATAGATAAACTCATTCAAGCAAGGTGACCGGATGTCATAATAGTCAACAAGAAGGAAAAAAATCTACAAAATAGTAGATTTTGCCGTCCCAGCAGTCCACATCAAGGAGACAGAACAACTAAGTAAATACACAGAACTTGCCAGAGAATTGAAAGGGAACATGAAGAAAGTCAATATAATACCAATAATCGTAGGAGCACTAGAAATAGTTCCGAAAAACCTGGAAAAAAGACTGGAAGAAAGTAGAATCAGAGGGAAGAATGAGACTATATAACGGACGAGAATGATCAAAACAGCTGAAATCTTAAGGAAAATCCTTTAATGCATAAACCAACCCACATGAACTGTGAACGCTAACTAGTCACACACATGGAAGTGGCAATAGAAATGAAAGAAAAACATAGAACACCACCACATGAAACTAAAGGAACTGAAACTACAAAAAGTCTTATGCACTCCCCACTGTTAGAATTATTTTTGTACTCCAACTTTGTAAGGTAATTTGCATAAAGTCACTTATGCAAATTACCCACTATTACTTGAGGAGTTGCTTGCAACAATAAAGAAAAGAAGAGAAAAAATTAACAGCAAGCACTTCTCATATATTATTCTTTCTTTCTGTAACAAAAGGAAAATCCCTCCAGAACAACTGTTTTGGAAAACTTTAACCCGACATATACATTACCTTTTTTGCGTTTTACTTGTAAAATATATGCAATTTTAAGTACAAGGATTTTGTTGGTGTTACTTATTTTTCTAAATTGACGAAGTTGTTCGGATAAAAAAGAATTAACAGAAGAAAAAAAAAAGGTGCGTTAGAAATAAAAAATTATTTCTAACACCACCCCTTAGAAAAAACACAATGTGATGGCACCAGTCTCGGCTGATACCACACAAAATAATCATGAAGGAGGATAAAAAAGACCGAGGAGAGAGAGAGAGAGAGCACTAACCAAACCTCTACTGGAAGGGTACGGAGAGTACTGAGACCTTGAGGAAGCTTATTGCCATCTAAATTCGAGAGAAGACCAATGAAGACCAATTTTGGAGAGGCACACTGTGACGTAGCTCTCCATGAGCCAAACAGTTCCAGAAAAAGATGATGGAGAGAAATGAACAATGGAATGTTTATGGATGAGAGGGCATCCAGTGTTACAGAACGATGTGAAGTATTACAAGAATTCCCCGGAGGGCGGGAAAAATGACAGTTTGAGAAAGAGGTGGAAAGATGGATAACGGACAATATTCTCTTATTATGGAAGAGTGAGAGTACGTTGTTGGAAATCGGATTTGCGATCCTGATTGTTGAAGATAATTTGCTCTTTGGACTCATGAAGTTTGAACTGATGCTGCCATTGTGCATTTTATTGGTATCTTGTTTAACCGAGCCCATGGGATAATAACAATCCCGGTATCGTTATTAAACACAGCTACAATGACCGGATCTACGTCTGATGTGGTTTAGTTGCACCTGCGTCTTGAGCATTGCTCGCATGTTGGTTGAGTTCACATGTAAAAATATCTATCAGCATAAATATGCGTACATTCGATCAAACAATTTCATCAACATAAAATGATGAAATACATTTTACATGTTCTTTTTTTTTTTTTTAATTTTTGTTCATCCACAGACACTGCCTATAGCCACTGAAGCGTAAGGAGCTACTGTGATATCGAGCAGATTTATAGGAGGAGCAACTTTGGTGGGGAGTTGGGCAGCAAGATGTTTGCTCACCTTAAGTGAATTTGGGTTTTGTAGGGTTAGAGTACGTTAGTGGAAAGTTGGATTGCTGAAGGTAATTTGTCTTTTAGACTTACAAAATTTGAACTGTTTGCGGCCATTGTGCATTATTGTTGGTATATTCTTTTAGCCGACCTCATTGGTCAATAAAATCACAGGCTGTTAATTCAAATTGATAGAACAAACTCTGAGATGATGTTAGAATTGAAAGCTGGTTCTTTTATTCAGGTTCTCATGTCATAAGTCGGCACGGTGGAGGTGAAAGAGAGACAATCTCAGTTTGTTTTAACTACACATTTTTAAGACATCATTTTATACGTTTTGTTCCATCTGACCTCCTGACCTCACCAGACAATCCTTTTCCTTGGCTGTCCTTGGATGTTTCTAAGGACATTCAAACAAACAAACAAAAAAAAACAATTATTATTTAAACTAGTTGAAATACCAAACCATCAATGTACAACACAAATACGTAAATTCAAGATAGCGACCCTTACCATTCCCATGTGGATATTCAGAATGATGATACACAGACGATCGCTGGAATAAAATATCCAACATTAGAATCTCTGAGTTTTAGTATCCTGTAGATATACTGGGATCATTATAGTCGATACATGCATCTGTGGAATAAACTTTAGTGACTGACTGGCTCGCATAATTATATCTTGAGTTATAATGTATACTCTATAAAAGTATACGTACATGATGAGTACTTTAAAGTGAAGCAAGGGTTGGGTAATCTCAACTTCAGTACATGAATGGATGAGATTACTTTAGTGAGTAGATGTAGAACAGTTGAGGTAGTAGGGAGTTGTGTGCAGAACAGGAGAATTCGATGATATGGCCACGTTGAAAGAATAAATGAGAATTCTTGGGTCGGTAGATGTAGAACAGTTTAGGTATCCAATTCACAGTGGAAGGCCTAGGAAAACACGGGAGGAAGTGATAAGGATGGACTTGAGAGGAAGAGGTATAAATAAAGACCTGGGAAGAGATAGGTTAGTTTTTAAGTCAATTTCTACATACCGTCCAACACATGCCAGCATGTAAAATGGACATTAAACAAAATATTATTATTATTATTATTATTATTATTATTATTATTATTATTATTATTATTATTATTATTATTATTATTATTATTATTATTATTATTATGCTGATGATGATGATGATGATAATGATGATGATGTCAAGGCTTGAAAATCTAGTCTGCCCTACTATTTCACCCATTCCTTATGGTTATATCATGTTGACACACCAGTTCCTGTTGAGTTACCGAAGCTAAGGAATACTGAGCCTGGTTAGTATTTAGATGGGTGACCACTTTTGAAATACCAGATGTTAAGAGTTTGGAAATTAAAATAGTTATATAAACTTCCATTCCCCTTCACTATGGATGAATAGTAGGGTAGCCTAGACTCTTAAGCCTTGGAATTCTACCCACCACTGGACTGCAATTCCAGATGAGAAAAAGTGGTTGCCTCGAAGTTAAGCAACGTTTAGCCTGGTCCGTACTTAGATTAAATTATATTTTTAATTCCTGCATCCTATGTTAAAAAATTTTGACTATTATTTTTTCCCATTAATTTAACTATCGAAATCAGTAACTGATTAATATTAGAAGGATATTGTAGTTTGCTTGAAGCATTGTGTGTAGTGTGTTAGAATTTGAATTTTAAAGGCGATGACAATGCAATTTGGTAGACAACGCCGTTGGATACGAGACAAGATAAACAGATCAAATGACAATATTAAAGAATTCAATACTTTTCAATTAAATATTTATTTACCAACGTATTATATTTAATCAGGGTGGTATGGTATGGTATGGTATGGTATGGTATGGTGTCATATTTTAAATCTTCGAGGTATACCTCCTTTTCAAAAACAAAATACTACTCAATCTGGAGTGTGTTTTCACCTGGAAGTCGGGGAAAATATATTTTTCTCTACTACTGAATTAAGTAAATTTATAGTTAACTCCCTAAATATTAATTTTTTTTAACTCTCTCTTGTTTTTATTAAAATTAATTAATTCATTTATTAATTAATTAATCTCCTGAATGGAAATTTTTTAATAATTTAAATTCTATATCCGAAAGATATGAACCTGCTTCACAAAGTTTTTTTTTATTTAATCTTCAGACGATTAATTTAAGTTAAGCAATATTCAGCCTGGTCAGTATTTGAAAGGTGACCATTTAGGAACACCAGTTGCCGTTTAGAAGTGAAAATGGCTATAAAGTTACTTTATCCATTACCCTTGGGAGGGATATAAATCTATTTCTCCTCCTAGCTTCTTTAGAGTAAGGTCTTTTAAAAATATGAAGAAAAAAATGAGATTTTAATAAAAATAATGTTGATGATATAATGCTGTTATTTATAATATTTAGATATGCAGATAAAATGATTTGGAGTCAAAGTCGATAAAAATACATCGAAAATAACTGAAGGTATCAAAAAGAAAGAAAGAAAACAAAACCCAACAAATTGCCCGAAAATCTGAGCAAGTCTCTTTGGGATATTTTCAATTATTTTATCTATGATCTAAAACTGATCTCATGTCAAAACACTGGAGGGGAAAAAACTCACAACTTGGCACGGAAATAACAGAAGTGTCAACAATTATGTATTTATGTCTTCATAAATTTTATATTTGGTTATTTTTTGCTTCAATAATTTCGAGAATATTGGTAAAAGAATTGTTAGAATTAAAAAAAAAAAACATTTTTCTTTATTCATCTGATCGGCCGAGAAATTTTAGAAGGACATGATATGAACACATGTGAAAATAATAAAGAAAATAACATTAACATGTTTGATTAAGGTGGAAGTCATGTGGGCTCTTGTATGATTTATATAAAAAAGATGAGTTATTTTGTTGGTTGGATGAGGGGGGGGGACTGTGTTTTGGGCATATCTATAGAAGTGAAAAAGCTTTTATATACATGCATATCTATCTATCTATCTATCTATCTATCTATCTATCTATCTATCTATCTATCTATCTCTCTCTCTCTCTCTCTCTATATATATATATATATATATATATATATATATATATATAGTAAGTTATGAAAATATATTTCTGGCATAAATATATTTTCATAAATTACTACGTAACTCTACTCACGTATTGAGCACTGTTGAAGTAAATACAGAAAATTGATACATAAAAGATTATATCTCCTTTTAACATTTTATGTGAATACATGAAATAATAATAATATATATATATAAAGTTAGGTATGTGTATAAGTTTATATATATATAAAACTCAATGTGTGTGTTTATGTGATGTGTGTGTGTGTTTCCTATAGAAAGAAAGGTTAGAGA
This sequence comes from Sepiola atlantica, assembly GCA_963556195.1. Classification (NCBI taxonomy): domain Eukaryota; kingdom Metazoa; phylum Mollusca; class Cephalopoda; order Sepiida; family Sepiolidae; genus Sepiola; species Sepiola atlantica. Next base: position 88,666,116 of record OY744532.1, read on the forward strand.
ATCTACATGAAATCTAAAAGTGTATTCTTATGTAAAATTTACTGGGTAAGTGTACCTGAAGTGCATTCTAAGTGCACCCCAAATAGGGTTATGAGGACATAACCCCATTAAAACTTCAAATATATCCTATTTTTATGAAATTTAAATTATATGTATAAAATTTTCTGGGGAAGACAATGGAAGTGGTCGCGAATCTCTAAGTGCCTTCCTAACCTAATGGAGCTATGGTAGCCGAATCTTCTTTAAAACTTTGAATATATCATATTTCGATGAAATTTATATCATATGTATAAATTCTTTGGGGAAGACAATGGAAGTAGTCCCGAATCTCTACGTTATCTTCTATGTGTCGAATATTTATGTGGCCCCATCTCTAAGTGACCCATGGGGACAGGACCCCCTTAAAACTTCAAATATGTATATCCGATTTTAATGAAATTTAAACCGTATGTATAAGACACTAATTCAGAGAGTTTTCTAACATTTCAGCTTCTTTCGACTAAATTAGGGGGCGAAACGGGAGAAGGCTGGGGGTGGGGGGCAGTAAAATAAAACAAATAATAGTATGGTGTTATGTTTATTTACTCCTCTCCAGGAGTTAGGCACAAGGCCAGTTTTATCTTACTCCCATAAGGTAAGATGGGGCCCAAGATCGGGTCGGGAAAGTGGAGTTTGAAAAGCCAGCGCCTGAGAAAGTGAGCACTCTGGCCATTAAAAATTGCCTGGGCAGCCCTGTCGGCTTCCCCGGAAGGGGCGCCTCAGGCAGTAAGCAATAAACTTACTCCTCCCCAAAGAGGGGAGGCAAAGCCTGGGAGGGTGGACCTCCGTGAACTGCACAGGACAAACCCACAGACAGGTGGAATCAAGCCCCAAAAGACAAGACGACACCGGTCTATAGGGTGCAGTATCCATCGGAACAGATACTACACTTACTTCCTAGTGTGCCAGGTTAGTATGGTGTTATGAACATAGTTAAAAAGTACATAGTAGTGATCCTCATTATCTTCTTACTAGTATATATATATATATATATATATATATATATATATATATATATATATATATATAATTCAAGGAAATAAACGTTATTTAAGCATTCAATAGAAAAAAGAGAGTCATTTTACATTATCTTACACATCCAATTTTGAATCTTTCCTTATTCCGATTTTCTTTTCTATCACGGTAGTCGTAATACATGGTATAATACTGAAAACAGTTTTTATGACCCCGAGCAACGCCGGGTAGCCCTGCTAGTACACGTTATAATACTGAAAACAGGAAACTAACTAAGTTCGTCATTTCCAGTTTTACTGTATTTGCTCCCTTTTAATCGAATTTAACATGTGTTTATTAATTATTTCTAATTCCTAACAAAGAAAACTTGTAGCAGTCACATATTATAATGGCTTTATGTACTATTTTCCTTTGACGAAAATAAACAGGTGTACTACTGGAGTGATTGGCCCTCCAGCCAATCAGAAGCTTTGCCGTAGGAACACAAACTGTCGGACTACTTTTTACAGCAACCACGCGATATCGTTTCCCCGCCTACAGCAGTACAACATCCGGTGCGGTTATATGGCACACTGTATAATGATTGACTGTTAGCTGTTTTAATTCTTTATTTTCAGCACAGCACAATAAAAGGTATTCTTATGTAAAACTTCGATGGCGGCTGTTAATTCACCTTTGGAGGCAGATGTACCTTCTATTACAGCCTACAGAAATTATAATGGACCAAAAAATATGAGACTTAGCAGGGATAGTTCGATATACCATGATTTCAACAACTGTGATGCGAAACATGACAAATCCGAACCCGTGTAGGATCCGTGGATTCGGTTATATTTACAGTTCACAAAATACCAAAAAAAAAAAAATAATAAAAATATTCAAGATTCACGTTCGTCACAAACAAAATGATAGGTGTATATTTTGTGTCGAAAAATGGAGAGAGAAAAAAAATTGAAGATGAAAATTTACATCTGAATTTTTATTTTTTATTCAAAGATATTTTTCCTTTTTTGGATGTGTTATCAAGTGGATTGAAAAGATGAGAAAGACTTCATTTCTGTGTGGAAAAAATGTGTGAAGCTTTATCTTGTGATAAAATGCAGAAAAGAAAAACAGAACAAAACACTGATAAATCAAATAAGAACGAGTTTGTGGCAGTTTGATTAAGGAAAATAAGGATTAAGCTATCTCTCTATATATCTATAGTATTTACAGTCGAGTTTTGTTCATAGGAGTTGAGTACTCAATCCTGTGGAGTCTGAATGTGTTTATATAATTGTTGTAGACCCGTGCTAGGGGTCACAAAGATAACAACCACAAATTGTGACAGGTTAAAATATACAATGTATTTATTCATAGCAATACAGTAACGCCACTAAATGTGGTAGGAGATGACCGGATTCCTACCATGCGGTAAAACATGAATAGGAATGTCCTCTATATTTAACACCTACCCACTATAGGAGTATGTGACACAAGGTCGGAAAGTGGGATTTGAAAAGCCAGCGCCCGAGAGGTGAGCGCTTTAGCCACTAAAAATTGCCTGGGCAGCCCCGTCGGCATTCCCCGGTAGGGGCGCCTCAGGCAGTAAGCTATAAACTTACTCCTCCCCAAAGAGGAGAGGCAAAGCCTGGGAGGGTGGACCTCCTAGAACTGCACAGGACAGACCCATAGACCGGCGGAATCATGCCCCGAAGGCCAAGACAACACCGGTCTATAGGGTGTAGTATCCATCGGAACAGATACCACACGTGGTACGAGGACTCTCACATGATAGGAATGTCCTCTGTTTGAGTCTTTGCAACCATGGTATTTATTATAGATGGTTGCTTCCATTAGTTCTTCAATAGGGGTGATTTGTACCCCACAACAATAATAGTGCTTAATAACAGTTAGAGCTATTTATTTATTTAGTATGAATTTTGATTTGTAGAATTTGGTATATTCGGACTACTGTTCTCATCTTGGGTGTTTTTATCACAACGTTTCGGCCGATGTAACCCCCGACCTTCTTCAGGTGTACTTTCTCGAACACCCAAGATGAGAACAGTAGTCCGAATATACCAAGTTCTACGAATTAGCAACCCTCATCTCAAAAAATTCCAAAGCAGAATTTTAATTTATTATTAGGTATTTGATTGCCGCTTTGATATGCTCTGCATTTCTCCATTATAACTACTAATAGTCAATATATATATATATATATATATATAAAATTTAAATCTCATTATTGTACACATGCGTTTCAGTGCGCGGAACTACAGATAGGACATATAAAAAAAAACAGAATCTTCATAACACTAGAAGATGAAAAAAAAGAGGAAAAAAAATATTGTCTGTACCATGAATAAGGTTTTTGAAAACCGAAAATTTGGATTTATAAAAAAAAAAAAATGATTTAATAAATATTTCATTTGTTTGGCAAAATCTCGCGTCATGTTAACTGATTCTAAAATTTCAAAGTTATCGTTCCAAATGGCGCTTCTAAACTTTAGTAAAATTTAAATCCCATTATATATATATATATATATATATATATATATATATATATTTATTTATTAACTGAATATTAAATTATTTTTACCTACAGACGCCGGCGTTTCAAGTTTTATGCTATCATCAGTGCTGGAAGTGATAAGAGGACACAAACCCAGTTACAGAATCCGCCTAGACTCCACAAGCTAGCGCTCTAACCCCACAGCCGTGAGAAATTACTGCGTAAAGAAGGGAAATTAAGTTCTTTTTGTGCCTTAAGAAAGCGGGCAACAGACGGTAGACAATCGAGAGGGTTCAACGAACGTTGTTGGAACCTTGCATGAAGCTAAGTGACAGTCTATTTTTAACTCCTTGAACCAGACTCAACTCTAATTTCTTAAATGGGCTTATAACAATATTTATTAAATAAATATTAAATTATTTTTACCTACAGACACCGGAGTTTCAAGCTTTTTTCTATCAACGGTGTAGGGAGTGATAATTTCAGACAGTCGAAAGACACAAACCCAGTTACAGAATCAGCCTAGACTCCACAAGCTAGTGCTCCCACCCCAAACAACAACGAGAAATTACTGCATAAAGAAGGGAAATCAAGTTCTAGACAGTAGACCATCGAGAGGGTTTAACAAAGGTTTTCGGAACCTTGTGTATATGTGCCAGTGGTGAAGGAAAGGAAATTGACGAAAAAGAAAAATCGATGCAGGACAAAATGATGAGAAAGAAAGGGAATGATAGTAAGCGTGCAGAAACAATCAACCACGAAGAGAAAATAACGAAGTAAAAGGTATTTCAGGCACTATAGTTAGTTATGAGGGACATTTATGGTTGCCGCGTCATGATAAAAAAGAAGAAGAGTACTAAAGAATTAATGCACACACAAAAGAATGATGAAAAGAATTTAATGAACGTGCTTATAGTGTAATAAAGAAGTTTTAACTGAGGGACATCGTAACATATATTCCATAGTGGTACAGGGACGTTTGAAGTCTGACTTTTTTTTTTATTTATGAATTCAAAAAATATTAAATCCAAATGGCCAATGAAATTGCATTTTAGTGTCGTTGATTTTTTTGTTTCTTTCAGTGGAAACATCGTTTTCCTTTAAGTAGCCAATAAGAAATGTTTTCTGCATTTCCATTTCAAAACAAATAAAAAATATTTATTGTTTTTGTAAATAAAATTCAATTGTTAAAAAAAAACTTTTGTTAAAATAAATTTTTGACAACAATCTTTTTACATAAGACAATTAAGTTTCGACTTTGAATTAGCAAAATTAATTATTTTCAATCGTGTTGAACATTTTTATCACAATTTATTTACCATTAATTCAACCTTCCAAATAAGTAACTGATTAATACTATTTTTTCTCTACAACTGCATTATGTACATTTAGAGTTAGCTCCCTTGAACTATAAGTATATATTTTAAATTATTTAACTCTCTGTTGTTTTATTCAATTTGATTACCCCCCCCCTCTGAGTTAGAAGTTTTTAATAATTTAAATTTTATAACTTGAATGGAAGTTATAAACCGGCTTCACAAAGTTTCTTTAATTTTGGATTATTAACTAATTCTTTTGGATTTTACACTTGAAACATTCTGTAAAATAATGATGTAGACATGTTGAGTAATAACGCATAAGACGTCACGGAGAGGCTAAGGGCATGACCCCGCAATAATAAAGAAAAGCCGAAGACTAGATAGATTGTAAATTAGGTTAAAAGAACAACATAAATTAATCGGTGACCTTTGAACGAGCCCAGGTGTGAGGTCGGCGAGTTCATTTCGGAGTATGACGTTGTAAAAAAAAAACGACTCGGTAACTTTTAACAGAGTCAGGTGCACGAGGCCAGAAGAAGAAGGCACCCGGACTGCAAAGTCAGAAATTAAAACGGCGGTTTTACGTAGCAGAGATCGAGTTGGGAAGATATAGAGAAAAACTTGTCGTGGGTCAGCCCCAAAGAGAGGTACCCTCACCAGGGCCGAACTGCCGTAAACAACTGGCGTGGGGATCACAAGCCGTCTCTAGATTCCGGGAGCAGACTGCTACAGAGCGTATTGTCGTGTTTCCCTCTAGGTTGCAAGGTAAATCACTCTGCCTGGTTTTCGTGAAGATAACCTACGTTGGGTAGAGTCGAAAATCAACCGCCGTCAAGGTAAAAAAAGAGGTTTCTTTGTAAGACAAGGAAAAGAACAATAATGCCAAAGGACTTTTGCTAACAAAGAAATATTTAATTATATATATGTGTATACCCAACTTACACCAGCTGGTGGTGAAGAATAAAGAAACAGAGCCACCCAAGGAACGGGTATTGCAACAATTCTACAATATGTACATTATTAGTTTTTGTGTTTTTATTTTGACTCATTTTGACTGCTTTTTGCTCACATATTTTGCCTGCTGATCATCCATGTGCTAATTTTCATCCGTATTTTGTGACTTTTTCTCTCGAGTGTTTTCGTTGAATGTGTCTTTTGTTCGGTTTTCTGGTGATCGGAGCAGTTTTTCTTTCATTTTTTAGTAAATATTGCCCGATCCCCTTTGTTCACGTTCAGTTTCCCCTTAGAAACATGTGTAAAATATTTTTTTATTCCGAAACTGTTATTAAATTATAAAATGGTATAATTTTGAATTTAATATTACACACACATACACACACACACACACACACACATATATATATATATATATATATATATATATATATATATATATATATATATATATATATATATGTATATATATATGTATATATATTGTTACAAAATGTAGGGAGAGCTATCGGGATTCGAACTCACGACTCTGGTTTACGGAGAGAGATGGGATTCATTTTTGCATATTTATACACGACCGAGAAATTATCATAATGCGACTCGAATGACGTCAGAAAAAGAGAGATAAAAAGAGAGTAAAGAAAAAAAACTTCAGCCGCACGCGAAGAAGAACAGTCGACAGGAAGTTAATGCGACACAGAGGACGAAGGATGCCGGCAAGGAAGTACGTTAGCTGCCGGGTTAAGACGGACATATTTTGAGGACAACTATAGTCAGTCTTCCCGAGTACCTCTGCGCTGAACGGGGAAGAAATGAACAACCGTCGACAAGAAAGTCGCGAGGAAAGGCAAGGCCCTTTTGTAAATGGAACTTGAAGATGGAATTATAGCCGCCCTCGGCTCAGGCGAGACGACCCGCTGAACTAAGCGGAGAAATGAAAATGGAATTATAGCCGCCCTCGGCTCGGGCGAGACGAGCCTGTTGAAAATGGAATTATAGCCGCTTTCGGCTCAGGCGAGACGAGCCTGTTGAAAATGGAATTATAGCCGCCCTCGGCTCGGGCGAGACGAGCCTGTTGAAAATGGAATTATAGCCGCCCTCGGCTCGGGCGAGACGACCCGCTGAACTAAGCGGAGAAAAAGTAACCAGCCAGGAATTGTTTTTCCTGAGAAAAAAATGTATTTCAAAACTACATGTGCATCCATTTGTAAGTAACAACCTGAATATCTCTTCACGGACATTCGCCCCCTAGGGCTGTTATATGTATGTATATTTTTGTGTAGAAATGAATCCTGCTACTATAGGGATAGGATAAACAATCCCCCCCTCTTCTTAAGAATATACTTTTGTTTTGATGTTTTATTTCGTTTTGTTTTATAGATACACTCCCCTTTTTTCTAATATACAGTTTCATTAAATAAATGAATATAAATTTAAGTCCTAATGTCTTTTTGTCGTTTCTTCGTATCTTTTTGTTGTATTTCCTGACGGTGTCTTATATTGGAGAAATCCCCATCCATATCATTTGACATGCTTTATTTTGAACCTGTGATAATACGAGCCACTCCGGACTTTTTTTTTTTACTTTTTTTAAAAACTTTTTTTTTATCATTGTCATGTAATGTCTTTCGGTGGTCCCGACCGGCGGCATTCGTGACAAGATTGGGGGCTGAAGTCC
>OY744532.1:88681077-88716077 GCA_963556195.1 Sepiola atlantica
AGAAAAATAAGGAAGAAGAAGAAAAATAAGGAAGAAGAAAAAAGAAGAAAAATAAGGAAGTAGATAAAAAAGAAGAAAAATAAAGAAGAAGAAAAATAAGGAAGAAGAAGAAGAAAAATAAGGAAAAAGAGGAAAAATAAGGAAGAAGAAGAAGAAGAAAAATAAGGAAGAAGAAAAATAAGGAAGTAGAAAAAGAAGAAGAAAAATAAAGAAGAAAATAAGAGTGAAGCAGAAGAAGAAAAATAAGGAAGAAGAAGAAGAAAAATAAGGAAGAATAAGAAGAAGAAAAATAAGGAAGAAGAAGAAGAAAAATAAGGAAGAAAAAGAAGGAGAAAAATAAGGAAGAAGAAGAAGAAAAATAAGGAAGAAGAAAAATAAGGAAGAAGAAGAAAAATAAGGAAGAAGAAGAAAAATAAGGAAGAAGAAGAAAAATAAGGAAGAAGAAGATGAAGAAAAATAAAGAAGAAGAAAAATAAGGAAGAAGAAGAAAAATAAGGAAGAAGAAAAAAAATAAGGAAGAAGAAGAAGAAGAAGAAAAATAAGGAAGAAGAAGAAAAATAAGGAAGAAAAAGAAGAAAAATAAAGAAGAAGAAGAAAAATAAGGAAGAAGAAGAAGAAGAGAGAAAGAGATACAAATTTTGTTAAATATAAACATCTTTGTGGTCGTTTGCTAAAATGCTTGATTTCGAGTCAGTGGCGTGCAGAGGAAGAGCGGCATACACCCAAATTTTTGTTGGGGGATGGGGGGGGGCATGTGATTCAGAGAGGGAAATACAATAATTATTTTTTGTGCTTATTTACATTAGGACCAAAGCTAACTTTGACCCATTGTTAGGATTAGAGTCTGGGTCAGGGTGGAAGTTAGGGTTAGGGTTTAGGGTTAGGGTCATGGTCAAAGTTAGCGTGGGTCCTAATCTAACAAAGTACCTTATTTTTAAATATCAGCAGTGATAAATCAACTTTTGTAGGTTCACCGCACTACAGAGGCAATAGGTAGTCCTTTATTCCTTTAACATCGTGTACCATTTCCACCAAGAAAAAATGATGACTCCACACGCATGCACATGACATATACGTGGAGCATCCATCAAAAGCAACCAGCAGACATGGTTGTTCGTTCCTGCGTTTCCTCAAGTCATAACTCATTTTTTTTTTGTTCTAACGTGTTTATTTCATGTTTTATCCGTGTTCACATATTTAAACTACCTCCTTTTCTCATGATATTGCTCCGTTCTAGGACTTATCCTTGAGTATTTGGGGCTTACAATCAAAGAGTAGGCCCGAGCATCACCAGACTTCTGCACGCTACTGCTTTGTGTTTTTTACACTTGCCATACCCGAGTTTGAATCTCATGTAAGTCTAAAGGATTTTTTTTTTAACTAGATACGTGTTTTATAAATTTAAAGAAATAAACATAACATATTGTTACTTTCTGGTGAGGTAGCAATTCCAGTCTCTGTATGTCTTGTGTATACAGTATGATAACGCATAGAACTGAAAACTGGGCATTGAGGGTCGAGGCTATGTCTTGCATGGAGAGAATGATACGATGGATGTGTAATGTTAGTTTTAAAAACAGGTGTAGATCTGATAATCTCAGAGGAAGCTTAAATCTGGACAGTATAGGGAGATGTGTGCAGAACAGGAGACTTTGTTGCTTTGGTCACATTGAAAGAACGGATGAGAATGTCTGAGCTGGTAGATGTAGAACAGTTGAGGTAGCAGGATCAGTTGGCAGGGGAAGAGCAAATAAAATTTGGGAAGAAGTGATGAGAATGAATTTGAGAGAAAGACAGAAAAATAAAGATCTGTCCAGAGATAGGTAAGTTTTGAAATCAATTTCGAAAAGCCACTCAACACATGCCAGCATGTAAAACAGACGTTAAATCGATGATGATGATGATGGTGACGATGACGATGACGATGATGACGATGACGATGACGATGACGATGACGATGACGATGACGATGACGATGACGATGATGATGATGATGACGACGATGATGATGATGATGATGATGATAATGATGATAGTGACGATGATGATGATGACGATGATGATGATGATGATGATGATGATGATGCAATAAAATGGGCAATATGTGTGCAGAACAGGAGACTTCGTTGGTTTTGTCACATTGAAAGAATAGACGAAAGTGCTTGGGTTAGTAGACGTAGTACAGTTGAGATAGCAGGTCCAGTTGGCAGGAGAAGAACAAGGAAAACGTAGGAGGAACTGATAAGGATGGAGTTGAGAGAAAGAGAAATTAATAAAAACCTGGCCAGAGATGTGTTAGTTTGGAAGTCAATTTCTAAAAGCCGTCCAACACATGCCTGCATGTAAAACGGACATTAAACCGAATCTGATGATTATGCTGTGCAATTGCAGTGATTCTTCATCTTTATTTTTATGTCCAATTTTGAATGTGGATAAGTGTCTTGCAGTGTGGCTTTCATTGTAGCACCTTCTGATTGTTCTCTTCCAGCATCTGTCATTTTCCCTTGTCTTAGGCCATTTCGACTCTAATCTCTTTCACTGACATGGTGCAGCTCTTCTCATTTTCCATCCCATTAATTGTTAATGTATGTCACCAAACGTAACGGTTCCAAAGTATCTTTGTATGTTTGCTCTTATTCCTGGCCATTATATCGTCATATTGAGTCTTTCTTTTTTTCATTTATTCAGGCCTCAGTGACCACTGTGTGTTGTCCATTAACATTGCATTTCTGGGAGAACTATTCTGTCCTGGAAAATGGTGATTCTTTTAACACTGACAGTTCGATTTTGTGTTATTTTATTTGTCATTCATTCTTTGTTATATTGATTACTTCTTATATTGTTTCCTCTGTTTATTTTATTGTTCCATCCTATTCGACGTAGGCAGTTTTTCTAGAATGATGTCCACGTACAGTTTTATAGAATTTTCGGTAGAAGTCTGAGTAGTATTCTTCTCGCATTGGATCCTTCCATAAAGTATTTGAAACTATTAATTTTTTTCCAGGCACTTATTTTGCCTTTGGATTGTATCTTCTTATTTATTTTCATTTTTTATTAATGAGTCACCACTTATCATGCTAAAAATCACTCACCATCAAGAGTTAATGAGATCAATATATTGACAATTTAATGATGATAAATATTATGAGAGGATCTCCACATACCACACGTTGAAATCAATAGCCGATCTGAAAAACAGAAATTATTTCCCCTTTTTCAGAAATATCAGTTAGGAAATGTAAGGACTGAAGAACCAAATAGAAAGTGGGAGGAGAGTTAAGAGTCTGCTGAAACTAAAACAACACCCACTTTTTACTCTCACAACTCATTAATAATCTCTAACAGTGTAGTAATATTTTACACAAGTCTTCCGTGTCTATCAATGATATTAACAGCCTTTGCTATGTAAGAAATCTTAAATTCTTTCAGATCTGTTATATATCTTTTTTTTGTTGCTACTGAGACGTAAGAGGTTCAGTTCGAAATTCAATATAGATTCCCGAGTTTGACAAAGATTTCCGAGTTCGACAAGATGCACCTGACCAATGGCGGAGGTTACATTGGCCAGAACGTTGTGAGAATAACACCAAAGATGAGAACAGTAGTTGGAATCTATATAATAATACTTTAAGACCTTTTATTATCACCTTTCCAACACATTTAAAAAAAGTGCCAAGTGGTTCCTCCTGATGATGGTGTAATGCTGGATCCGTTTGCAGAGTTGTTAGCTGCGAAGCACAAAAAGATGAAGTGCTATTCAAATCCTTGATAGATTTCAACATCGGTTCGGTTATGACAGATATGAATCCACTCACATATTCTGTCATGCTCAGTACACGTTTGAATTCAGTCACTCAAGTTTGCACTTAATAACCTTTAATCTATCTCTGCGCTATTGTATCCCTTTACTCGATATGATATATCCCAAATAGTTTATCTGAGATTTTCTATATTCGCATTTTTCTTAAGTTCCTTTCATTCCAGCTTCTTTTAATCTTTACACTTTCCTGCCATGAATTAATGAAAAAAAAAAAAATAAATAAAGTAGCCGACCATAGTTGAGGACTACCCAAAGGCTCATTTTTCACTAGCTACTACTCTGAAGTGCAGGGAATGGCACCAATTACTCCACTTACCCTTGATCCTTCACCTCATCATGTTGAGTGTTTAAAAATGAGGTATCAAGTACTATTTTTTTAGTCTTTAGTATAACTTGACCAAAGATTGAACCCTGGCCTCCCAGCCCATTAACGAACACTCTAAGTATTATGCCAGATCATCAATAATAATTTGATTTCCTTCCACATTCTTAAATAATTAATACATTTTTCTATGAAATATTTATTGAACTATTGAAATAACAAAGGGTAAATATAGTTCATACGCAACTATTTTCTTTGAAAAGTAATTGATTTATTTCACTGGCTCATGCAATTTCGAAAAAATGCCTATTTTTCTTGGCACCGATGTACAAGATTGTCTGAAATTCTTGTTATCTCTACCAAAACGGTAGTCCGAAATCATTATCATCATATCTGGTTTAACGCCTGTTTTACATGGTGGCATGTGTTGGATGGCTTTTAGAAATTGACTTTCAAACTAAACTATCTGCCCAGATCATTATTTAAACATCCTGAAATGCGACAAATTTTCTTTGAAAGTCATTTTTCAGTTGAGGCAAGATTTTTATAGGCCGGATGCGTTTTTTGACACTAACCCAGTGAGATGATGGGGGGCTAGTGCTTTAATCAGATCCCATCTCTATACGATTGCCTACCAAGGCTAAAGAGTGCCTTACCTGCCGTTGGTTACCGAAAGTCATCGTTATAAAATATAAGCATGCGTTTGTCTACTTATTTTAAGCTCATTTATTCAAATAGTATACAGAGTGGTTTTCTAAAAAGAGCCTGTAGAGTGTCAAGACTAATCTATGAAGATTCTACATGTGTATGAAGTTTTATATTTGAGGAGCACTCTCTAGTCTGTCTTTCTATAAACGGACAGACACACACACACCTTCTCTTTTATTATATAGATAAATCATGCACCTCAACTTCAGTCTTATGTGTTTACTAATTAGCTTTGCAAAGTTTGCTACTTAAAATACTTGAAACCATAATTAGAAATAATAAAGATTTTCATTCATAAATTTGTTGTAAACACAAGACAAACACTTTTGCATTCATTCATATGAATCAATGAATACTAGCATCTATTCGTATAAATAGATATTAACATTTTCGTAATTTTAATATAAAGTTTATATACATTTATTTATCTTTTAAATAAGATCGTAAAGAAATGAAAAGAAGGAAAAACAATTCGCCTGAGCGATGGTGTGTGTGTAGGGGGCACTTTTTAAATTTACAATATTTTGATTTAATTTAAAAACAATAAAAAAGAAATTGTGGCATTACTAACAGGAGGAAGGGAAGATAGAGAGAAAGCGAGCGAGCGCAAGAGCAAGCAGTCAGTTATCCTCTTTCCTATCTCTATGTGGCGTCGCTAACAGGAGGAAGGGAAGGAGGGAGAGAGGGAGAGAGCAGGCAGTCAGTCACCCTCTTTCGTTTCTGAACTCTTGCTTATGCCTTGTACATCTTTCTTTCTCGTTAGCTTAATTTATGTTACCTCTCCTGAAAATTACTAGGAAAATATTTAAAGAAAATTTTAATAATTTATCCTATTTTATAAAACCATTTTAATTAATTACTGTTAATATCGACAAAACTATTGCATATATATGGTAAGAATAGGACAATCAAATTACAAATGAATAACACCAAACATTAACTTATGATGAACTGTTTAGAAAATATTTATGCAGACTATGTATTGTTTTTTACAATAAAATATGCAAACGACGATTGTAATATAGAAGTGATAAATGAAAAAAAAAAACTTTCGCATTTATTCATTTAGATTATTTCCTTATGAATTACTTGACCTTACCAGCGATTGTAATTTTTCCCATGGATTAGTTGAAGTAGGACGTAAGTTATTTCATCTTAATGACACATGGTCAGCTTCTACAAGCAGGAAGCTAATATTAAAATTCAGTGATGCGTTGAGTTGAATTCAAATTCAAAATGACTGATATTAACAGTAGAGGAATCTGACTCTTTTGAAGTTCGAACTGAAAGAAGCCTTAGTGTACAACACGTCTCTCTATACTTTTCAAGTTCAAACGTTGATAACTGTGAATTTGTGACAGTTCAAACTATGTAGGTGGTGCCGCCTTAGATGTGATGATCGATGACCAACCAATCCCCATTTGTTTCTTTTCAAAGAAATTATCATAAACTCAACAGAATTATTCCACGTTTGATCAAGAATAATTATCCGCTTATCTAGCAGTATTGCACTTTAAACACCTAATAGAAGGCAAGAATATATGATTAATGAAGATGTGTTCGCAAGTCTGGCTCAACCAATATGGTGATGTGATGGTAATTAATTTAAAGTAATTTATCGTCACCCATGACATTCTATATTACATGCTGCCTCATCGTGCAGCGGACAGCCACGACTGGAGGCCTATTGACAAATATTTGATTTTGAGAGATTTTGGAAAGAAATAAGGCCAGACTATATTTGAAGATACATGGAATAACATTGTGGCCCATAACTTTGGATAAGAATATGTAAAAAAAAAAAAAAGGTAAAGGTCGCATAGCCTGGACGCGCACGAGTGTCATTGCCGACATCGCACACTGCCCATAGCGGCGGTGATTTGTTAAGAATCACCTCGTCTAGGGCACAGCATATGGAAGGCAGAGCCCATCCCTCTCCTTCAGCTGCCTTGAACCTTCCCTGAGTTTTAGTCAGGTACCTATTTACTGCTGGGTGTACAGCGGGAGTTTTCAGACCCGAAAATTTGCATGCCGTGAGTGGGATCGAACCCGGGTCGTCCAGCCCAAAGACAAGTGCTATAACCACTCGTCCACCTCCCTGTGTTGAAAGCTAAATAAATGCAGAAACTGATAAGAGTTATAAGAAACAAAGAGATGATTAAGATGTCTGGTAAAAGATATGATCCACATAATGTTGAAATAGAAACATGCATACCACATGCAGAAGTGACGTCAGTGTTTTACAACGGTCGTATTTGAATGACTTCTGGGGAAAAGTTATAATTTTTATGACTATGAATCAGGGTTACTTCAGCTATTCATGCATTAATAAGTGTTTTAATTATGAAAACCATTTAATATTCAAGTTGTTAATTTTTCTGAATGATTTAAGCTCGGAGTAAATTCTAATATTAAACATTGTGAAACTTGTCTTAAACCATAAAAAAATTAATCCTTCCTTAAAAATATATATCTTTGAACGTTTTTGAACATTATTTTCTCCACTTATTTGGCCTGCCATAGTTGAAAAAGAAGGGTTCTGGACTTTGTTTTGTTTTTGGCTGATATTATAATAAAATTGGAATTTCTGAAACATATGTATGCAAGGACAAATATTGTTGGTGTTGAATTTTTCGGAGCATGATCATTACAAAATATTAAATACGTCATAAATTTGGTATTCCAATGAATTATAATATATATATCTATATATATATATATATATTATATATCATCTCTCTCTCTCTCTCTCTCTCTATATATATATATATATATATATATATATAAAAACTAGAACAATGTTCAATGGTGTATTATTTGTATTATTCGGACTACTGTTCTCATCTTGGATGTTATTCTCACGTTTTGCGGACCTATAGTTTAACAGATGTAAGTGCTATGTGCTAAGTGCTAAATGCTAAGTGCTAAGTAATAATCAGTTCTAAGTGACAGTCTTCCGGAGGTTGAAGGTTCAATCCTCAGTGCGGGATATACTAAGAATACAATTACGAATTACTTAAGACTTCTACCCGGTGATGGCTGACGGACAAAAGTAAGCTACCTCAGTGCATTAAATAAAGCGTTCCATTCGAAATTCGATACAGATTCTCGAGTTCGATACAATTCATCTGAAGAAGGTCAGAGGTTACACCGGCCGAAACGTTGTGAGAATAATATCCAAGATGAGTACAGTAGTCCGAACAATCGAAATAATACAAATTATCAATCTTCATCTAAAAAATTCACAAATATGATATTCAATGTTGTTTTTAGATTCTGTGAAACTTATTTGAATGTTCTAACTGTTAACATATCGATTTCTGTAACACAAACAAACAATCATACATTGACTTTATATATATATATATATATATACATTTAAATTCCCGAAACAGTTTTTCATGGTAAACAACTGATGATCCCTTAAATAATGTTAGAAGCAAACTAATATAATAACTGAAAAAGTTAAATTTACTTACATGAGTGATTTTAAACTTTGGGACTTAAGTTTTTTTTGTTTTTGTTTTTTTAAATATAGTTTTAATGGTTGAGAAACTTCCAAGACTATATATATATATATATATATATATATATATAGATGATCATCAAGTTGTATTATACGATGTGTCACTACCATTTCCAGAATCAATTGTAATTTTTTTTATAACATAGTTCACCCCAAACAAGGCAGATCGCCACTGTAGAGGTAGGGGGCTACAGAGAAAAAATGTGAGTGGTTTTAGGGGGGGGGGGGGATCAACCTAAATTCCGAGCTGTGCAGCGAGATGTCTGTTTACATCAGTTTTAAATTTCTGCATGTCAGTACCGTCAGAAAAACAGGGAGCAGGGATGGAGTTCCAGAGTCCAGCAGCACGAGGAATGAAGCTTTTGGAGTAGAAAGCTCTTCAGCATCTGGGGACCTCCACAGTGAATGGGTGGGATTTGGCAGAGTGTCGGGTTGGACTAGTGAATTTGCGTCGTGGGTGGGGGGCAAAAAAGCTTTGAAGATCTGTGTTTGACAGTCGACAAAACTTATCATAGCCAGGAATATAAGCTTCATTGCAACCAGTAATACTATTAAACAAGTCAATTAAAGAATTATGCAAGTAATGTCAGCATTGTCCAAAAAACAAGAAGTAAAGTACGTCCATCTGAATTCCTTTCGAATCAATTTCAGATTGTACATGTAGACATCGTTTGTTCTCTTGCGATCTGCAAAAAGAATTCAGTGTACACCTATTCATCACTTACTCAGTATGAAACAAAAAAATACTTTTATTACTTTTATTTATGACAATTCATGACAAACAATACATATTGACATTGAGAGATAAGAGGCTACTGTTATTAGGGGCCAGATCTATAGCGGGCATTCTAAGTGGGGAGTTGTGCATCAAGATATTTGTTCACATTTTAGACTGTGCATGTGGAAAGAGTTGGTTCCCTAGCTACCTGTGAAAAAAACCCAGTGGACATCTATTCATCTGTCTCAATATAATTTTCATGGTGGGTGCTCGACTGAGTTCCAATCTCTGGTTCTCCCTGTAAAACATTCACAGCAAGAACTCATCTATCTACAACCACTATAAATAATTTACCTGTCTTCCTCTGTGCACATAAAACTAAGGGGCTACTGTTATTAGGGGCCAGATTTATAGGGGCATCCTACGTGAGGCGTTGTGCAGCAAGATGTTTTTTCACATATTTAAATTTCTGCATGTTGGT
The DNA here is from genome assembly GCA_963556195.1 of Sepiola atlantica. NCBI lineage: Eukaryota > Metazoa > Mollusca > Cephalopoda > Sepiida > Sepiolidae > Sepiola > Sepiola atlantica. The sequence continues at coordinate 88,690,653 of OY744532.1, forward strand.
ACAGTCAATGAAACAGGAAGCAGGGAGGGAATTCCAAAGGCAAGCAGTCCGAGGAAAGAAGTTATTAAAGTACAAAGCTTTCCGGCATCTGGCGACCTCTACAGTGAAGGGGTGAGATTTTGCTGCTAGACGGGTTGGTTGGGGCTATTTACGTTGAGAAGGTTCAAGTGCAGTAAAGTTCATTGGAGCACATTCCGTGGCAGTACTTGTAAAAAAAGCACAGTGATGTAACTTCGCAGCAATGGTTCAGGGGCTGGAGCTTGACAGAGTGTACGGGATCTTTTAGGCTAGAGATTCTTTTTTGCACCCTGTCCAAGAAGTAGAGACTGGTGATTGGTGCACCAGCCCAGATGTGGCAACAATACTCCATACATGGTCGAATAGTGCCTTTATTGTGATATATTTACTAACATGTCTCAATATTATTTTCACGATTAGTACCCGACTGAACTCCAATCTCTGGTTCCCTCTGTATAACATTAACAACAGAAACTTGCCTGTAAAGAATTTTCTTTTTGTCCTATGTATACCTAAAAATAAGCAGACACTTCCATGAATAAAGTTTCTTTTCAAAAACTTTTATTCTCTGAAATACTATACCATGGGGCTGCTTCCCAGATGACTACAACATTATCGTTTTCAAGTCAAGTGCTAACACGTTCTTGTCTGGCCGACGGCCTTAATCATAAAACTTTGACCATTTCACCCATCGTTTCCAATCCTCTTAAGGTATTGTTCATCACCAACTGAAAATCTCATTAATGATTATCCTCGAGTGGACTTTGCATCTTGATAAGCTGTGACGCATTAGTAAAAAAAAAATGAGTACTCAATGGATAGAAGCGTGCTTATTAATAGCCTGAATGTGATAATGTTGAGCAGACCTATGGAAGATAGTAAGCCAAAATACACACTAGTATGAATTAGAAGTGGGCCTGCGAAAGTCGGCGATCGGAGTATCGCGCTAGTGTGAATTAACAAAGAAAGACATAAGTGTTTCATTAAACCAAAGACCGATAAAGGTAGATAAGGATGCCGGCCCGTCTATGATGACAGCTTAGATTGTCACTGTTGTATCAAGATAATGACCACTGCATGAGACTGATGTTGGACGGACGATGTCTGAGTTTGGTTGGAAAAAGTGTCACCTTCCGCCCCAAGTTGTGGCTTGGACACGAGACAGGTGTGATTTCGCCCGATAAGGCCATCCAAGCTACTTGCCAACGAGTTGGTTTCGGTGGACACAAGTTAAGAGAACTTACGGCCGTTGGTGGAATTACATTTTCTTGGTTATCAGTGAACGGTGGGGGATCGGGGGGCGATTGAGAATCCCAATTATGGCAGGAAAAAGAATAATGAAGAAAGGGAAAACATTTCTTTCCTTTGTTCTCTGACTAAATTCTATTGGGAGAGAGGGTGGACGTAAGTTGGGAGAACTTATGGCCATTGGTGGAATTACATTTTCTTGGTTATCTGTAGATCGCATAGACGGGACACCCCCTCCCCTGCACCAGCAAGCGGTGAAGGATGGGAGAGCAGACTGAGAATGCCAAATACGGCAGAGACAGGGGTAATAGGAACACATTTCTTTTCTATTTTCTCTAACTGAAATTCTATTGGGAGAGAGGGAAGGGGTTAATAAAAAGCCAAGTGTAACAGGCTTCAAGGACTCGTTCTTGCTTGTCCACCGAATCCACGTCGCTCTGAAACGGACCCTCCCCCTACCGGACTTGAGCAATTTTACCAAAAAACAAAAAACCGTCCATTAACAATAAAAGCATTAGCCCAAAAACACAGAGTATGGAGTAGAAATTATAGTGCTATCTTGACTTAAAATTATATAAGTTTTCTTTTGTTTCTATTTTCTTGTCAGATAATTATTCATCTAAAATAAAACAGCATAACGAGTTGTTGAAGACTTTTATTTTTTTTACTATTTATTTGTTCTCCTTGAAATGACCCTTCGCTTCGCACCGGTACTAAGTTGCTGACCCAATCCGGATAATTACCCACTGATCTATCAATCACAACATGGGAGTGCGGTAATCGCTGGACCAGGCCTTTCGACATCTGCAGCTTCATCAGAGCGGCAACTTTTCCCGAGCAGTACCAGGTGACCAATCGAACTCAGGAACCGCCAAATTGGTGACGTCACCAACGCTGTGAGCGATAGGGCTTCATGAAAAAACTTTTACCACCTTTGTAAACACATAGATATAAATATTCCGATCTTTCATACATAACATTACTTATAGGGGTTCGTCAATTGGAATCAGAATTGGTTTTAGAACTGTCAAAAATGATCGGATTGAACAGACTGAGACTACATCTTATTTCCTACAGACAAATGGATTAATTAAATGTGACCATCACACTTTAAAACACAAATAATTACAATGAGAAATCATAATTAATGGCTATTCCTATTGTACTTTTTGGCATTGGGATTACTCCTAATGAATCGAGTTATTCATTTAATATTGCAATGACAGGTTGTAATGCACACATTCGTTGAATATTAATTGAAATAGACAACAACAAAGATAACAGAGAAGTGACAAGCTCACAAATAAAATAAGTGGCTTAGACAGTGGCATGCAGAGGTCTGGTGATGCCCTGGTGATGCCCTGGTGATGCCCAGGATCAACTCCTTGATTGTATGCTGCAAATACTAAAGTATAAATCCTAGTACTGAGAAATATTATGAGAAAAGGATATAGTTTCAAGTTTTTATGCCAGAGGCCACTGGGCTAAAGGGATACAAAAATTCGATATAGCCTTCCCCCAAAACACCTGCATTCCTTACCTAGGTCTTATATTGGTAAGAACCTAAATACTTTGTTTGGCTATGAACAAATATAGTACAGAAAACTCTGAAATTTCTGTTCTGGTTCATTCCAAGCCATGCATCATAACAACAATAATTTCACTACAACATTAAGGATAACAAGAACGTAAGTCAGTCATAAAACTGCCTACCTCTGCCTGAAAATGTGCTGAAGTCTTATTTGGGCCTTCCTTCTCCATATTGTATGAATTATGTCTGAAGTTATGCAATAGAAATGTTAGTAACAGAAATACTAACCAGGCTGAAATTTTGAACAGTGGTTAATGTTATCAAAGAGCATAACATCCATACATCACATTTGGAAACAGTTGATTAGTGGTAATGTATTAATACAAAAAAAAACAAAACTGATAAGATATTCTGGACCCTTCATAAACTGGACAAAATTAGAATTCAGTCACCGGAATCAAAGAATCAGAAACTAATTTCTATGCACAATGCACAATGCACAATGCACAATGCACTGCTGATATTGAGGCTGATGCTGACCATCTCTATGTAAAAAGTAAAGAAGAGGACTCATAAGTATTGAAGAGTGAGTAGATGAAATAATCAAAGAACTAGAGAAATACATAGTACAACAATCAGAGAGGCTGATTATTGCAGCTAAAAGCAACACAAAGTTGAACAATGCAGTGAGAAAAGAAAAATACGACATGGAAATTTCTTGCAGTACTTGTGCACATTGAGTACACAAGAAATGAAGTGGAATTACTGATAGGTTGAGTGAGGATAACCAGTTTGGGTGCAAGAAATATAAAACAATGGAGATGGATAAGAACTCAGATGTCAACAAAGTATATCTGGATGGCAAACTTATTGAGTTTTGTTGTCTTGTTGATACCATTGAAGCACAAAGTGGAGCAGGTGCTAGTGTGATTGTAAGTGACTTCTAAATGGATGGAGTAAGTTCAGGGAATTTCTGCTATTACTAACCAGCTGAGCGTTACCACTGTTGACCAAAGGTAAGAGTCTATCAGGCATGGGTATGCAGTGTGATGATGTATGGAAGTGAAACCTGGCCAGTCAGGGTTTAGGACATGTGTTGCATGGAGACAAATAATATGAGAATAATATGATGGATGTGTAATATGATTCTTAAAGACAGGCTTAGTTCGTTCTGATGACCTAAAAAAAAAATAATTAAATCTGGAATACAAAGGGTGATCTGTACAGAACAGGCAACTTCATTAAAAGAATAGATGAGAGTTCTTGGGTTAATAGATGTAGAGCAGTTGTGTTAGCAGGTTCAGTTCATAGAGGAAGGCCAAGGTAAACATGAGAAGAAGTAGTAAGGAAGTAGTCGAGAGAAAGATAAGCTAATTAGTTTGGAAGTCAATTTTTAAAGGCCGGCGAGCACATGCGAGCATGTAAAAAAGAACGTTAAACCGAATAGGATAATGTTGCTGCTGCTGCTGCCGATGATGATGATGATGATGATGATGATGATAATGATGATGATGATGATGATGATGATGATGAAATATTTATAAGACAAACTAAAAAAATATTAATCACAAAAAATACTTTAGAACACTGAAATACAAAGCAAGAAGACCGGACATTATAATAGTAAAAAAAAAGGGGGGGAAAAATAGCAAATTTTGTTGTTCCAGTAGATTACAGGATGAAGATCAAGGAGACCGAAATCTTATAGCATTATCAAAAGAAAGAATGACAAAGTTATCGAAAAGAGATGAAGAATACTGGAAATCTGGGGAGGCTTGTTGTCACTCAGACTCCAGGAAATACCACTGGTTGTTGTCGGTGAGCAATCACTGACGATGATCTGTGTGAGAACTCCTAGTGAGTACAAATAATAATAATGATAATTATAATAATAATAATGATAATAATAATGATAATGATGATAATAATAATGATAATAATAATAATGATAATAATAATAATAATAATAATAATAATGATAATAATAGTAAAAATGATAATGATGATGATGATAATAATAATAATAATAATAATAGTAATAATGATAATGATGATGATGATAATAATAATAATAATAATAATAATAATAATAATAATAATAATAATAATAATAATAATGAACCAGACCTTCACTGGAAGAGTGCGGAGAATGCTGGGACCTTGGGGAGGCTTATTGCCACCTAAATCCCAGAGAAGACCAATAGTCCTTACCAGCGAGAAATCAATGGTAAGAGGCTGTTGCGATACCGCAAAGTTATTTGCGGGGGCTATTGAAAAGAGGTGAAGAATACTAGAAATCTGGGGAGGCTTGTTGTCACTTAGATTCCAGGAAATACCACTGATTGTTGTCGGTGAGAAATCACTGACGATGATCTTTGTGAGAACTCCTAGTGAGTACAAATAATAATAATAATAATAATTATTGCAAGAAATGTCATAAACTGAGTCACCTCCTAAGAATAACACACACACACACACACACGATGTGATGGCACCAGCCTGCACTGATACAACACAAAACATGGATATGTATTTAAACGATTTGTCATCAGACAATATTAACAAATTTCTGTAACCGTTTGCGTCAGCACAGAGCAACATGTTTATTGCTTGTGAGGATCACCCTATGTTTTATAAGTCTGTCTAGAAAGGGGAGCTAACTTTGTTATGGCTTGTTCATCGTATAAATGTTTAGTGAAGAAAGAGAGAGGTGGGTGGGCTACCTGCCATATGGCTCAAGTCGACATTCTCTACTTCCGGTCAGTCTTCACGGTGATATTCTCCATACGTATCTGACTAAACTTGAAATCAGTAAAAAAGTGTTTAAGTATTTAAACAAACACACAGTTCTATACTGAGATGTTTCTGCATGGATTAAGTATGTTAACTATATAACAATATACAGGACCGCCGGGACAGTTATAAAAGTGTGTGTGTGTGGGGGGGGGGCTCTCCTAAAGAGTGGTAATCCCATAGTGTTCCTCATCTTTTGGCTGGCAATCATTCCCGTCTCATTAACCCTTATCCTCGAGTGGCTTTTGGTCTTGATGACTAGTGACACCAATAGTGAACAATGACATTTTAATATATTGTAGAAATATGAATTGATTGGCGTTACTTTGCTCAAAAGTTTTGCAATTCATGACGAGGTTTATCAATTAATTACCAGACAAGGAAGACGGCTTATCGTAAATCTTTAAAAAGCACCTTCAGCAATTCCCGAAATTCATTAATAGACAACACAAACCAAAATTAAGGAATGTAATAAAATAATCATTCTTAAACATCAACATTTATATATATATATATATATATATATATATATATATATATATATATATATATATATATATAACAGCTAAAACACTCTTGCTGTTATGTAAGAAAAAAAAAAAGAAAAAAGGAAAAAAAAGGAAAAATAAATAGTAAGTCTTATATCGTATTCGATTTATTTTTATTGTTTTTGTTCCTTTCCTTTCAACTTGCATCTTACCCGGAATTGCATTGCCCACAGCCTTTCAAAAACTTACTACTATATATATATAAATATATATATATATATATATATATATATATATATATATATATATATATATATTACTATTTTATGTATTCACATAAAATTTTATAAGGAGATATAATTTTTTATGTATTCATTTTCAGTATTTACTTCAACAGTGCGCGATATGTAAGTAGAGCTAGGTAGATGAAACGCGGGAGCCTCTGTGCAGCTTAATTGCCATAAATATATTTTCATAGCTTACTCTCTCTCTCTCTCTATATATATATATATATATATGAGGATACAATTCACGATATATCATAAAAATGAAATGCCGTGAATGTTTTTTCCGTTTGTCTTTTTTCATTTATATATATATATATATATATATATATATATATATATATATATATATATATAGTATGAATTTTTATTTATATGAACATTATTGGTTACATATGTGCATACATGTTTCGGTTGTACTCTTCACAGATAGTCAACCTCTTCTGAAGAATTTATACTAAAGAACAACTCTACTTGTTATTCAGCACTTTTTATAAACACTGGAGTTTCAACGAATTTACGTCTACAAAAACTAATACAATACGTGTAATATATATATATATATATATATATATATATATATATGTATATATATATATATATATATATATAACTTCTTTGTAATATAGTAGGAAAAATCTTAGCAGAGTGCTCGATTAATTAAGAATTAAAGTTAAAAATTAAGAGCATAATATTTATTTATTTTGGTACAGAAAAATTAGTACAACATTCGAATGTTGTACTAATTTTTCTGTACCAAAATAAATAAATAAATATATATATATATATATATATATATATATATATATATATATATATATATATATAGGCAGCAACCTTCTCATTAACGTGTTAATTAAGTTTGAACACACATCTGACGAAGAGAAATTTTCCCGAAATATCATTATACCGAACTTCTATCAGACCACTCTTATGCAAGTAGGATAATTATAATCAAGGGAGGCGCGATAGCGCTCTATCCCTTAATAGACTTCAAAAACGACCTATGCTAGAAATCTCATTTCTTTGAGCAGTCATAACTCAAAAACCAATAAACCAAATTAGTTAAAACTTTGCACAATTTTTTTTTGTTGATAGGTTCTATAAGTGTGTAGAATTTCAGCATCATTAGTCTAGGCAACCCAGAGATCCAGAAAGGTCAGGAGTGATTTTGTGTTATCCGTGTGTACGTACGTATGTGTGTGCCACCCTGTATCTCATCAACTATTTGATGGATTCAGCTGATTTTTGGTAGAGATAGAGGTTCTAAGGACTAGTTGATGGCATTTTAATTTTAGTTTACCATATACCTTAGTTTTCCAGAAAATTCAAAAAAACCTTAAAAATTACCATTGTCTTGAGGCATAGCCTTTACAAAAGTAGTGACATTCCATGATAAATGCCAGTATATTGAAATCATATGCCCGTAATAGGGTTAAAATGAAAATTCATATACACTAAATGTACAAAAGCAAGGAAATTCCCAAATTTTTACACTTTTATTGTCATTAAGGGTATGACTACATATCAACCAAACCATTTCATTATCACATCACTACAGTATAAATATCTATGCATGAGTGGATGAAGTGTGTGAGGTGCGCTGAAGAAAAATTCCTGTTGTGCTCGCATACCCTTAATGACAATAAAAGTGTAAACATTTGGGAATTTCCTTGCTTTTGTACATTTAGTGTATATTAATTTTCATTTTAACCCTATTAAGAGCATATGATTTCAGTATACTAGCATTTATCATGGAATATATATATATATATATATATATATATATATATATGGCAGCAACCTTCTCATTAACGTGTGAATTAAGTTTGAACACACATCTGATGAAGAAAAATTTTCCCGAAATATCATTATACCGAACTTCTATCAGACCATTCTTATGCAAGTAGGATAATTATAATATATATATATATATATATATATATATATATATAAGTGTCGAAAAGTCCAACTTTCTCCTCCTTCGCACCCGTTCCTCTCTCCTCCTCCACACCCCTTACTTGTTCCCTCCCTGCTTACTGGTCGCATTTGAGTTTCTGCCTTTCTTCATTTCAAGTCGGCTTTCTCAACGGGCTAGCTTTAAAATATTTTCGCTGCCTTTTTTCCCATTTTAAAACATTTTACTTGATATCTCAGCCCAGGAAGTATCTTTAATGGCGAATATTTTCCCCCTCACTCTTTACTGAGCCTACCTGCATCCACGAGCGTACCTCTTATTGGACTTTTTACCCTTTGGATTTTCTATTTTCGCCGCACCTGAAGTTGTGGCTTCTTTGGAATTTAACTTTGAATCCTCTCTCACAACTTCTCGTGCCTCTTAACGACCTACCTATCTACTTATCATTCTCTCCGTTGGACTTTTCGACACCGGACTTTTTAACAATCGGACATTTGCTTGCATTCGGGCAGAGTTTTGCCCTGTGTTTCTTTCCCTACAACTTTTTTTTTTTTTTTTCAAATTTTTAATCTTGACCTTTGCCAACTTATCTATCCCAGCGACTTCCTCTGATGATAAGATTTTGATCTTTGAAAAGCCTGGCTTAAGGAAAATTTAACTGAATAAATTGCCTTTTTGCGGAATATACCTTGCTCTGAGCAATTGAATTGAATTTTGATTTGGCTTTTGCTTCTCTAATTCCTTTCCATTCTTCTGCATATATATATATCTATCTATCTATATATATATATATATATATATATATATATATATATATATTATTAAAAATAACCGACAACTCATGTCAATCAGGTCTTTACCTGATTGACATTATTCCACTGAAGATGGACCCAGATGGGTCAGAAAGTACTCTGGACTTAAAAGAAAATTACGGCAGAGTAATCAGCCAATTCTCATCCGAGATTAAGACTTTAATCCGGAAAATTGAAGGGATTAATACAAAAATATCCAGACATGAGTTGTCGGTTATTTTTAATAATACGTGTCCTAGAGAAAAAATGCTGCCACGATACACACACACACGCACACACACACACACACACACATATATATATATATATATATATATATATATATATATATGATCCGGTTTGGGTATTTAAAGTTCTACAAGTGTCTCGGACTCTGGGGTAAGCAACACCAGACAATGTTTCACGCCTGCTCTCTCTGCCTTGATACCAATCATGTTGCAAGCAGTTATATCACTTCATACGCACTCAAGTCAGTTCTTCCTTGGTCTACTACGCACCCTCGTGCCTTGGGTATCCATGCGTGTTATTGAGTTGATGCAGGAGGTGGCACGCTGCACATGGTCAAACCACCTGAGATGCTGAGCAATATACAATTGTTGCTTATGTTGGGTGGAAACAAATTTTCAATACAGTGCTCGATTATTTAATAAAAGCGTAATATTTATTTAGTTATCATATTACAGAAGTTCAGATCAACATGATACCTTAGGTTTCAAGCTGTTAATTTTTTCCGGATTATTTCTAATGTTTGAGTTGATTGTTATGACAACCTGGTCTCCATCGAATGAAAATACTAGCATGAGAATGTCTCTTGGTTTATAAAACCCAAGAATACAAATCCCTTTGTTTAGAGAGTTTTATTCTTCATATGAACATTTCATTATAATTAGTTTTAGCTGAATAATATGAGTTGCTCTCATTTCCCAAAAAATAAATTATGTTTTTTTATTTTTTTTTAACAAAAACAATTCCTTTACTAAAGTTATATCACAGAGTACTAAAAAAAGCGAATAAATGTATTTTTTATAAAAAAAATAATCGTAGATGTTAACAATAAAAAAAATCTTTAAAAATATATTACGAAAAAAAAGCCCTGAATTCCGTATTAATAACGACCAAATAGATTAAAACCTTTTAATGAATTTATTTATTTAATAAAATATAGTTTCTGAAAGAAAAACAATAAATTTTATTTCAAATAAGGTAACATTTTGGCAAAAAGATTATAATAAAATATAGTTTCTGAAATTTACAGTGATTTTTGTTTTATAATTTAAAATGTTATAAAACGAACATAATAATAAAACTATATTTTGTTAGAATGTTATAATAATTATTTTACCTTAATAATAAATCAAACATGAAACATTACGAATTCATTAAAGTAACACAAAATCAATAATTCAAAATAATTAATAGAACATTTATTAAAATAAATTAAAATATGTTTTTGTGTTGTTTTTTTTTGCAAAAAGAAGTTTTTATACAATAGTAAAAATTTGTAATAAATTAAAACAATCATGTTTTTTTTTGGGGGGGGGGAGATTTGAATGAAACTTATTAATTTGTCTAAAATTGTATATTTTATCTCGAAATAAAATTATAATTTTTTTTTTAACTTGAAATTCGAACTTTAATCACGGCCGTCTTAATATAATGCAATGCCTTATCTTTGAACTTTGACTTATTTTTATAATTCTTGCTGCAGATAAGACATACGAGACCACTGATTTCTGTTTGTAAATAGATATATCATACTTTATTTTGACACAGGCGTAGTTGATTTCAACCATGGGATCTTATGTGGTGCAATAGACCACCCTTGAAAAAAATGCTCAGCCGTATGAGTCATACACCTGGTCGGGCTGAAATATGTCTGGAACGTTCCACAAACCACTTTTCAAGATTGAGTACTCAGTACGATTTGCCTCAGATCTTTCGCAACCATCATAGATAGGCTTGCACCAAAGCGATTGCTCTAGAGCCCTCTTCTCCCAGTCCTCCTCATTCATGTCAGCAGTTTTGAGATTGTTTTTGACTACGTCCTTAAAACGTCTTTTTGGTGGTGTCTCGGATGTTTGCCATGTAGATGTTTGCCATAAACAGTTGTTTTGGGAGTCTGTCAGCTACCATCCTAACCAGGTGCCCTGATTACATATAATGCGTACCTCTATGCCCAACACAAGAAGTCACTGCGGGATGACTGAGGGGTTCTTAACTTGAATAGATTCTTTTTTTTTTATGGAACTTCAATGGAATTTTACCATGATATGACGCAAGCAATGGAGATTTGTTTGCAAAAAAAAATTAAATAAATAAAAAGAATTTATTTATAAAAAAATAACAACTTTTAAATTGATTTGACTGCCCTGACTTTTTTTTATGTGGGGTTATCTCAAAGAAAAAGTTTACATCAACAAATCTGAAACTCTACAGGAATTGAAGGAGACCATCAGGAATGAAGTCTAGGAATTAAATCGTAATCGAGTGATCCTGCAATCCGTCATGGATAATATTTTGGAAAGGGTACGAATTTGTGAAGCTGAAAATGGAAATCAATTAAAAGATGTTATTTTTCATGAATAAATTATTTTTTATTTTAAAATATAAAGAATCCATTCAAGTTAAAAATCCCTCAGTGATTCCTCAGTGACTTCTTGGCCACCCTGTATATATATGTACATATAATATGATAGTTGCGGGAATCATTTTTTTTGGCTGGTTCACAGTTTGAGTTGCACTTTTATACAATGCTCAATGCCTTCTCGGACAGAGCTTAATATTACTTAAAAAGATAAGGTTTTTTTTTTATTTACCATCTGTTATTATTCCCCAGTCTTGACTTCGAGAGTTTCATCTTACAATGCGCCTTTTTCTGCAGTCCTATTATGTCCTTTTATTTATTTATTCTTCTCAGTCTCTAAAATTATATTTTCTTCCTCAGGTAAACCTTTTCATGTTCATTCTTACGACCTAAAGAAACTTAGCCTAATAAGACTTTAACTGAAATATGTATGCACATATGTAGTCAATAATGTTTGCACCAATAAAAATTTATACTATATATATTGCTATGAGGAACATTTTATTTTATTTCAAAATTCATATTTGTTTTATTGTATGCAACTATAATGAATTATTCTGTAATTTGTCTGTGCGTATTGTGTTTTTATAATAATTATTTTGGGTCTTTTAAATCAAAAGAGTGATTCATTTTTCAATTATGTATGACCAGGACGTTTATTGCATCCTCGTTTTTTTCACTGCTCTGTTATGTTTGTATATGCGTTTTGAAAGGATGAAGTATTTCTTTTATGTAGGCAATGCTATGTTTCTTACATTTATCATATATATCCTTGTTTCTCTTGCTTATGTGGTTTATTAATCCTTATCAAATAAACTGCCTCAGAATCTTCCTGATGTCATTTATCAGATTTTTTCCTTTTTCTTCATTTTCCCATTTTCTCAATGTACTTGAAAAGGAAATAAAAGTATCGTAACTAAAGAACAGCATCAAACTTCATGCGTCAATCTTCATCTTCAATTTTTTTTCATCTTCAATTTTTTTTCATCTTCAAATATTTTCATCTTCACTTTTTTTTCATCTTCAATTTTTTTTCATCTTAAATTTTTTTCATCTTCAATTTTTTTTCATCTTCAATTTTTCTTCATCTTCAATTTTTTTTCATCTTCAATTTTTTTCATCTTCAAGTTTTTTTCATCTTCAAATTTTTTTCATCTTCAAGTTTTTTTCATCTTCAATTTTTTTTCATCTTCAAATTTTTTTGATCTTCAATTTTTTTTCATCTTCAAATTTTTTTCATCTTCAAATTTTTTTCATCTTCAATTTTTCTTCATCTTCAATTTTTTTTCATCTTCAAAACAAAAAATGTGCACCTACAGCTACGATATCGATATTGTTTGTATTAAATATAAATCTGCAATATTTTTTGTTTTATTTTTATGCATTTTATATTTAGAATATAAAATCGAATTCAAGAATCCTACGAATTTGTTATACTTTGCATCGACAACTGTTTTTGAAATCATTGTAAATCGAACAGTCCAAAAGTGGGTATACCTACTAGTTTAAATATTTTCTGTAGCACAAAATCGTTGGCAAAGTGTAAAATTAATTTTTACAGTAAATCACATAATAAGTGAATGCCCAAAGCTGGCCTAAAAAGAATACAAAAATAGGCATGGCTGCGTGGAGAAAGCAAGTACACTGGGGGCTATGCAAACGACTACATTTCGAACACGCGGACAAATGGTAAAAACATAAACCAGATACAGTACTGGAAAACGAAAATCACAAAATCCTCTGGGACATGGAGGTGCAAACAGATAAACTTATACAAGCAAGGAGACCAGAAAACTTTAGTGCTCTTATAGAGAGATTTTGTAAAATGTGTTTGTATATACATAAATATCTATAAGCATTATATATATGTCTTTATTTCAAGACTTTCTCAAGCTGATCGATTTGAAGAAATAACATATAAGTAAAATATTTAAAAATATGTGGTGCGTTTGTGACGTGAAAAGAATGATTTTTTTTCAAACGAAACATAGTCGTAATACCTCAAAAATGCTGTGGTGGCAAAAGGATTTCTTCTACTCACCGGTTTTCCAGCAACGATGGCTCGAACCTTTTTCTCTTCTTTCTGTAAGGACGTTTTGCCAGTCATTCAAAAGAATTCTGTTGTTTATAAATTCCAATGCCAGTGTGGAGCTGGCTACGTTGGCAAGACATCCCAAAGATTAGAAATGAGAATATCCCAAAAAATACCATGTGATATTCGTTTACACAAGGTTTCGAAATCATCCGGGAACTTTCAGTACATGAATCTGCTATCGGTAATCACCTTGTTGGTACAAATATTTGTCCTGACCAGTATTCCAATGGGTGGTTTTCTGTTTTACACAGTGCCAGGTCGAACTATCGTTTCAATATTATTGAGGCTTAGTTATTAACAATTCTCGACTTAGCCTGTGTAGGCGAAATATTTTGAAACATCAGTTGGAGATCTTCCATGATTCAAATCCCCCATAACATTGATAGATTTACCGTTTTTCCCCCTCTCAATTGATTTCTCCAACTGAAACAATTTTCCCTTCATATCTCATTCGATGTTCTTAGTTTTTAATTTATCATTCTGACGTTTCCTCTTACAAGGGCAGATTTTAGCAATTTTTTTTCAACTCGCCTGTTTCATTGATTAAAATAAGGTTTCCTCTGAAATTTATCTTACCATTTTGTTGTACTCGAAATCTACTTTATATATATATATATATATATATATATATATATATATATATATATATATATATATATATATATATATAAAGGATAAAATGCACAATATATCATAAAATGAAATGCTGTGAAAGACAGGATGTGCAAAAAAGACAAACGGAAAAACAAATTTAAATACAAGAATAAATCATGTAAAACGAGAGATTTTACCGGTTTCGTTTGGATCAACTCACGTTTTCATAAAAAGTGAAGATTTTACGTTTATTCGATAACAGTACCAACATAGGAAAAAGAAGAACGCACAACGGAATGCTATTGGCACGAAAATAGATGGTAATTATATAAGTGCTACAGATGAAAGAATTCACAAATAAGCGTGAAGGCACTAGTATCTACCAATATTGAATTACCATCATATTCACATTCTCACACCATCCATATCTACACTCAAACCACACACACATCCTAACATATACACATATACATCACCACATACACTCTAACATATACGCATATACATCCACACACACACACATACACCCTAACATATACGTATATACATAAACACACACACCCTAACATATACGCATATACATTCACACACACACACACACACACACACCCTAACATACACGCATATACATCCACACATACACTCCCTAACATATATGCATATACATCCACACACACACACACACACACATATATATATATATATATATATATATATATATATATATATATATATATATATATATATATACTTATTTATCCTTTTTTTTCCAAAGCAGACTAATGAAAAAACTTTTTCGTTACATCCTTATGTAGGTAGATATAAATAACCCTTCAATTTTCTGTCTGATATTACAAAATCCCCACTTTCAGTCTATTTTCCATTTACAGATCAAACATTACTGACGAGCGACACAATGGATCACATCTGGCAAATTTTTAGACATTCAGTTTTAGTCATGAACCTGTGGTATCATGAGACAATCTAAACTTCTATAAAATCCTTAATAAATAAATATTAAGCTCTTATACAATGATCCAGCATTCTATTGGATTTCTTTCCACACAACATAACCAACTATATAAAAATACTAACAAAACTACCCACTATCCGGGCAGCAATTAATTTGGCTGTCGCCTTCTTTACAAAAAAGCAAGAAAATAAATTTCATTTCATATTTTGGTAATTTGAAGACAAACAACAAAAAGATGATCGTCATGGTGTTATTTGATATATTCCAATGTTGATGAAATTTACCGTGTATGAACATAGTTAAGTTTTATTAAATAGGGAAATCCACAAAAAGGTATGGTTTTTTCAATATTCAAAGTCGAATTATTTGATATTGCATAAGCATAAAAATAAAAATGAATTACCAATTAAAAACTGGTTATATCATAATTATCATCATCTATAATGAAATGAATAAACAAAAAAGCGGGACGTCGATTCGTCAAATAAAGCTAACATTTATTCCTATAAATAGACAAACATTTATTCATATAAATAGACAAACATAAAAGTTTTGTACTTTTTATACAAATTTATTTATCTTTTAAGAAAAAAGAAATCAACTTACAATTTAGAAATACATGGCAACTTGTTGAAAATCAAGTCAGGCCCCTCGCAAAGGCCGCAAAGAAACATTTAAACACGAATGCGAAACGTTTTTTCTACTTAAGGAATTAAAACAATCATTGAATTTAAAAACTATTGCATATATATAGTAAAAAGAGAACAATAAAATTACAAATGAATAACACCAAACATTAATTTATTATGAACTGTTTAAAAAATAGTTATGCAAATTAGGAATTCAAAGAAATGTATCTTAATCGTTCCTCCTTACTATATATATATATATATATATATATATATATATATATACAGTATTTCAAAATATTATGTTTATTACTGATTCAAATAACAGTAACCCATGTTGATGGTAATATAGAAGTGATAAATGAAGAAGACGTTTGCATTTATTCATTTAGATAACTGGAGTACCTATTCCAGAATGGGTTCATAAGAGTCAGATACCCATTGAACCTTCTATTGAACATTTATTAACGAAGGGTAATAAATGCCCCGGGGATAGGATTTTGTCATAATTTGCATCAATGACAGTTGTTGAAATTAATTAATCATTTTCAGACATAAATAAGGTTATGTCGCCAGAGATGGAGAAATTAAGAAAATAGATAAATATTCATCTCTTGCGAACAAATTTATTGTTATTCCTGTGGCGGTAGAATCCTCTGGGGTTAATTGCTTTCATTTGTAAATTGGATGGATTACATATTGGAATAATGAGACTTGCAAGATGGAATTGCAATTGCAAGTTGTCTTGCTGACCGTTTTTGTGGAAATATTTTTGCCATTATAGTAAGCAGAAGGGGACATATTATTTACCTCCATGCCATGTTTTTGAAAAGCCATCACACTAAGTGAACTTCACTCTGGCCTACAAAACATGTCTTAGCATTCAAGCGATTAGCAATAAACTAAGCCCTTTTCAAAGTGAAGGCAAAGCCTGGGAGGATTGACCGCCTAGGGTTTGAACAAAGCCATTCCTCAGCCCGACACCAAAAAAGTCACTGTCAGACTGAAAAACGTTGTATCATAATTCTATAAATAAAAAAATAAAAAGTCTTTTTTAAAAAATATAAAAACAAGACAACACAATTTTATTTTTTTAAAGAATAATGAAAATTTATTCAACAACAACAAATAATAGTTAATTAATAAAATGTCCTTTTTTAAAACCAATATGCAAATGCCCCCTCGACGTAAATTCACTCGACCAACTCGACAATCAACTAAATCCCATCCATTCACTGTGGAGGTCCCCAGATGCCGGAGAGCTTTCTACTCAAATAGCTTCTTTCCTCGTGCTGCTGGCCTCTGGAACTCCCTCCCTGCCCCCTGTTTCCCCGTCAGTACTGACATGCAGAAATTTAAAATTAATGTAAACAGACATCTCGCTGCGCAGATCCCAGCTGAGGTTGACCCCTCCCAACCGTCTCCCCTTTTCTTCTTCTTAGTAGCCCCTTACGTCTACAGTGGCGGCCTGCCTTGAACTACGTTAAAAAAATAAAATAATAAAATATCAGGGCAACAAATAAACCCAGAAAATGTAATCCTTGTCTATTGATGACATGCTTAAGAGTTCTGGTGAGACATAACTCTGTTTCAACTTGCTTTAATTATACAAAAAATGGGTTATTTCTCGTCAAAAGCCTCTATTAGATCCTTATATATAAGATGTAAAGTTATCTTGTCGGATTTTAAAAGTCACACCCGAGTAGTAGTTAAGCTGACAAATTAAACTTTACTTATGGCTAGCAAATTTTCATTTTTTATTATATTATTTGGATTATTCGGACTACTGGTCTCATTTTGGCTTTTTGGCTAAGATCAAAGTGTAGTATCTGTTCCGATGGATACTGCACCCCATAGACTGTTATTGTCTTGGCCTCCGGGCCCTGGTTTACGCCGGTCTATGGGTCTGTCCTGTGCAGTTCTAGGAGGTCCACCCTCCCAAGCTTCGCCTCCCCTCTTTGAGGAGGAGTAAGTTTATTGCTTACTGCCTGAGGCGCCCCTACCGGGGAATGCCGACGGGGCTGCCTAGGCAATTTTTAAACCCCACTTTCCCGACCCGACCTTGGGTCACATCTTACTTGTGGGAGTAAGATAAAAACTGGCCTTGTGCTTAACTCCTGGAGAGGAGTAAATCAATACTGGTCTCATTATGAATGTTATTCTCACAACGTTTCGGCCGATGTAAACTCCGATTTTCTTCAGGTGCATCTTGTCGAGTATCTTTCTGTCGAACTTGTGAATATGTACGGAATTTTAAATCTTCTGTCTATTA
Source organism: Sepiola atlantica (assembly GCA_963556195.1). Lineage (NCBI taxonomy): Eukaryota > Metazoa > Mollusca > Cephalopoda > Sepiida > Sepiolidae > Sepiola > Sepiola atlantica. Next base: position 88,708,892 of record OY744532.1, read on the forward strand.
CATGGGGTAACTTGCTCTTGTTCCCTCAGCCATGACCGGGTTCTGTTAAACATAAAGATCCCCTAGTTTGAGAAGATACACCTGAAGAAGGTCAAAGATCACATAGACCGTAACGTTGTGAGAATAACATCCAAGATGAGAACAAATGTAAATAATATAAATTATCAATCCGCATCTAAAAAATTCCGAATCATTTGTTATTGTTGTATCATGTTATTGGCAATATATAAAAAAAACATGCTTCACTACAATTTATTTTTAAAAATTACTCAGTCCGGCCGAGAACATTAATAATATGAAAATGTTTTAAATAATCACCTAACAACAAAAATTAACAAGGGAGATAACTCATATATTTAATTAAAGAATATAATAGTTGTCTATCTTAAATATGCAAACATGCCTAAGAGTTCTGGTGAGACATCATATTTAACATATAAAGTTGTCGAATTTCCAAACTAATACCCAAATCGCATTTAACCTGACGAATAAAACTTTATTTTTGACAAGCCAATTTTCATTTGTTATTGTTGTATCATGTTATTTGCAATAAAAGAACATACTTTGCTACAATTTATTTTTTAAATTACCCAGTCCATTACTCAGTCCGGTCCAGACGATTGTTAATATGAAACACTTTTAAATAATCACCTAAAAATAAAAATCTACAAGGAGATAATTTTTATTTTTAATTGAAGAATATAATCGGAGTTGTTTAACTTAAATGTGAAAATACAAATTAAAAGCTAAAATAACTTCACTGCATCGTGGGCAATGTCGGGTAGTTAAAAATAACAACAGGTCAAATAAAAATAAGAAAGGTCAAATAAAAATAAGAAAGGTCAAATAAAAATAAGAAAGGTCAAATAAAAATAACAAAAGGTCAAATAAAAATAAGAAAGGTCAAATAAAAATAACAAAAGGTCAAATAAAAATAAGAAAGGTCAAATAAAAATAACAAAAGGTCAAATAAAAATAAGAAAGGTCAAATAATAACCAAAGAAACATTTTTTTTAAATTCTTAATAAGCGTTATTTATGGGCTCAACACTAAAGCGTGTTTAATTTTTTCGTGTTTGTTTTCTCAACGAGAATATGCCGGAACGATTGTTACTTTCATGCCAACATATACTTATTTATGTGTTTTAAGTTTATTTTAACTTTTGTATTTGTCTTCGGGAATTGTAATGTTTAATTTAAGCACATTTTCGGTTTTGAATGACGATAATGATGAACATTTTGAATAAAAAACAGTACAGTTCAATTATATAATGAATTTGAAATAAAAAAAATATGATTATTTTTATTATTTAGAAAAAGGATTTCCGTTATTATTTATGTTATACAGGATTTAGTCCCGAGGGTTCAACTCGGTAATCATTATCTTGAAGAACGAAATAGATTTGAAATATATGTTGATGATAAAAAAGTCGATGCCAAATGAGAGACTTGTCGAAGATAATAATTAAATCATATATATATATATATATATATATATATATATATATATATATATATATATATATATATATATATATATATATATATATATACAGGGTGGGCCAAAATAAGGGTCCTATCTTTAAATTTGAATAACTTGAATTTGAATAACTTCCACAAAATAAAAGTTAAACTCACCAAACTTTATGTGTGTGTAGACTGACACTTCCGAGATTTTTTGAAATAAACAAAACAAATTTTAGCCGAAAAACACTTCTTAAAACTTACAAAAACTATAGTATTGTTTTTTACACTGTTTTGAGTTTTTTAAGCAAAAATAATGTTTTCTAAATGAGGGTACGTTCCTTAGGGCTAATACGGCTCATGCTTGCTTCGGAAGGGGTCCTTTACTTATTCTAAAAAAAAAAATTTTTTAAATCAATAAATAAAAAAGTTATGAATTTTTAAAAATAGGACCCTTATTTTTTCCCACCCTGTATATATATATATATATATATATATATATATATATATATATATATATATATATATATATATATATATTTCTCTGATCTTTGATAAACGACATTTATGTGCCTAGAAAACTCAACATTAAAAACGTGTATTTTTTTTGCATTATGTTTTGTTAACATATTCCTTTTTTATTTGCATTTTTATAGAATCAGGTGAAACTTTAAAACTTTCAGAGGTTTTGATGTCCAAAATGATGAAGAAAATTATTTTTGCAATGTTGCAAGTGTAAATGCTAACTAGACAATAACATAAGTAAGTCGTGAGATTGCATACCTACACCTAACAATGTAAGGATGGGCCAAGGTCTTATCTGAGTCTTACTTCTCCATGTTGTATGAAGTATTTCCGAACTTATACCATGGAAACGTTGATAACTCAAAAACTATTCATCTGATCATGTGCTTGGTGGTTACTGTTATCAAAGAGATCCAAACACTAAATGTGAAAATACCGGAAGTTGAAATTCCATAAAAATGTTAACTTTGACTGAACTTTTTTAAACCTAATGTCAACTGCCAGGTACTATATAAGATGCGGGACTTCATTGATTACAATATGGTCCAAGTAACGAATCTCAACGATTAACAGAAGCGAAGTTATCGGCAAAACTGTGATCTTGACTTTGATCTAAGTATCCCAAAATTAAATCAGTTTTAGGTTAGATAATGACCGATATTTTGATGAAGTTTGGTGATGATTAGTCAAGCGATATGGACAACTAAACAAACAAACATAGTGACAACAAAACTCGACCGACAACGGAACGGAGGTAATAAGTCAGAGTTATCTCCTTCAATTTCTATATAATTGATGATTATCCCCCCCTGAAAATCGAACTCTTTACAGTCAAATTTACATGACCTACATGGAAACGAAATCCGGAATTTTCAAACTCTGAAGTGAATTATAACAAAAATTCTTGAGGTTCCTGTAACTTGGTTTGGTATGGTAGTTTTGTTTTACGGCATATCAACCCTTTTTGGGTTATTTAATGCCGAATCTGGTCTTGTTTTCTTCTCTTTTTTGTTTCTTTCCCCTTTTAATATCTGTTTCTATTTAACCCATAGTTGGGACCCTAACAGGTACTACCACTCCGGGTCAGGGTGGACCTGGGAGCAATGGTAATTAAGAGGAGGCTCCACATTCCCCAAAGTCCGTAAGCCGGATCTCACCATCGGATGTAGTTTAAGGTCATATCCAGGACCGGGAGTAGGGTAGGAAAAATAAAAATAAAAAAGGGGAGGGAGAAAGGGAGAGGGGCTGTTGTTTTTGTTTTTGGTTTTGTAGAACATAATTAAGTTTTACAAAAAAAAAAAAAAAAAAAAAAAACGTCAATGTAGGTGAATTTCGTCTCAGGGAGCCACAGGGCAGCCTGATCTGGTATCACCAGCTGTAACTTGGATTTATTGTAAACATTATTAGTATATATTACATTTGTAATGATAACTATATATTTTTATAATTATGATATTAGCTTTGTTAATCCTTAAAATGTGTTTATAATTACTCCAAATTAGATAGACTGACTGCTGAACACTAATTTCTGAAGAATATTGTCTGGATGGGGTTTGAGTTAAATGATGACGTAATTATGAACAACATTAAACGTATGTAAATTCTTGTTCGTCTCTATATGTGATGTTATAAATTGTTCAACATATATATATATATATATATATATATATATATTGACATAGTTCACTGCAAACAAGGCAGGCCGTCACTGTAGACGTAATGGGCTACTGAGAAGCTTTTGGAGTGGAAAGCTCTTCGGCATCTGGGGACCTCCACATTGAATGGATTGGATTTGGCTGATTGTCGGGTTGGTCTAGTGAATTTACGTCGAGGAGGCACCAGAGCAGCAAGTTCATCAAAGCACAATCCATTGAAGTATTTGTATAACAGGCACAAGGAAGCAATATTGCGGCGATAGGACAGGGGTTGGAGCTTGGTGGATCGTGACGGACCTATTAAGTTGGCAACTCTATTTTGGACCTTGTCTAAGAGGGAGAGACTAGTGAATGATGCCGAAGCACATATGTGGCAACAATACTCCATGCATGGGCGGATGGTGGCTTTGTAGAGATATAGGATAATGTCAGGTGTGAGAAGTTTACTAGCACGGTAGAGGGAGCCCACCTTCTTTACACTAGCCCTGGCAATGTCTTCAATGTATTTATTCCATATATATATATATATATATTGATTCATTCAAATGGTCATGCAATAATCATTCTAAAGTCATCATTTTCCTGCAGTTTCTTAAATTCTTAAATTTTTTATTCTATAATCTTCTTAAAACTTCGGTAGATGTGTTTCATTTATATCTTATATAAAATAAATCAATGTTTCGCTCTTACACGTTTTTCTTGGCCGATACGTACACAAATTACAGTTCAGTAACCTTTCTGTCCATCTTTAAGAGGGAAAAAAGCGGTTTATTTTCATATAATAGGGCTATGGGAAAAGGTAGAAAAAATAATAATAATGTCCAGCAAAGGGATAGTGGGAGAAAACAACGGTATAACTTGAATTCTGACTAATTGGAGCAGTTTCTCAAAGCTATGAGGGGAGGAAAAACAGGTGGCGTAGTGTGGCACAGTTCAACCCACTGTATAGACAGCATATCCGTACTGATATTCCAAAAACCTTCTATAGTATCTTGGAAAAAAATTCATAGGGACAGTAGAATAGATAAACATTAAAAAAATATACTGTTAAGTTATCTTTCTCAACTTCCAGAAACCTTGCTTTATCAATAATTAGTTATAATAATACCAAAATATATAGGGCAAGGAACGAGACTAACGCTAACACCAATGGCTTAGAACCTAATTGCAGTTGCAGATGTATTGACGAATGTCCTCTGTAAGATAATTGTTTGATTTCAGGAGTTGTTTATAAATGTGATGTAACGATGGGAAACAACACCTGTACTTACATCGGATCCATAGGTAGAGCTTTAAGGAAAGGTATAGAAACCATACATGCTCTTTTAGAGATAAGCATAAGCCGGGTACTGATAAGACGCAACATTTGTTAGGGAGTTAATAAGTAAGGGCATTCATTTCAAGTTAAAGTGGTCTATTTGGGGAATAGCGAATAGATATTTACCATACGAAATGAAACAATGTTGAATCGTACTATATTTTACCTCGAAGGATAATTTATTAAATATTAGGCAAGAAATTCTACAAAACTATCTTCACCGAAATAGGTACATGCTATCTAGTTTCAGGACTAGATTAAGATCAAGAAATCAATGAAAACTTAAATTATCATATTGAAATTTAATTAACTACAATAAGTAGCTGCTATGGTAATAAGCATTGCAGAATCAGAATAATTGGCTTTAAAATAAATGTTAGTGTTAAACTTCGTTATACTTAGAACTAAGATACGGATACCCTCTGCTGTGACATTGTAATTTTTATTGCAAGGTTTGGGTTATTAACAAAGAATTGGAGCATAATTTGGGTTGATGTGCTCTCACCATAATAATCTTTTTTAATATAATAAAAAAAGTTGTTATTTGGGTAACTATTTAACAGAACCCTAACCCTAACTCTAATAAATTCATATTATAATTGTTGACATGTGTATTATATTCAGGGCTTGGGATTTTTTTCTTGTGGATAGTTAAATGGGTTAAATTCTTCCATTCTTCTGAGCACGTTCAATCAGATTAACTAGGTTGCTTACTAGACTTAAAATAGAACTTTAATTTACTTAGCTAAAACTGATAACCCGACCAATATACCATAAGCCATAATAAGATATAAAGCATTGGGAGTATATAAAAATAAGTAGTTATAGCTTTCTTTGTATTTACTATTGGTTGACTTATTCTGGTGTTGGATTAATATGTCACTTCTGTTATCATGCATAATGTATAGTGATTATTGAAGGGGGTTCGATTTAATATAATTGGGGATAGGGATCATTTGGCGATATTTTAAATTTAGATTTAGTTTTACTGGGAAGGGGATTTAAATATTTTGGTAGGCGCCCCCTAAATTACTTGTCCAACTAATCGTTTGTATTAGGGGGATCCCTAGAATATGAACTAACATTAACATTCCATAATCCTCTGTTATGGTGTTTATGTAGCCTTGATTGTTCAACCATTATCTAGTAACTGGTATATTAAAATATACCCAAACTCTATATATATGCTTTAGAATTTTTATTTTGACAAAGAGATATATTCGAAGGTCTACAAATTGGTACCTGCCCCTCTGGTTTTATGGATTTAAAATATAATTTTCATTTCTAACACTTCTAGTGTAAATTGGGTTGCTTTTGGAAATGCCTATTTTTCAGTTCGATATTATATTTAAAATTTACAATTAAAATCTGTTGAACTACAACCTTCTGGCTAAGATCAAAGTGTAGTATCTGTTCCGATGGATACTGCACTCCATACTGGTGTTGTCTTGGCCTTCGGGTCTTGATTTACACCGGTCAATGGGTCTGTCCTGGGCAGTTCTGGGAGGTCCACCTTCCCAGGCTTTGCCTCCCCTCTTTGGGGAGGAGTAAGTTTATTGCTTACTGCCTGAGGCGTCCCTACCGGGGAATGTCGACGTGGCTGCCCAGGCAATTTTAAGCCCCACTTTCCCGACCCGACCGTAGGTCACATCTTACTTGTGGGAGTAAGATAAAAACTGGCCTTGTGCTTAACTCCTGGAGAGGAGTAAATCAATACAACCTTCTAGAAAGTGTATGGGTAATGTTTAAAAAAAAAGAGAGCACTAGCAGTATCGTAGGTTTTATAGATTGAAATCAATTTATGTAATAAGGTCCTGGGGTAAGCTTAGACGGGTAATACCATGTAAGTAGTGGCTTTAAAATTATAATTTAACAGTGACTGCCAGACAAAATGAGGGGGGGGGGCATTTTCGTCTCAATTTTTGACCTTTGGAAGCTTTTTTTAACTTTAATTTTTTAAAACTTTCCACTTTTTTATGTTTTGTTTTTATTTTATCATTATTTTTTATTATTACTTTTCCTTAAACTTAATAATCAGTTGGATCATCGTTTGGTGCTGATTTAACATTTGTCTTTAAACCCTAGTTTCGTATTAATTTTACTTAAAATAAAAAATATTTAATTAGGTATGCTCACTTTTCAGATTAATAATTAGCAATTATTAGCATTTAGTAGTAATTTTCCAACTGTTCCTAAGAGCTTTATTTAGGGACTTTTGTAGTAAG
>OY744532.1:88721077-88831077 GCA_963556195.1 Sepiola atlantica
ATTTACTTACTATTATATATTATTTATTTATGAATTTTCCAACAAATGTTAAGTCTACACTATTTTGGATTTAGTTAGTTTCTCTGGGAATTTAAACTGCATTTTCCTTTTCTTTTTTTTTTTTTTTTTGTCTTTTTGTTTAAAATAACTCAAAGCTTCTTTAGACTATATATATATATATATATATATATATATATATATATATATATATGACATAAATTCCGAATAAAATGCATTGGAATGGGCGGGTATAGAAAATTTGTACATATATTCTATATTTATTAATTAATTTCTGAATACATAATATATTTATTGATTATATTTTTTATTAATAAATTTGTACGTACATAAAAGAACGTCATGGACAGGTGTTTCTATTTCAATAACAAACAAAAAAGCTGCATATATATATATATATATATATATATATATATATATATATATATATATATATACTATACTAGAATTATACCCTTAACTAAGACGGTTAAAATGAATTCTCTGAATGTAACAGCTTTGCATTACTTTTATATCCCCTTACGAAGATTAAAATCAAGAGATAATGATACAAAACCTTATGTCTAGAATTCTTATTCCAATTTTGATCAAGATCACTCCATGATTTTGGTTCTTGAAAATGTCTAAAATTTGAAGCTTAAGTTTAAGGAGATTTAAAAAGAAAAATTGAAATTCAGGGAATCTTGCTTCATTTGTGTCTAATGACTATGTATCAAATTTAATGCAAATCTGAAATATTTAAATTTTCACATACAAGGTTGTGCTCATAGTAACCGTCCTAAACACCTTTTAAAATGGTTAAAAGAAACTGAAATTTGGTGAATATTTATTGATTAATATATAATACCTATTTTTAACATTTTGTAAAAATCGCAGGTATCTAGATTTACACAAAGGGCTTGCATCCCCTCTTTGCACCCTTTACATATAACTAAATTAAAGTAAATATAACCCTAACCCTTACCCTAACCCTTACCCCTATGTCTACGTGTTCCAAAATACATAATAATCCGTAAATTATTTTAAGAGTAAATCTTATATATATAAATATATAAACATATACAAATACCTAACAGAAGGAGGTCATCCCCACGAGATTGCAATGCCCGGTTGGTGGCACACAGTTGGCTTAGCAGTCCCGACTTATTTTTACATTAAGTCTTGCTGTAGATATGACATACAAGGCCACTGGTTTCCGTTTGTATTTAGCTATATCAAACTCCTGTTTTACACTTGTTTATTAAGCTCCTACCATTGGATCGCATGTAACTCAGTAGACCAGCTCTTGACAGACAGACTCTGCCACATAAACCGCACACATGGTCCGGTTGAAATGAGTCAGCGACGTTTGTCACTGATTGCTTCTGCAAAGTATGTTTAAACATGGAGTACTCTATATGCTTTGCCTCAAATCTGCCACAGCCATCATAGATACAATTGCGGCAGACCGATCGGCCCAGACACGTCCCCTCCTAATTCTCCACGTTCATATCAAAGGGTTTTCTGGTTGTTTTTTTTATTAGATCTTTAAAACGTAACTTAGGTTTGTGTCTTTGACTTTTTCACTTCAGCAGTTCCCCATATATCAGTTGCTTAGGGATCCTGTAATCTCCCATCCTAACTAAGTTTCCTGCGCCGCACATCTGACTACATATAATACGCACTTCTATGCTCGCCACTCTAGCTTGCTCTAGAACATTAATGTCTGGTGTATATGATTGCCATTTAATATTTAGGGTCCTCTTGAGACACGTTTGATGGAACCTCTCCAGAACCTTGATGTGTCTGCGATATGTTGTCTACATCTCTGAAGAATACAGGAGAACAGACAAGACGCATGACTCGTACACACAAACTTTTATTTTGATGTTAATGGCTCTGTCTGACCAAACGCACCCTTCAAACCTACCAAAGCTTTGTTAGCCTTTCAATTCTTAGAGGTATCTCAGAGTTGAGAGATCCATCTCGGGAGAGAGTGCAACCATGATATACAAATGAATCAACTGCACTTAATCTAGTTCCTTTGACGTAGATGTTGGCTGTACATATTGGAGTCCTGGAGGAGTAGTGAGCATTATCTTAGTTTTCTCTAAATTGATGCTGAGTCCAAACGTGGTACATACTCGGGAGAAGAGGTCCATTATCATCTGCATATCCTCCTCGGTGTGGGCAATGAAAACCACATCATCAGCATAGAAGACCTGCCAGACACGGGTTTTGAAGGTCTTGGACTAAGAGTTGGAGCCCAATGGAACACGAAGATGCATAACTCTATCACTAAAACCATGGGGCTGCACAATTCTATTGACTTACTCTGTGTGAACAGCAAAGCCCACTCCACCTATTCGCCCTTTTCTCCCTCCGGTCTACCCTACCAGAAGAACGTATACCCAGCCCCAACCTCTGTCAATTGACCCTCATTGCTGAATCGAACTTCTGCCAGTGCAGCAATGTCGATCCTATACCTGCTCAGTTCCTTTGTAATTATACCAGTATGTCGCTACGGATTCTTAAACTTATCGGGACTGAGAAGTGTCTGAACATTCCAAGTGGCTAAAGATAGCTTGTGTTTTTCTTTGTAGTGCTTTGTTTTCCCGTTGGCGTCATATCTTTATCGCCGTGGGTCTTGTAGGGATATCTGTACTTGTAGATGCCCATGCTGTGCGTTTGTACAACACACAGAGCACACTCTCCTTCTACAAAGCCTGGTTTCAGTGACAAGCTGAAGCCAGATAACTTAGAGACGATGTAGAGCGCAGGTTTAATATTGGAGTTTCTGTCTCCTAGATGGATGATCTAATAAAATCCATCAGATCCATCTCGCCGAGTAAGACAGCATCGCACCTAAGTACTATACCAAATATTTCTATGCTCGTGCTAAAAATATATACACATATATAGATAGAGAGACTTTTGAAGTAGTGGAAAAATATATATTTGCATTCCTATACAAATATATATATATATATATATATATATATATATATATATATATATATATATATATATATATATATAAAGTAATCCAACAAAAGATATAAGCGTCAACTAATATCTTATAATTAGTGAAACATCCGGATAAAAACTGAAGCTCAATATACTGGATAGAGCATTAATATTATAATATAAAATGAAGTAATAAAATAAGGTGTCAATCAATCAAATCAAACTCATGAGCTAAGGACTTAAGGATACTTTGCTTGAACTTTGAATTCTAATAAAATTTGATTGACACCTTATTTTATTACTTCATTTTATATTATAATATATATATATATATATATGGAAAATGAAAAAGGAAAAACCAAAATTATTCATATATTTATCAACGTTTCAACTTTATTTCAAGACTTTCTAAAGATTATTGATTTGAAGAAATGACAGACAAGTACAATGTTTGAAAATATTTGGTGCGTTTGTTATGTGAAAAGTATTTTTTTTTCAAACAAAACATAGTCGTTAGAATTCAAAAACTGTGGTGCAATTATGACGTGAAAAAATGTTTTATTTTTTGAATGAACCATAGGCGTTAGAATTCAAAATATGTGATTCGTTTATGAAGTTAAATGAGTGATTTCTTTTTTATATCCATGTTATGTACAACGTTTTTGGGGGGATGGTTGTGTAAAATGCTAACATGGATCTAAATTAAGTTCTGTCTGGTTAGAATAAGTTTGCTGATTAAAGGAGATAAATTGTAGAAGCCGTTACGTTGTTTGTGTTAGAGTTTATAATGAGTGCTGATTAAAGAAGTCTTCGCCGAGATTTATTTAAAATCAATTTAATGAGTCTAGCTTGTTTGAAGTTGAAAGAATGATCATATTGTAATGCATGAGAGAACAGTGCATTTAGGGAATTGTTATTTTTTATATCTCTTTTTATGTTCATCAAGCCTTTTCTTAGTTCCTGTTGAATTTTGAATGCATGTAGGAAGAAACCGATTATCATGCGTGTTTTGACTTTGTTATTATAGTGTGAGTAAAATGTATGTAGTCATTTTTGCGTGTACTTTTGAGATGCACTTTTAGCGTTAGATTATTGTTGGATTTTATTATAATAATGTCCAGAAATAGTATTGAGTTATTTTTCTCTGTTTCATAGGTAAAGTTTATGAAGGGTTGACTGTGTTTATATATATATATATATATATATATATATATATATATATATATATATATATATATATACAAGTATCATTAAAAATAACATACATCTTGTGTCTAGATATTTTTTCTAAGATCCTTTCCGTTTTTCTGATTAGGTTCTTAGTTTCAGACGGAAACTGGCTGATAAAATTGCCATAGCTTCCCAAAGCTATACACTTAAACTCCACATACTCAGAGCCCTATACATTAAAATAGAAAAACCAGCTATTAACAAGATTAACTATACTATTAGTACTAATATACTCAAATGCCTATAAATATAAATTTAAATTAAACACAGTCCTTTATTTTTCCCGCCTAAATAGAATATATATTCACTCCTAGGTATATGCCTGGTTAACATTACTCCACTGAAGATGGACCTGGAAGGGTCCGAAAGCGCTTTGGGAAGTTATGGCAATTTAATCAACCAGTTTCCGTCTGAAACTAAGAACCTACTCAGAAAAACGGAAAGGATCTTAGAAAAAATATCTAGACACAAGATGTCTGTTATTTTTAATGATACTTGTATAAAAGAAAATATGCTGCTAAGATACACACATATATATATATATATATATATATATATATATATATATATATATATATTATACATGTGTCGTTAAAGACCACAGAGTTTTCTTTCTTTGCTATCTTTCTGGTTAATTTCTCGATGCAGCGAGCGATTTGTCGGTTTTCCGGTGTCAATTGGTGGATTATGGTGCCTAACGTTGTATCTTGGGGCATTTCTCGAGCGCTTTCGGTCTCGCGACCGTCTTCAGGAGGCTGTGTCTTATTATTAGGAAAGAGCCGTATTTATGGTTTTATTTTTGGTTATATCTATTAATTTATATATGTGTATATATATATATATATATATATATATATATATATACATCTTTGTTCTTTTATTTACTTACTTATTAATTTATTTTTTATTTTTTTTATACATCTATTATTATTATTATTATTATTATTATTATTATTATTATTATTATTATTATTATTATGTATTAATTGTTGAAGACTGATAAGGCGTTAGTACCGGTGGTAAATGCTATTTTATTAATTGTGGGTTGTAATTTTTTATGTGTAGGGCTTCGAAGATTTTTAGTCTGTTGGTGCAGTTGTTTTTATGTTTGATCTTAGTGTTAGTTGTTAATATTTGTCTAAGTTCGGTTGATTTTATTCTTTTTTATGTGTGGTAATGTGTCGCTGGATGGCACTAGTGTCATTTAAGTGATGCGTAAGGCATCGGGAGAGGGTTGTAGTTCTATGGCCAATATAAGTACTGTGTTTGTCTGTTTGTGTCTTGGGGAAACATTCCTCGAATGGGTATTTGAGCAAATACAGTACGTTTGTTTGGTTTAGGTGGGAGTTAGTAGTGTTATTATTTTTGATTATTAAGTTAGAAGTTTTGAATTTAGTGTAGTAAATTATTAGTTTTATTTTTTGTTGTTGGTCAGTGGGTTTAGTGTGTCGGTTTATTATGTTAGTTATAGCTTTTTTGTCGAGTTTGTAGTTAGAATGCATTTGGTTTTTATAGTACAAGGAAAGAGTGTCATTTCTGTTGTGCTTTTTTGTCTGATTCTTTTGGTGTAGGGAGGTTAAATATAGTTTTATTCGTTGGTCGACAATTCTGTTGGGGAAATTGTTATTTACTAGGGTTTGTTTGATGTTGGTTAGTTCTTTGAAGAATATTTCATTGGATGAAGATATCGTGTATGCGTGGTTGACAAGGTTTTTTTATTAGGGCAGTCTTATATTTTTGGGGGCATTCGCTATGGTAGTTGAGTAAATTAGGGTTATTGTTCGTAGGCTTTTTGTATGTGGATGTTGTGTATTGGGCAGGATTGTTAGAGTCGATAATTACGTCGAGGAAGGGGATTTTGCTGTTAGTATTTAGTTCGTGTGTGAAAGTGAGAACTGAGCGTGTTTCTAGGGTATGTTTGAGTTTGTCTATATTGTCTAGGGATTCTGTAGCGATTAGGATGTCGTCAACGTATCGGGTGTATATAAGGGGTTTGTTTATGAAGTCGGGGAAGATTTTGTTTTAAATGTGTGCCATGTAATAGTCGGCGAACGTGGGACCCAGGGGTGATCCCATCGAAACGCCGTCAATTTGGATATATATTTTACCGGAGGGGTCGGTGAATGGGACTTGTGTGGTGCACTTTAGGAGGAGTTTTTCGAGGGTTTTAGGTTTTATTGCTGGAAGTGGTATGGTGCTGTGTTTATATACTTGGTGAAGGATGATTTTTATTGTGTCGTGTATTGGTACGTTTGTGAATAGATTTTATACGTCGAGGGTGGCTGTTATGTATTTTTTTTTGGGGGGGGGGCGTTTGCTTTTAGTAAGTGTATGAAGTCGGTTGTGGATTTTATACTGTATTTGTTCGGTGTGTATGGTTGGATAATGTTGTTAATAATTTTAGCGATGTGGTATACAGGTGTAGGGATTTTGGAGATTATGGGTCTGAGGGGGTATTCATTTTTGTGTGTTTTTATTTTGCCGTAGATATAACCTGGTTTGTAGTCATCTATAATTTTACTGAGTTTTATTGTTCCTATTTCTGCATTGTTCGGGGTTATTATTTGATTAATTTCTTTTTTTAATTGGTCGGTGGGTGTTTTGAGAGTCGTTTTAATTTTGTTTTGTTTGAGAGGATGTTGTTTATTTTAGTATTATAGTCGGTTTTGTTTAGTATAGTGTATATGTTTGATTTCTCGTCCATTCGTATAGTGATGTCGTTGTTTTGATGTAATTCTTTAGCGGCTTCTTTCAGTTCTGGGGTTAGGAGGGATGTACGATGTCGGTGGTTGTATCTGTTTTTAATGCCTTCAGATTTTAGGAGATCTTTTAAGTTTGGATGTATGTCAATCTTGTCGTGTTTTTTAAGTTTTGAATCTGTTAGTAGAGAATTTCTATTTCACTTTGTTTAATGTTTTTATCGTATTTTCTAGGTCCAAGGTTGAGGAATTGTTTTTGGTGTTCTATAAGAAGGGTGTTGGAGAGGTTTAAGTATTTTTCACTGTGCTTGGGAATGTAGATGTGTCCTTTGTATGGTTGGTTCAGTTTTTTTTTTTATTGAAGTTTAGTTTTTGTTGGAGTTGTTCTGGATGGAGGGTGTCGGAGATTTTAGTTTGTATGGTGTGTAAAAGGGTTTCCGTTGTTGCTTGTTTAAGCTGCTGTGTAGTTACTTTGAGTTCTTGTTGAAGGGTTTTTATGTCGGCTTTAGCTGATGTTATTTGCCTTCGAATAAGAGTCCTTCTAAATTCGTTGGTAAGTTTTTCCGTTTGTGTTGCTTTGTCGTACAGTTTGATGTATGTATATTTCGGCAGCAAGTCATTTATTATACATGTGTCGTTGAAGACACCAGAGTTTTCTTTCTTTGCTATCTTTCTAGTTTATTTCTCGACGCGGCGAGCGATTCGTCAGTTTTCTGGTGCCAATTGGTGGATTATGGCACCTAACGTTGTATCTTGGGCCATTTCTCGAGCGCTTAAAATAATTAATAAAAAAGAAAACACCTAGAGCTTCCAACATATTAGTCAGAATTGCACTAAATTTCACATGAAGAGCCCTTGGGTTACATACGGGGGGGGGGGGCAAATACACATATTGCTACTACTACTAATAATAATAATAATAACTAGCAGAACACATGGAAATTCCACAGTTGCATCCTTAATCTATTGTATATTTCCATTCTATGGGCGTCTGGCATGAACGCAGACCCCACGATATTGTACGGCTATTGTCTAAACTGCAATATACTTTAAGTACTCTGGTTAACGTAGTTTCTGAATATATCTGGTCTGGATTTTGTTATGTATTTCCATTTTATGGATGTCCGGAATATTATGTATTTCCATTTTATGGATGTCCGGAATATTATGTATTTCCATTTTATGGATGTCCGGAATATTATTATATCATATTTGGACCGAACTTATACTACAATTTGATCCTAACCTGAAGTCCTAGAAAGTGTATTTTAGTTCTAGTTTCACGTTTGAGACAATAAAAACATGAGATGAAATTTAAAAAATGACTTCTTTTGGGGTCTGCGTTCGTGCCGGACGTTTATAGAATAAAAATATGTCACAAACTCCTACAAGGGTTTTGGTGATAAACCCTTATACCAGATATATTCTGAAACCTCATTGACCATAGTACTTAGATAAATATGTTTCAGTTCAAACAAAAGTGGTACAGTAATATCGTGTGGTCTGCATTTATGCCGATCGTCCATAGAATGGAAATATTTTTAACCACGGCAGCAATAGACAACAGATGAAGGACACAACTGTGGAATTTCCACAGGTCCCGCTAGTATTTATTTATTTGTGCAACAGTATTTGTATTATTTATATGTATTTCACTGATTGTGTAAGTTTGTATTAGTTTTATTCATTGAACTATTTTTTTGGCATTATTCATTTATTTTATTAGGCATTATTCATTTATTTTATTAGGTAATATTCATTTATTTGATCAGAAAATTATTATTTATTTATGCAAGATTTAATCTTTATGCAACATTAAACTTCTTTTTTTTTTCAATTATAAGACGCCTTTTTTCCCATCTTAACATCAAGACGAAATTGTTTATGTAATTTCTGAATGAAAAACGGATAAATATTAAAATCTAAAACCTATTAATTTGCAAATTTCTTTTCGTGAATCAAAGGTACAGGAAAAAGCATTTGAGTGTGAATAGCTAAGTTCGCAGCCTGACATAATGATTAGGTGAATTTTAATGGTGCGTTTTCATATGATAATATCACATCGATCTAATAATTAGGTGCTTTGACAATCAAAGAGATTATTATAACTATGGAACAAGTTATTGGACAAGCGTAGAAGGTGGATGTAGTGAGAATATAATTTTGTGGTGATTGTATAATACGAACAATAGCTTGTCAGGAATGTAAAAAGAATGTGGTTGATCCTGGTCGCTAATATGGACTGACAGATGTTTTGAAAAGCAATATCTAACTGTCCCATCCACACGAGAGAAACAATAAAATAATTTTTCTTGCCTCCCCACAAGGGAAGAGTTAGACATACAGTCTGTTTTTAATGTGGGGGAAATCCAGCTCCACCCAAAAAGTGTCACACTGGGTTGGGACAAAAATTAAAATTGCCTCAGTCTAGAAAGAGTTCTCCATCACTTTCCGAGGACAGAAGAGATGAAGTATCCGAGCAGATATTCCACTTTAATCCTAGCCAAAAGGTCAACCCATATATCTAATCAGTCTAAATACAGACTAGGAACAATCTGTCCCTATTTATTTGCCTCCCCATGAGGGAAGAGTTAGATGCAAGGTCGATTTTTTTTATGTGGGGAAAATCCAACTCCCTCAAATGGGGCACAAAAACAAATATTCTTCTTCATTAACTGAGAACAGAAAAGATTAAGTGTAATATCAGAACAGATACTACACTTTAGTTAATTGAGAGTATTGATTTACTCCTCTCCAGGAGTTAGGCACAAGGCCAGTTTTTATCTTACTCCCACAAGTAAGATGTGACCCAAGGTCGGGTCGGGAAAGTGGGGGTTAAAAATTGCCTTGGCAGCCCCGTCGGCATTCCCCGGTAGGGGCGCCCCAGGCAGTAAGCAATAAACTTACTCCTCCCTAAAGAGGGGAGGCGAAGCCTGGGAGGGTGGACCTCCTAGAACTGCACAGGACAGACCCATAGACCGGCGTAAATCAAGCCCCGAAGGCCAAGACAATACCAGTCTATGGGGTGCAGTATCCATCGGAACAGATACTACACTTTGATCTTAGCCAAAAGGCCAAGTGTTAGTTAATTGAGAGTAGAGAAGAAAGACGGATGTGAAAATTGCTATAGTCACATTCTCGCTCTCTCTCTCTCTCTCTCTCTCTCTCTCTCTCACTCACTCTCTCTCTCTCTCTCACTCGCTTGTTTGCTCTCTATCTATCTATCTATCTATCTATCTATCTGTCACAACATTGTGATCTCGGTTCAGAAATTTAAAAAAACGTTGTAAGTAACACTAACAATAAAAGATTCGATTAACCACGAGGATTGGTTATATAGTAATAAATATTTATTGTGTAAAATAAATGCATTCTTCATTATTAGCTGATTAAGGTACCCATTCCATCAAGAATGACGGGGAGAAATGCTCCATTTTTCAAAAAAATAAACCAAGCATCAAAAAAAAATAGACCAACATTTTAGTTGCACTAGAAAAAGAGGTCAAATTAATTTCCCATAGAAAACAGTTTTGCACCACTTTTATGTCCCCTTATGAAGATTAAAATCAAGATAGAATGATACTAAACCTTATCTCTAGAATCATTATTGCAATTTTGATCAAAATCCATTATATGATTTTGATTTTAGAAAATGTCTAAAATTTAAGGCTTAAGCTTAAGGGGTCTTAAGAAAAATTTGGCATTTAGTAAATCTTGTTTAATTGGTGTCTATGGATGAAATTAAATGTAAATCGGAAATATTTGAATTGGAGTATGGGCATTGTTTTGATTTTGATAAACCTACTTTAATCAAGATAATACATAATAAATCAACACGCCGACTAATTGAATCTGCTCTCATAGCCCTTTCCACAAATAAAATTAAACAGAGAATGGTATTCTACTTTATCTCCCCTAACCTATCAAAAGCAATTATTCATGAAAACAAGATATATCTAGATACCGGATAATTCCCTGAGTTTTGAATTAGTCTTCCTTTGGACCCCCTTTCTACTCTTTATTCTTTTCTTTTCTTTCCCGTTACAATTTTTTTTTTTACTTTATACATATTAACATATCTTCCCTCTCTACATGAACCCTAGCACTATATATATTTCTCATAATTTATAGACTTTCTCGTCTTTTGTCATTTTTTGCATTTTTTCGTTCGCTCTTGACAAAGACTATTTGGGCGAAACGTTGAGCTTTTTAGATCTTCTGCTTATTCCATTTTAATTTCATACTGTCGGATTATTTTATCCTTTCATCTGTTCATATATATATATATATATATATATATATATATATATATATATATATATATATATATATATATGTATATTTCAGCAGCACTAGAAAACCGACGAATCGCTCGCCGCGTCGAGAAATTAACAAGAAAAATAGCGAAGAGAGAAAACTCTGTCGTCTTTAACGACACGTGTATAATATATATATATATATATATATATATATATATATATATATATATATATATATATATATATATATATATATATATTTATATATATATATATATTTATATATATATATATATATATTTATATATATATATATATATTTATATATATATATATATATATATATATATATATATATATATATATATATATATTTATGCAAGCCTCATTGAAGACTACAGAGTTTTCTATTTTGCTAGTTTTTAATTTCCGGTTTTATTTTAAACAGTATGACTCCGAGTGTTGTTTCATCGGCCATCTCTCGAGCGCTTTCGATCTCGCGATTGTCAACAGAAGTTGTGTCTTATTTTCGTCTTTGTGCTGTTAGCGTTTTTATATATAAACTGACACCTGAAATCAGAAAACTCGCTCGCCGCGTCGAGAAGCTAACAAGGAAAATAACAAAAACAGAAAACTCTGTAGTCTTCAATGAGACCTGCATAAATAACGATTTTCTGCATATATATATATATATATATATATATATATATATAAAATAAAATATGAAACTAAAAGTATACTATTAGTAGATAGAACCTATAGTAAAATGGTTTAAAATCAATATACGAGATAGAGCAATTATAAAGATAGATGAAAGAAGAGGGATAAACATGTACGAATTACAAATTTATTTCAACTTCGATTGTTCAATTCCTCTGATGATAAGATTTTGATCTTTGAAAAGCCTTGGCTTAAGGAAAGAATAATAAACATAATTTCATTACCGAGTATATCTTGCATTGAACAATGGAAGTTGAAATAAATTTGTCATTTGTACATGTTTATCCTTCTTCTTACATATATATATATATATATATATATATATATATATATATATATAACATAAAATATAATAACACGAAATCACATAATTGTCGATGCAATAATTTATTTCAACCGTGCGGTTTTTTCAAGCATCACTCAGACAATTACATTTTTGAGACTGATAGAAAATTGAATTTCCCTACGACAATTTAAACACAACTTTCTATCAGTCTCAAAAATGTAATTGTCTGAGTGATGCTTGAAAAATCCGCACGGTTGAAATAAATTATTGCATCGACAATTATGTGATTTCGTGTTATTATATTTTATGTTATTCTTGCTCTGTTTACTACATTGAGCTCTCATACCCAGATTTCCTCCTGGAATTATCCCATTATAACACAAATATATATATATATATATATATATATATATATATATATATATATATTTGTTGATTTTATTCCATTAATTGCGACAAAATATATTCTGTTTCATTAACACTCGCAAAGAGCGTCAACTTTTCAGGCTATAATGGAATCAAAACCTATATATATATATATATATATATATATATATATATATATATATATATATATATTTATCTATCAGAAAATGTAAGTCTAATACAAGACTTAGGAATATAATGGACAGTCGAATAATTAGCCACATCATAGACATATACTGGAAAGTGGAGGTATGTCTTGACCATTATATATCCACAAATACTGCATCTATGTCGACTAATGTCATAATTATACCATGTGTTGAATTGATATGGGACCATTAATTCATTTGGTCGTGCTTATTTGCGTGTGGTATGATTTACTTGGCGTTCATTTCCTGAGTATGATTGAGATCCAAAGTTAATTTCGTTGCCCTGACCATAATGGTAAGAGAACGGGCGCCAAAAGAGTTAATTCCCTTTGATATTTTTATTTCATACAATGAGTGTCTGAAAAAAACAAAACTTTCATAGAATGAGATGGATCCTAATAAGACTCATTAAAATAACTGTTTATAGGTTCAGTACTTGTGCTAAGTAGTAAATTGGTTTAATAGCACAATGATTAGAAGTCTTTGCTAAAGAGCATTTATCTAAGAATTTAATGCATAGCAGATACTGCCAAGGCTGCTGCAAGAAAAGTGGCCTCCCTCTATTGAGCTAGAAAACTTCTCACACTCGCCAGTATCCTATATCTCTACAAGGCCACCATTCGCCGATGCATGAAGTATTGTTGCTACATCTGGGCTGGTGCACCAACCGCTACTTTCTCCCTCTTAGACGGGGTCCAAAAAAGAGCCTCTAATCTAATAGGTCCCAAGCTCCAGTTGCTCTCCCATCGCCGCAATGTTTGCATCCCCGTGCTTGTTTTACAAATACTTCAACTAAATTTGCTCCAACAAAGTTGCTGCACTTGTGCTCCCCCCCTCAACATAAATACCTGCGACCAACCCATCAAGCAGCAAAATCCCACCTCTTCATTGTAGAGGTCCCCAGATGCTGGAAAGCTTTATATTCTAATAGCTTCTTTCCTCAAACTGCTCGTCTATGGAATTACCTTCCTGCTCCCTGTGCCCCTACTGTACCAATGTGCAGAAATTTAAATGTAATGTGAACAAACATCTTGCTGCACAACTCCCATGTAAGGATGCATTTATAAATCTGGCTCCTAATTCACAGTAGCCCCTTACATCTCAATGGAAATGTGTCCCCTTGTTTGATGTGAATATAAGTAAAAGCAAAAGAAAGAAATTATTACTGATAAAACTGAAAAATAAGATCATCCAACAAATATAAAGTAATTAAATCAATTTAAAAATAACTAGGCAAAACAAGTGAATAATTTAAAAAAATAAAATTACCCAGAAAATATAAATCAAGTATTCTTATTATCTATCTATATATATATTTATGCTGTCTGTGTGAGTGTGTGTCTGTTTGTCCGAGGATGCAATTGAAAAAGCCTTACTCCAAGATCCAATGCAACGTTTCCCAAGTAAAATGGTATTCATTTTTATATTAGGGAGTTTCACAATAATACTTTGAGGTCTGCATTCGCACCGAACATCCATAAACAGTAAAGATGTCATTTTACATTTTAAAATTTTATTTATAACTTAAAAGTTGAAAATTATTGATGATATAGAATAAAAAAATGTACTATGGGTTCAGGAAGTGGTCTGTGTAAGAGTACTGTGGGGAAAATCTAGCCTCCCGAACAGGGGGAGAACTTGATCAATGGAAAATAGAAATTAAAAATAAAAGTAAGAACTAAAATTAAAAAAAATAAGAAAAACAATAGAAATGCCAACCTTGTGTTTTACTCGGTCCTCGTGGGGAGACACGTATCTAAAAACATCACACACCACTACCGAAGATGGAAGTAAGCTAACACGCATGTGTCAGTCCAACCATCGTTTTAACCAATGTAAACAAATAGATAAATTAATCACTTTATGTCCAACCATCGTTTTAACCAATGTAAAGAAATAGATAAATTAATCACATCATATCAAACCATCGTTTTAACCAATATAAACAAATAAATAAATTAATCACGCATCCCAAATAAAGCCTTTTTCTATGTGTATAAATAATACACATTAAAACGGCGGATACATCTTTTATTTACGATTAGCACAACACGACACATGATAACTACTTATTGCCATGCGATAATAATCATATCAACATCTCTTTGAAAATAACAGCAACAGCCTCTCGACACAGTTTAACTACTCTCAGCCGATGTTTAAATGTATTAATTGAAACACAAATTCACTCTATACAAACAGAACACAAGATTTTAAACACTAACTACGCCGACATTGACCGTTTATTTACATAACTCGCTAATCACAACGATAACGTAAGTGGGGAAGTAAAGTCATCATCCTGCAGATAACCAACGCACAATAATTATACATAAATTATTACATAACCACATTATCTTCATAAAAATAATTAAGAAATAATGACAGCATCTAAACATATTTCAACAACATCTAGTCACATAAGTATAACAAAAAATGATGAGTACGAACTGTAATCAAGGCTTTACTTGCCAGAAAATGTCTTTTTTCTTTTTCTTTTTTTCATTGTGTTATGGTGCCGTACCTACCTACGGAGAACTAATGGACTCCTCCACCTTATAAATACGGGAAGCACGTGACACTTGTTCTCTTCTTCCCAGGCAAACCGGCAATGGCGGTTGAGAGCACATCTCCTTGTATCTCTTTCTTTCTATTATATAATATATACCTTTGTTCATCTAAACCATGTGTTCCTGTGTCATCATTCGGCCTTACCCAGGTCCACAACACATTGTTTTCTCTTTGTTTTTATTTGTTTATATACGGGCACTGAAGATACCCAACCCAGGAAATAAATGCATAGGATACAGGAGCATTTTATAAATATCTTGGAAGTAAAGCTGGAAATAGACAGTTTTTTGTGTTGTGGAAATTGTGTATTTTACGTGGTTTAAATTGAATAAAAATATTTTATTCCATAGTTCTAGCCTCACACTATTGAGCTATAACAATTGGTTTATGTTATAAAATTTATATCTTAAATATAAAAACTTTAAATATAAATACATACACATGGACGGCGGCACCGGGGGGGGGGGGCGGGGGTGCTACAGCGCACCCCCCCCCACTTTTATAACTGTGTCGCCGGTCCTGATACATATATATATATATATATATATATATATATATATATATATATATATATACATATGTGATTTTATGAAGGCTTACCAAAGCATTCCTTCAAGACACCAATGATCACCATTAAAGATATTTTTTCTTACAAATACTATTTATTCAAATTAAATGTATATATATATATATATGTATATATATATACATATATATATATATATTTATATATATATACATATATATATA
Organism: Sepiola atlantica; assembly: GCA_963556195.1. Taxonomy (NCBI): domain Eukaryota; kingdom Metazoa; phylum Mollusca; class Cephalopoda; order Sepiida; family Sepiolidae; genus Sepiola; species Sepiola atlantica. Next base: position 88,737,132 of record OY744532.1, read on the forward strand.
TATATTATATGTATATATATATATAGAGAGAGAGAGACAGAGAGACAGAGAGAGACAGAGAGAGAGAGAGAGAAAGAGAGAGAGACTAGTCTTCCCATACCTAAAAAAGTACTACATACTAATTCTATTTGTTGCATAATTCAGTACCATGCATACGTGTGTGTTTTGAAATGCTAAGATTAAATAATGTTATTAATAAATCATGCTCTGTCAAGCTTGAACCTTCAAAAAGTTTAAGAAAAGAATAACATTATTTAAAGAAATCCTGTAAAAGTATTACATATCTAAGACTAAATTATTGTTATTCGGAAAAGACAGTTGTCGTTTTGTTTACATTGCAAACAATATTAATATTTCAAGTCATCGGCTGCTGCTGCTGCTGCTGTTGTTGTTAAGCGAGTCGTACATCTGCATAGAGCTCACAAAGATTATGCTTCAGTCGACATGAAGTCCTCCTCGCTGGTCGCAGCTATTCGTTGACCTGCAGGATTGCAGGGTTTTATGCCCGACACCAAGTACAGGACGGCTCAACGGTTATAAGAAAAATCGGGGATGGTTCAGTCCTGAACACACAAAGGAATGGCACAGAAGCAACTTTGTCACTTTCATTCCATTGGGTTGCGGTTCCGCACCTGACACGTCTTTGCCTGCCACATGCAGAGATATTGATTTCTCGCTAGCAATGAACGTGGGTCTTCTCTGGAATTGAAGTCTCCTCAAGGTTCTAGTATTCTCTGCATCCTTCTGGTGGAGGTCTGGTTGGTACTCTCTCTCTCTCTCTCTCTCTCTCTCTTCGGTATTTTCGTTCTTTTTGAACCGTCAAAAACCATTTGGTGTGGTATCAGCCGAGGCTTGTTATTATTATTATTATTATTATTATTATTATTATTATTATTATTATTACTACTCACTAGGAGTTGTCACACAGATCATCGTCAGTGATTGCTCATCGACAACAACCGATGCTGTTCCCTTGAGTCTGAGTGACAACAAGCCTCCCCAGATTTCCAGTACTCTTCACCTCTTTTCGATAACCACCGCAAATAACTTTGCGGTATCGCAACAGCCGCTTACCATTGGCTTCTCGTTGGTAAGGACGATTTGTCTTCTCTGGGATTTGGATGGCAATAAGCCTCCCCAAGGTCCCAGCACTTTCCGCACTCTTCCAGTGGAGGTCTGGTTTGTGCTGCCCCTCCTTGGTCTTCTCATCCTACTTGCACCGTATTATTATTATTATTATTATTATTATTATTATTATTATTATTATTATTATTATTATGAAAAGTGAATGAACAAATCGCAAACTAAATCAACTTTGTAAAAATGAATAAAAAATCGCAAACTAAATTAACTTTGTAAAATTGAATAAAAAAATCGCCCAGTATTTTCCAAACAACGTAATACTATTACAATCTGATTATATTTAGCTCTCTATTTAACTTATATTATATCTGTTATGAAAAGCATATGGTAGCAAGGAAAACAGATACAGGAATTAAGGTTAAAACAAATTGTATTGATAATAAATGGATACACGATATAAGGAAATGTGGGACTTGATCCCTGATGTGGGTTCTTCAGGATAGATGGTCCATCAGTAGCAACGATATATCGTCGTTGACCCCGGACTGCTCATCGGTCCGGTATCAGGTGTAGCTGGAATGTGATCAATTAGAGTTTGGTGTGAGCGGATGAATCACAGGGATGGCACGAGTTATTCGCAATTGACAGCAACGGTGGATATGTTGCTCTTAAAACGACAAGTTTATGGTCGGGAAGACCGGTTGCAATTTACAGTAGGAGTTGATCTCTCGCTCTTAAAGGAGCAGGCTTGTTGTTTAAAAGATCGGTTGTTAGGGTAGCAAGGATAGGTCGTCTTCATGTAATGGAGTCGGATCAACAAAAGGTGACCTCCTGCTAGTTGGCTTCTGGTGAGCGACACTGGGCATAGCTGTCTCCAGTGACGGGGTCCCGGTAGGACTGTTGTCTGCTGCTTGACCTGGCAACTTAAAAGCAGCATGTGGACGGAGCTGTAGACGGTCGGTTTCCAAGAGATACGGACAAAAATGTCCGTTGGGTTCAGAAAACTGCATTTCTTTTAAATTCTATTTTCGCCACACTGAGCGCGGCGCACGGGTATTCAGCACATAAGTTTGTAATGACGCGCATGAGTATGTTCTCCGACTCTGGTACGATTATGGTGATTAAAGAATAAATCCCAGTGTACCAACATTCTATTTTTAAGCGGTTTGTAACCACAGAATTAAGGCACACTTGGACAGCTGTCGCCATAACACCAACAAGGAGATTGGCCGCCAAGCGTCACCAAACAAAATGAGATCTAAAAATCGTAACATATCTATCTATTTCATTACTACAAATTTCAAGGGAAGACATATTTTATCGTTCATGATTAAAGCAAAGACAGAAAAGCCAGCTGGACGGTTTCGCCCTCACTTAACAGAGCTGTATCGAGGGGTTTTAAAAGGGAGAAGAAAAAACCGTATATATTTAATATAAAAAAGCGTTATGTTATATATATATATATATATATATATATATATATATATATATATATATATATATGAGGAATAAACGAAACAATGTTTCAGACAAAATGTAAAAATAAAAATGGAATAAAGGATAAGCAAATCAACAACTAGCAAAAATAAACTCAAAAACACATATGGAAAAGTTCTACCGAAATATTTCGATCGTTAAAATACAATCATCATCAATCGGTAGCAGAACTTTAATTAAAAACAGAAAAGTTTTCAAATTTATACAAAGAACGCAATTTGGATAAAAAGAAATAGTCACGTATAATAAACAGTATTAATTAACATTTCTTTCTTTTTTTCTCCCTTCCTACTTTTGTTGATTTGCTTACCCTTTATTCCATTTTTATTTTTACATATATATATATATATATATATATATATATATATATACAATGGGGGATGTGTCTTAGAGACTAATCACGCCTAATCCTAATAGACACTCCTTCTGTTTACAGAGGTAGGGCCGCTTCAACGGAACATAGATCTAAGACTTTCGATGGAATATCGAGTGAGCACGGTAAAGGAATCAATGCTAAAATTCATTGCGCACGTCGGGCTTTTAATCAAATGTTCCGTGATGGAGGACCAGTATTTATCTATCTATTTCAGTACATTAATATCTATCTATATATAAAGATATACTTCAGCATAACGTTGTATTTTAAAGTATATCTGTGTTTTGCATAGATAACAACTATGAGGAACAAGAATATTTGATATTTTATTTCATTAAGATTTTCAACGCGTGGGTAGGGAATTTAAATTAATTCTTCTGCACACGTGAGGTGTCACTAACATTCAGTGTGTAATTAATTTTTAATATATTTCAACAAAATAATAAACATTTTAAAAAAGTTTTACGCATTCAAATTAAGTAAATCTCTGTCTCTTTATTTTCCTCTTTATTACGTTGGTTATACGTGTTAGAAAGTAAAAGATGGTTAAAAAGGCCGTGGTGGACAAAAACATTTACTTTATTAATATTTTGTCTACGACAAATTAAATAAATACACTAAATGAGGCAAGTAAGACATAATATTAAATACATAATACATTGTTCCTATACAACAGAAGAATGCAGAAACATAATGTGACGACGTCTATTTTCTCACGCCAGTTTTTTCTGTTAGGAGATGTGCCACAAAGCCCATGCTGTCTGTAGCGCGTTCACTAAGCAAACGAGGACGATATCTGGTCTTAATTCTCAACCGCATGGCGGTAAAAAAAAGTTTCCACATAATCTCATGTTTATCACGAGATTTGTGATCTATGCTTTTTCATAAAGGAGCATAAGTCTAACCTAGAAACCAGTTTCTCCCCGATGAAGATAACAATAGTCCCAAGAACTGTACTAAATAAACGAATAATAAAAATACTTATAAAAATCAGGACCGCTGTAAGCGAACATCGTCATTAACACTTGACTAACGAAAGCGTTATGGTTTGTGACGATCGAACTATTATAAGGGTAGCAAAAGTTACGAGGTTACCGAAAGTAAACCCAAGTTAGTCACTTTCTACTCTTCAAGCGTTTTCTATTTACTTAATTCACACATTAAAAAAATTATTTAGGAAGCAAAAATAAAGCTTATTTATGTTTCTCTTTAAATTTAAATGCATTAATATTTTTGGGTTATTTGGATTATTCGGACTACTGTTCTCATCTTGGATATTACTTTCACAACGTTTCCACCAATGTAACCTCCGACCTTATTTGGTATGGTTTGGTAGTTTTGTTTTACGGCATATCAACCCTTTTTGGGTTATTTAATGCCGAATCTGGTCATTATAGTGAAAGTTTTTATGCTTCAAGTTCTTTATATCTTCAAATGTTTAATCATGGTTTTTGGTTTGGTAGTTTTGTTTTACGGCATATCAACCCTTTTTGGGTTATTTAATGCCGAATCTGGTCATTATAGTGAAAGTTTTTATGCTTCAAGTTCTTTATATTTTCAAATGTTTAATCAGGGTTTTTGGTTTGGTAGTTTTGTTTTACGGCATATCAACCCTTTTTGGGTTATTTAATGCCGAATCTGGTCTTGTTTTCTTCTCTTTTTTGTTTCTTTCCCCTTTTAATATCTGTTTCTATTTAACCCATAGTTGGGACCCTAACAGGTACTACCACTCCGGGCCAGGGTGGACCTGGGAGCAATGGTAATTAAGAGGAGGCTCCACATTCCCCAAAGTCCGTAAGCCGGATCTCACCATCGGATGTAGTTTAAGGTCATATCCAGGACCGGGAGTAGGGTAGGAAAAATAAAAATAAAAAAGGGGAGGGAGAAAGGGAGAGGGGCTGTTGTTTTTGTTTTTGGTTTTGTAGAACATAATTAAGTTTTACAAACAAAAAAAAAAAAAAAACGTCAATGTAGGTGAATTTCGTCTCAGGGAGCCACAGGGCAGCCTGATCTGGTATCACCAGCCGACCTTATTTGTGTGCGTCCTGTCGAACTCGGGAATCTTGTCTAATTCGTGAATCCGTTCGGAATTTCGATCGGAGCTCTTTATTTAATCCACGGGGGTAGCTTGCTCTCGTTCCGTAAGCCATGGCCGAATAGAAGTCTTACGTAATTCGTAAATGTATTCTTAGTATCGCTCGTAGTGAGGATTGAACCTTCACCCTCTAAAAGACTGTCACTTAGAACTGATGGAATATATTTTAATCTTAAAGGAGGGTTAGGCTCTCATAGCTCCCTTAAGGGGGCACTTAGAGATTCGGATAATTTCTGCTGTCTTCTCGGGAAAACTGTACTTAGCAATGTATATCCATTGCGCCTCGGGTACTTATGGATTTCGAATTTCTGTACAGATTCCTGAGTTCAACAGGACGCAGCTGAAGAAGGTCGGATGTTACATCGGCCGAAACGTTGTGACAATAACACCCAAGGTGAGAATAATAGTACGAATAATCCAAATAATACAAATTATCAATCCTCATCTAAAAAATTCCGAAACATAATAATTTCAACTAATTTGTAGAATTTCCATCAAGCCAAAAGTTTAGCCATGAAAAATAGGTGTTGTACATATATTAAATTGGATATAAGAGTAATGGGAGAAACGTTTTCTCTAAGGAGCGAATCCATATTTATCGCCACGGGTAGAATGATTCAATCGTAATGTCACAAAAGAGTGAATTTAAAACTTTCGGTTTCCGAGAGAAAAATTGGTTTGTATTGGAAAATCTTTGAAGTTGAAGTGACTTCCGCGAAAAGATTAAAAAGAAGAAAACAAAAAAAATCAAATCAAAAGAAATATGGCCGCCAAGTAGAAAGGATTTACTGAGAGATCGCCTCAGATCAGAACGGACAAACGCTGCCAAATTATATTAAGTGTTGACCTAAGGATGACAAAATTGATTAAGAAATGCCTGTATTTCTTGTACATTTCTTTTCAATCGTCTCAAGACTTATTTGTATTGTTTCTCGCTATTCTGGCAACGTTACAGCCTGAAAACATTTTACTGCAAAGGCAGTTAAACTCCATCTCTAATTCTAGTGGTTTAAAAGATTAATTACCATCTTCTTGTCATGGTGTTGCGGTTTCAAATCATTGCTCGTGATATGTTCAGTTTCTGCATTTTATTTTTATGTTTTAATAAGGTGTTACAGACACTATATATATATATATATATATATATATATATATATATATATATATATATATATATATATATATATATATATATATAATATAAAATATAATAACACGAAATTACATAATTGTCGATGCAATAATTTATTTCAACCTTGTGGTTTCCTCAAGCATCAAACTAGACAATTACATTTTTGAGACAGACAGAAAACTGAATTCACCTTCAACAATTCAAATACAACCAGAGAGAGTGGTGGTCGCAACCAATCTGAACACCTCTTACAGAGCGAGGCGGAATTAAAATCTTATATTTAACTAAGTGATCTTATTGTTTTTTTATTAAATAATAACGGCTGTGTTAAAAGCACATATTCTTTTGACATTTACGACTTGGTGATATAAAACGTATAGACGCCTCTACACACACGCACATATATACACATCCTACGATCACGCACACACGCAACAATATTTTTGGGGGCCATATAAATTCGGCTAGACTTGTGTTCTCAACCTGATAGGAAAAAGAAAGGAAGAAAGAAAAGAAGAGAAACAGGCAGACGTTTGCGTGCCTGACAAACTGTGGAAGGTTTACATTTGACAAGTTTTCATTCTGTCTAGATCCGAGACATAGGATATATTTGAAAAATAAAAATTATTTAAGATTATATTTGAATCTATTTGAAATAAATATTATACGCATGAAGTTACATACACACACACACATGCCAATATGCATCTATATACAAAACATTTACATAAACATTCTATATTCTAATTGTAATACATTAATAATCTGAGTTCTAAAAATTCATCTTGTATTAATTTTATAATCTATAGAAACCTATAATTATAACCTAATTCCAATCTAACAATGTCTAGTGATAATATTAAACACTTATACTTAAATTAATTCAATGATTAGTGTATTATCAGCAGAAACATTTCTTAAAGCTATCTTATTTTAAGTAAATAATCAGAATAAACAAATATCTTAAAGTACAATTATATATGCATACATCCCAAAACACCTATAATGAATATAACCAAGTCAGTAATTACGTGTCCATAATAGATATTATTATAAATACTTATTGGGGGTTTACCGTAAATAATCTATTTGGTATCTTTACAAATCTAGAGGTCTATCGGATTATGAGATATTGGTTATTTTAAATTTATATTTATGTCTGCATTTTGCCATAAGCTCATCGCGTTTGTTTAAAAGATTATTGTGTTCGTATTTTAGGATTCTTATTTTTTCCTCTAAACATAAATTGCATCTTTGCCTAAATCCATTTGGAACATCCGAAAAACATAGGATTGACCACGAAACCACCGGGGACCGGTTCTCATTTTTCAGAAGCCACCATTGTTTAGCTAACTCCGTTTTGTTCTTGAGTTCTGGGTTGTTAAAAGAGTGTTTGTGGTCATAAAAACGTTGTTTCCAGTTACCCGCGGAGATTCCGATGTAAACTTTATATATATATATATATATATATATATAAAGAATTGAAGTCTCTCTCTCTCTCTTTCTCTGTATATATATAAATCAATCTCTTTCTCTGTATATATATATATATATATATATAAATCATCAACACGCGAGAGATTTCACCGGTTATGATCGAATCAACGAACGTCTTCAGAAAAAGTGAAGATGTTAAATTTATTCAATAACGATAAAAACATAGGAAAAAGAACACAAAACGAGATGTTCATAGCTAAAATTGTAATGGGCAGAGAAAGAAAAATTAGAAGAAAAAGGAAATATGTAACGTTCTCTGCCGCATGCATTTCATTATTCTTTTTATTTCAAATAGTTTAACACATGCCAATAAAATCCCGTTGTGCGTTCTTCTTTGTTCCTATGTTTTTACCGTTATGGAATAAATTAAAAATCTTCATTTTTTCTGAAGACGTTTGTTGATCCGAACGAAAGCGGTAAATCTCTCGTTTTTTTTGATGATTTTTACCTTTATTTAAATCAGTTTTCCCCATTTGTCTTTTTCACACACACACGCACGATCGCACGCACGCACACACACACAGACACACACACACACACATATATATATATATATATATATATATATATATATATGATTAAAAATGGGGATAAAATGATCAGACGTAATGGAAAATGACAAAGGAAAGCCAAAAACTATATTATTTATGCATTCATCAACGTTTTATCTTTATTGTAGACTTCCTCAGGATGAAGAAACAATGCAAAAGATCATACAGATATTAATTTTGATTTTCCAGAAATTGTCCAAATTTCAGCATGGTCAGCTACCACCAGCCTCAAGCTTGGCAGCCCCCAGCCAAAAAGGTGCTTACCCGCCACTGTCTGCCTGCTTCAATGGGTGCTTGGAGCTAGGGAAAAGACAAAAAAGCAGACTGATAACCCTTCACCAAACAAACAAACAAAGAAAAATAAAACCACAAAGCTTGTGATTAGCTAGGTAGAATGTTAGGACAACGTGCCCTAGCCTCTCTGATGATTTACGACAGGTCAATAACTCCAGAAAGACAGCTATCATCGACCGGGAGTTCACAAGGCTAAACATCAATGTAGCTACACTACAAGAAACAATACTCGCATCAAGAACAGAAATACATTTTTTTCTGGCATGGCAAGGAACCTGAGCAACCAAGACTGCATGGCATTGGATTCGCAGTAAAGAATTCTCTACTCACCACTGTAGAACCATCATCCAGTGGCACAGCCAGAATCTTTTCTCTTTGCTTATCAGCTGCGTCAGACCCAGTGAACATGCTGAGCATTTACACTCCCATGCTATGCTCCCCAGCCGAGAGAAAAGACCAATTCTATGAGGATCTTGACACCACAATCAAAGTTACAGATAAATTATTTTAGTTATGTGACTTCAATGCACGAGTGGGTTCTGACCATGACTCTTGACCCAACTGCATCGGTCATTTTGCCGTCGGCAGGCTGAACAAGAATATATAGGGTCTTCTTGAGTTGTGCACCTACAACAACTTCTGCATAACCAAGCCACAACATCGAGTATCCTGGCAACACCCAAAATCGCATCACTGGCACCAGCTAGACCTTGTCATCACACAGAGATCCTCATTAAACTGCGTCTTACCACAAGTAGCTACCATAGTGCTGACTGTGACACCGACCACTCCATGGTTGGCAGTAAAGTCCGTGTCCAGTCCAAGTGGATCGATCGAACCAAGCAGAAAAGCCCACTCGCATTAACATCAACAGGACGGCAATACCAGACCTACGCGAGTGATTCGCCAACACTATCAAAGACGCTCTCAAAGATTGTCCTACTGTTAATATTGTAGAGAGGTGGGTTCTCATTTGTGATGCCATCTACAACTTCACAATGACAACCTTTGGAAGGAAAAGAGAGGAAAGACCCGGTATGGTTCGAAGCCGGCATTGCTGAATTAGAGCCAGCAATCAATGCCAAAAGAGAAGCCCTCGTTAACTACAAGAGGAAGCCTTCTGAGAAGACGGTCAGTGCACTCAGAAAGGCCAGGAACGATGCTCAACAGATTGCTTGGCGCTCTGCCAATGACTACTGGCTAAACCTCTGTGAGAGTATACAGCTTTCTGCTGACTACGGCGACATTCGTTGCATGTATGATGGCTTGAACAAGGCTTTTTGGCCTAACCATAAACAAGATTGTACTCCTGAGATCAACTGTCGGTGACATAATATTAGACCGCAGCCCACAGATAGAGATACTCTTCGTTGATGATGCAGCACTGACAATACACTCTGAAGAGGGATTACAGTGACTCATTATGCAGAGAGTTTGGGATGACCATCAACCTAAAAATGACTACCATCCTCGGCCAAGATGTAAGCAGTACCCCTAACATCGTCATTTGTGACTACACCCTCAAGGTTTTCGAGAACTCCACATATCTCAACTCAACTATCTTCAGTAATCTGTCTCTGGATGCAGAACTCCACAAACGTATCGGCAAGGTGGCAACAGTCTGGAATAACAGGATGCTGACCACTAATAACAAAATGAAGCTGTACTGGACCTGCGTGTTCAGCACTCTGCTCTACGGCAGTGAATCTTGAGACCCCTACTCCTGCTAAGAGAACAGACTCAACACCTTCCAACACCTGCGCAACATCAGGAGAATCCTAGGAATCACCCTGAGGACCACATCTCAAACAAGATCGTCCATGATCAGAAAAACATCCTCAGCATGTTCGCAACGATGACTTCAGTGACTTGGCCATGCCACATGAATGGACGATGGGAGGATCCCACAGGATATTCTTTATGGCGAGTTTGCAACGTGCTACAGACATACGGGAAGACATGTCCCACGCTACAAGAATGTCTGCAAGTGAGACATGAGGGCAGGTGGCATCGACCTAACAGGCTGGGAGTCCGTTGCTGAAGATCGCCACCACTGGAGAAGAGATGTAAAGGCATGCTGCAAGAGGGGTGAGGAGAGGAGAGACCAGCAGTGGAGGAAGAGGAAAGAACACAGACGGCAGAGGGATGCAACAGACTTCTTGCAACCAGACACCACCTACATCTGTGGCAACTGCAACAGAGCCTGTCGATCCAGGATAGACTTGCACAGTCACTGCAGACGCTGCAATTCGGCAACGGACAAATCTGAGGCGCATAACTCCCTTGTCTCCTGAGACAGACTGATGCCAACAACAACAGATATCATATATATATTATACAAAGTCATAGTCAAATTATATATATATATATATATATATATATATATATATATATATATATATATAGCCACTTCCTTGTCTTCTTTGGTCTGAAGAGGTGGACTCTCTGTGAAGAGTACAACCGAAACATGTATGCACATATGTAACCAATAATGTTTGTATATATAAATATTTATACTAAAGAACAGCTCTACTTGTTATTGAACACTTTTTCTAAACACTGGAGTTTCAATGGATTTTCATCTACAGAAACTAATACAATACATGTAATCAGTGAGTGTTAGTATGAGTTATTGGAAGTACGTAACATCAATTAGCTTGTAGAGGGAAAAGCAAAAAATGACAAAGTCTATCCACGCAAAAGTAAAGTCAATTTTATCGACGACAGACAACGGATTCGGAGAAATAGCCGAATATACAGACACCGAAAATAAGAACCGTTTTTGTATGAGGAGTGACTCCTTAAGCAGGGGACGAGATTAGCAGTAACTGGATAGGCAGAAGGATTTGCGCAGTGGAAGATCTTGGGGTGACTTGGTATTTATTTCCTTCCACCCGCAGGAATATGTAGCACAAGGCCGGAAAGTGTGAAGAATCAAGCCAGCGCCACTTAAGAAGGGGCACTCCTTTCTTCTTAAAAATTTCCTGGGCAGCCCCGTTGGCATTCACCGTCCGAAGAGTTTCAGAGAGTTAGCAATAAACTAACTCCCAAAGAGAGGAGGCAATGCCTGGGGGGACCTGCTTGGACTACCAAGGACCAATACCTCAGACCGACAGATAAAAGGCCACCGGAATTGCCCAGTTTCTGCCAGACTGATTGTCGAGAACCGATCCTCGACTGGTATTTTCCAGTCTGACGTCTCTCTTCAACAATGTTGCAGAGAGACTATCTCCAGATGACTGTGTTGAATATTTCTAAGGCTTGACCAATTAGGTAGCTCTCAATGCATGGCGACAATAATCCCACGACTATTTTTAAAAGGTGTGAAAGTGTATATTTCCTGCGCTTTCTGTTGGTTGAAAATAAGATCTCTATATTAAGATTCTTATCTTATTGATATTTGTCTTTTGCTGCTGCTTAAACAAAGTTCACAAGATAATATTTCGATGAATAAAACTGAGTTTAAACTGATTTATAAGCATTTGTAGTTTGAGATCAAAAATCGATATTTATTTCTTACCAACTTTATAAAAATCCATATTCTTGGCAGCCCGAAAAAAACAGTTTGATTTTTCAATAAGTTTTATTTTTGAAATTCTTACTTGGAAACGCGCTGTCATTATTGATGCAATAGTTGACCCAGGGTCAAACGTGGACACGCAATAATAAAATGATATTGAAAACTGGATGCTTATGTTCTGGCGTGATTGAGAGAAATTCTTTTTTCAGAAAATAACAGAAAAAAAAGGGTTTATTCAAGATTTTAAATCTCGGAAGTTTGTACTTGTTTCGGATACGTTATGGCTTTTAAAATATTTTTTAACAGATTCATCCAATCTGAAATGAATTTGTTTTTAATAATTTCGCATGGTTCCAGGCTTATTTGTATTACTGTTTCTATTTAGAATGGATTAAATTGTGAATTGCATAGAATCAATAAAAAAAAAACTCAGATCAACAGATTCTGTCTTTGAACGCGTGTATAAATGACTAAAAAAGTAAAAGTAAATAGGTTAAATCTTTTGACCTTTGCTTAAAGATAAAATTTAGAAACAGAAAAATTGAGTTTTAGAATTTTGAGACGAGAATTGAACATTTAGATTATTTGGATTATCTGGAATACTGTTCTCATCTTAGATGTTATTCTCACAACGTTTCGGCCGATGTAACTTCTGACCTTCTTCAGGTGCGTCTTGCAGAACCTTGGAATCTTCATGTCGAACTCGTCCGATAGGATCCGTGGCACAACGGATCAAAGTGCTAAATAATACTCAGTTCTACGTGACAGTGTTCTGGAGGTTGAAGGTTCAATGTTCAGTACGGGCGATACTAAAAAATACAACTACGAATTACTTACAACTCGTACTCAGTTATGGCTGACAGAACGCGAGCAAGCCACCCCCATGGGTTCCGTTCGAAATTCTGTACATAATCAAAGGTCTGAAAAATCTAAATGTCTAAAAAAACAAACTTTTTTATTTTGTAAACCGGCTTTTTGTTTTTTTCTATTTGTAAAACTCAATCATGTTCTGCTAAATCAAAAACAGAAAAAAACAATGTCCCCCCTCTCCTCCCCCTTCCCCCTTTCCCTCCCTTTCCCCACTTTCACTGAACCAAACACCATGAATAAATACTTTAACATATAAAGAACTTGAAGCATGAAAACTTTTACCAAAATGACCTGATTAAGCATTCAATAGACCTGAAATAATTTTTTTTACAATAAACGTCACCATTTATCAAGGACCAAAGACCACTCGAGGATAAGGGTTAAAGAGCTTGACTGGTGGATGGTGAGACAACATCACGATCACCGGCACGATGGTTGTAGCAGGACAGAAATATAATGTAATAATGCTACATCTAATGTATCTAATGTAATATCTTATATCTAATGTAATAATGCTATATCTAATGTATCTAATGTAATATCTTATATCTAATGTAATAATGCTACATCTAATGTATCTAATGTAATATCTTATATCTAATGTAATAAGGCTACATCTAATGTATCTAATGTAATATCTTATATCTAATGTAATAATGCTACATCTAATGTATCTAATGTAATATCTTATATCTAATGTAATAATGCTATATCTAATGTATCTAATGTAATATCTTATATCTAATGTAATAATGCTACATCTAATGTATCTAATGTAATATTTTATATCTAATGTAATAAGGCTACATCTAATGTATCTAATGTAATATCTTATATCTAATGTAATAATGCTACATCTAATGTATCTAATGTAATATCTTATATCTAATGTAATAATGCTATATCTAATGTATCTAATGTAATATCTTATATCTAATGTAATAATGCTACATCTAATGTACCTAATGTAATATTTTATATCTAATGTAATAAGGCTACATCTAATGTATCTAATGTAATATCTTATATCTAATGTAATAATGCTATATCTAATGTATCTAATGTAGTATCTCTGGTCAATCCGTAAAAGGAAAGTTCTTGAAAAATAAAAATCTATGAATTCTCCACTAACTGCCAACTGCCTTCTGCACCTCTTTCTCTCTCCACTTCACTTTGCTCACTGAGTATCCACAAACTCTTCAATCAAGAGTACAGTTTTTATACGGTTAAATCCACCCCTATGCAAATTGACTCCCCACCAGAGCCATCCAGCGGTTAGAGACTCGAAACAGCCAATCTGCAAAGGGATGATAACTCAAATTACACTTACCCACAGTATCTTATATCTAATGTAATAATGCTATATCTAATATATCTAATGTAATATCTCGTCAGGCAGTGGTAAGTTCGTTGACTAGCCATAGGTATGGTGAGAGTTCGAGTGCAGCTGGTACAGCAGTTAAGACGTGAACATGGTTAAAATTCAGTTAAATCTGGCAACAAAGTATGTCAACTAGATGTACGATGTAACGTTTTATAACTAAGTAGTTAAAATAAATTACAATTTAAAAAATATATTTAATCGCCTTAAATCACTTCTTAAGTACGCTTCATGGATTCGAACACGGATATGGGAATTACTTTGTCAGCAAAGCTCAGTATTTGCGGAACAACTTACTACTGAGCTACCAAACGCCGCTATGATTGCGTTCGTTTCCAGGTAAGGTAAACGTAAACTTATATTTTATTTTGTGGACTAGTATTTTAAGTTTATTAGTCTCGACAACGAACAGAACGCTAGTGAAGAATGTCAACTAGATGTAACGTTTTATAACTAAGTATGTTAAATAAATTACAATTTAAAAAATATGATTGATCGCCTTTAATCACTTCCTTATAACGCTTCATGGATTCGAACACGGATATGGGAATTACTTAGTCAGCAAAACTCCGTACTTTTTTTGGCTGTACTACTATGTACCTTTTAAGACTTGGTGCTGATTTACAAATACAGTCACATTTGTCACATTTCCAGCTCTGCATGTTTTCATTGAAGGTTATTCTGCCAGGCTTTGCACAATCTATGCTTCAGTCTTTCATGCTCTATTCAATTTTTTTTTCAAAGATTGTCCAACACTTCTTCAGATGTGTTCTCCAAGGCCGATGTTTCTCAATTCTTAGAGTCCATACTTACTCTATTCGGGTTTCCTTAGATACAATCTTTCTACCTTCTTTTGTAAAACATGCACAGAGATGCAAAATCGCAGCGACAGGACAGGGGATGGAGCTTATTAGATAGTGTGGGACCTATTTGATTAGAAACACTTTTTTGAATCTGTCTAAGAGGGAGAGGCTAGTGGTTGGTGCACCAGCCCAGATGTGACAACAATACTTCATGCACGGGAGAATTGTGGCCTTGTAGAAATATAGGATACTGACAATTGTGAGAATTTTTCTAGCACAGTAGAGGGAGCCCACCTTCCTTGCAGCAGATTTGGCCATGTTTTCCATGTATTTGTTCCAATTCATGTTACCTGTGAATGTTAGGCAGAGTAGTTTGAATGATAGACTCTGAGGTAGGATGAGATTTGCCATGGCAATTGGTGGTTAAAAAGGTTTCTTATGGTTGTTGAAAGAAAAGAGCTTTGTCTTAGTAGCATAAAATGTAACCATCCATTTATGATATATTTGCTGATGACACCACACTCTACTCTCGTCATGTGGGCAAAACGGACGCGCACATATCCGAGCAATGGGGGAATCCTTAGAAAATGACCTCCAGGCTGTAGTGGATTGGGGCCATAAATGATTGGTAACTTTTAATGCTACAAAGACAAAGCTCCTTTTCTTTAATAACTACAAGAAACCTCTTCAACCACCGATTGCCATGGCAAATAACACCTTATCTGAGAGTTCAACTTTCAAACTCCTCGGCCTGACATTCACAAGTTGCATGAATTAGAACAAATACATTGAAGACATTGCAAAGGCTGCTGCAAAGAAGGTGGGCTCCCGATACCGTGCTAGTAAACTTCTCACACCTGACATTATCCTGTATCTCTACAAAGCCACCATCTGCCCATGCATGGAGTATTGTTGCCACATCTGGGTTTGTGCATCATTCACTAGTCTCTCCCTCTTAGAAAAGATACAAAAAAGAGTCGCCAACCCAATAGATCCCTCACTATCCACCAAGCTCCAGCCTCTGTCCCATCGCCGCAATGTTGCATCCTTGTGCCTGTTTTGCAAGTACTTCAATGGATTGTGCTCCGATGAACTTACTGCTCTAGTGCCTCCTCGACCTAAATACACTCTACCAACTCGACAATCAGCTAAATCCCATCCATTCACTGTTGAGGTCCTCAGATGGCGGAGAGCCTTCTACTCCAATAGCTTCTTTCCTCGGCCTCTGGAACTCCCTCTCTTCTCCCTGTTTCCCCGACTGTACCAACATGCAGAAATTTAAAACTAATGTAAACAGACATCTCGCTGCACAGCTCCCAACTTAGGATGATCCCCAAAACTTACATCCTAATTCTCAGTAGCCCCTGTACGTCTATAGTGGCGGTCTGCCTTGTTTGGGGTAAACTATGATAAAAAAAACATTTATTTTAAATACTTGTTTAGTTATTTGTAGTTATTTTTTTTCCTTTATCAAGACCTAGACGTTGTGGGACGACATCACAATGGAAATGGCATTGCCTCAGGTGATAGCTAGAAAATCTATGTGATCTCTTGGGGCTCATTCTGGCAGGTTAGGGTTAGGGTTAGGGTTAGGCTATCATCTGTACAATGTTGCGTATAGATCGTGCAGTATCGGAACCGAGGACAACTGATGTTTCGACTGTGATAAGCCGGAAAATGAAATCGAGAACATCACGAACAGATTTATTTCCCTTTTTATCTTGCTCAATTTGATTATATATCGGCCATTATAAATTCAATATGACAAATGTGGTTTTTTTTCAGCATTATATCTGTACGTGCCTCGTTTTTTTTAGGATTCCCTTACAATTAATGTTACCCTTTAATCTGATACGTCATGCATTTTTCATATATAGGCAGAAAAATTAAACAGTTGGTTCGAGCGCTGTATCTGCTATTTTGTTCTTTTTTCAACGAATTGAGATATGGTGCCGTGATTGACAGCAGATTCTACAATTCTTGCCGGTGTGAAAAGGTCGGAGTAAAGAGTGTCATGCCGTCAGGTCGGCGAGCATCGCCTCTACCTAGGTCGACTGACTTGAGCATTGATGCGAACCCGGACGAATCCAGAATAATGTAAACGGATTTATTTCCCTTTCATCTTGTTCGTCCATTATAAATTCAACTTAAAAAATGTGATTTAGTTTTTCAGCATTTCTTGTGTACGGGCCTCGTTTTTGTTTATGACTCCCCTACAATTAAGGTTAACCTTTAACCTGATACGTCATGCATTGTACAACTTAAAATGTGTGTAGTTTTGTGATTCAAACTTTAACTTTTCTTTTACATCGCTATATAAAGCTATATATGTGTGTATGTTTATATATGTACAGGATTCACTCCCAAACTATTAAACTGATCATTATGAATTTTGAAACACAGCTGCTAGGTGTAAGGGTAGGTAATGTAGACTATATTTAGTTTAATTCAGTTTTATGCAAAGTGAGCAAAGAGAGAATGGAAGCCCTTCGTGAAAATTCAGATATCGCCCAATAGGTGTTAGACATCGGATAATAAATTTTCCCCAAATTTCACTTCTTTTGAAGTATTTTAAAAGAATTTTAGGTGACATGATAATGTGACAATATTAACTGGCCCTACGAAGGTCGGCGCCCAGCATACACGGCTAGTATAAATTGGCCCAGTAGAATATAATATAATTTCTGGTTTGAAATAAGAGTATCAATTTATATTGTCATAGTGACCTATAGACCTCTTATGTATCCATAAACATTAACCAACATTGGACCTCAAATAAACAAAATGAGAATTAGCTTGATAAATAACATTTCTCCACTGAAGATAAACAAGTTCATATATTAATTTATATGATCAGTGTCCTCAAAACATCTTCAATCTCAGATGGCATTATCGGAATTGAACCTTGTTGTTTCAAATTGGAAAACAGTGCAAATGTAATATACTTATAATTTGGATAAGGATAAACAATTTTCAAGTTTGGTTTATATTGTCAGAGTGACCTATAAACATCTTATGTCTCAATAATATTATCGAAGTTGAACTTTGTTGTTAGATTCACAAGCGATTTCCATATAAGTGAGTTGAAGTTGAGACAGTTAGCCAGTGGGCGAGGACGAGCCAGTCGCTGATAAGCATTGCGCGAGGACTAACCAGAGTTACACCAAGCAGACCGTGAATTAATCAATGAGAGAAACGGACATAAGAACCCTTCTCTATCCGTGAAAGATATCACACCTATCGGGATACGTGTGTCCTCGCCCAAGCTTAGAACAGCACGCCACTGGTAGAGGGATAAATTGTCCATCGGTCCAATTACATACCAGAGTGAACTCAACATTATCTGGCCAACTGGCCTAGTGACTCAACAAGTGCATCTTTTATTTCATTATTCATTATTAAGAATAATTATTTTCTAAGAAAACCACAACGGACTTGATTTCTTCCCTTCAACAGTTCTGCATGAATGACCTTTCATTCCACAGGGATTCAGAGTCGCTGATTCCCCCTCAACGGTCACCCACATATCTAAACAAACACAACGTGGGGTGGATGTGACCTTATGAGAGGCCTCTTCGACAACCGTGGCCTTCTTCAGAGCAGCAACTTTTGTACCAACAGGATCACGTGATTAACCAGCCCAGGAGCGACCAACTGGTGACGTCACAGGTGGGTAAAAGGGCTTTTAAATAAGGGCAAAACCTCTCATTTGAAAGTTCAAATATTTCAGATTTGCATTGAATTTGATCCATAGTCATTATACACCAATTAAGCACGATTCCATGAATTTCAGTGTCTCTTTAAGACCCATTAAGCTTAAGCTTTAAATTTTGGACATTTTTTAGAATTAAAATCATGTAATGGATTTTGATAAAAAATTGGAATAAGGATTCTAGACATAAGGTTTACTATCATTAGATGTTGATTTTAATCTTAGTAAGGGTACATAAAAACTGAAAAACTGTTCTGTTTGGTGAATTAGTTTTACCTGTGTTGGGACGGGTATTCTTCTAGTCTCTTCTATAAAATAAAGTATTCTTTATCTCTTTAAGGACATCCTGCTCTTTGTTTCGCTGTTAAACCTGTTTATTAGATATGCGTCTACTTGAAGAAGAATAATGAGTCATTTATATGAGAAGAAAACTTGGCCTTTTCTCAAATCACTTGTAATATTAATTAAGCATGTCATAATGGAACCATTGCCGATGTTAGCGTAGATCATTGGGGTTGAAAGCTGCATAATGGCTCGAGAAATACGAGTCTGAAATATGAAGTGGGTAGATGATATTCATGATTATCAGTTGCAAATGATTAATTCAGATTCTGATGGAAGGGATAACTTGACAATACTTTCCACAAGTTTTGTCAAAGTAGAAACTGGACAAGTTGGCCCTTCAGTATTTTTAATTGGCCATTATTTTCTAAGATAAAATAATATATATATATATATATATATATGTATATATATATATATATATATATATATATATATAATGTTAGTTTAGATCAATACAATTTGAACATTGTTCTAAATATTCAAAACCAACAAGCATTCGGCATACGATCGTTTCCGAGGCGTTCTGGAAAAAATTTTATTGTTCATTTTTTTTGTTATTTTTTATGATACAAAAAGTCTCTTTGTCAGCGCCTTTTATACCATCACGTACAGAAGCTTCATGAAATGAGACATAAGATTTTAAAAAAAAATATATATATATATATATATATATATATATATATATATATATATATATATATAAAAATTGGTCACATGACTATTATTCCTTCTTCTTCTTTTGCTTAGCTCCATTCTTCCTGGACTTCACCGAAAGGGTTGGATCACAAAAAAAAAACCTTCTGCCTGATGAGACCTCAGCTCCTGATAGCTGTAGATCGATAACATAGACATGTAAGTGTAGCATACTTTGTACATGTTTGAATAAAAAATAATTCATAATACAGCTCTATATTCTTATTGAGCACTTTTTATAAGCCCAGGTTGATTCCCTTTGGATTTCTACCCTGTGGATTTTTATCCTACCTGGATTACTATATATATATGTTATTAATAATTATATCAATTGTTTTGTATATAGGGACATTTGTAAACAGACTTTTAACGTCGAGTGATGCAGTAATTTTATTATCTGTTTTTTGGGTATGCAGCATGTGTAAGAGCTCATGTGTGGATTTTACACTATATTTACTAGGTAAATAAGGGGATATAAGATCATTAATAGTTTTAGTTAATTGATATATGGGGGTAGTGACTTGAGAAATTATTGGACGGAGAGGAGAGTTTGGTTTATGAATTTTTACAGTACCATACAAGTAACCTGGTTTATAATCTCCAATATATATATATATATATATATATATATATATATATATATATATATATATATATATATATATATATTATAATTATAATATAAAATGAAGTAATAAAATAAGGTGTCAATCAAATTTTATTAGAATTCAAAGTTCATGCAAAGCATCCTTAAGTCCTTAGCTCATGAGTTTTCAAAGATAATTCTTCTCTTCAGAGGACCATTACCGCAGTTATACTACTACAGGCAATAAAATTACGCTTTGAAAATATATAAAATTATATACACAAATACATAAAAATACATAACATCAAACATATCAATCCAAAAACATACTTTTGTTGAATCCATACAGTCCATCCAGCTAAGGACTTAAGGATGCTTTGCATGAACTTTGAATTCTAATAAAATTTGATTGACACCTTATTTTATTACTTCATTTTATATTATAATATTAATGCTCTATCCAGTATATTGAGCTTCAGTTTTTTATCCGGATGTTTCACTAATTATAAGATATTAGTAGACGCTTATATCTTTTGTTGGATTGCTTCATATATATATATATATATATATATATATATATATATATATATATATATATATATATATATATATATATATATACGGATAGTAAAGTGATGAAATCGATCCAATTTGTATAGTTTACAAGTTTATTAACTCATCAAGTTTTCAAACAAGGCATACAAATACAAAATAACCCTTATACCATGGCTTTTCAAAGATAACGCTCTTATTGTCAGTAGGTCTGACCAATAACAATTGAATATTAATTAATTATTAGAGGTGAATATCTTGAAAATGCAAAAGTTAAAAAATTATTTGAGAAAAATTATAGGGAAAAAACGTCTCAATGTTAGTCCTGAAACAGAGCAAACAGAATGTTTTATCAAATTTAAATGATCCAAACTGTTTAAAGAGTCGAAACAAAGAAGTCGAACAATGTTCTATGTTATTTCGAAACCTTGAGTGCTTCACGAAATGGTATTTTAGTGTCACAGATAATCCCGGACATTTAGGCTCGAATGATCCTTGAAAATTTCTCAGAGAACAATAAAATTATGTATAAATCCATGCCTCAAAAACATACCCGGCTTCCTGGTTGAACACTTGATGAGTTAATAAACTTGTAAACTATACAAATTTGATCTATTTTATCACTTAATTATCTGTATATAAATGCCATATCTACTATATTAAGCTTTTTTATTTTTACATTATCCATTTATATATATATTACGTTTTCTTTTTGATCATCGTTGTTCAGAATCTATTTGCGGGATTGGTATCTCAAATGTGTCGAACACGACATCCATTAGTTCGTTCTCTAGATAATTATTCTCGACAGCATCTGAATAGCGTTACCTCATCTTATTCATGTCTTTTATGGGTAAACGTGAACCCCTTTACCATGTAAATCATGTTTCTTATAATTTTATCCAATATCTCTGTTTCCCAGTAGGATTTTTTTTTTTTGATCATCCGAAAGAAAACTTTTTCTCTAACTTTGAAACGTCTTTTTGTGACATTCTGTTCACATCCTGGTTTCGTATCGATTGCCAATAATCTATCAAACACTGTTGTTATCTTCCTTGCAAGCATTGCTTCTACTCACGTCATATAAGATGAAACATTCTTATTTGGGGTCATTCTATAAAATTGCAAAAATTCTTGAATGCCCTTTTCGGTAGGTGTATCTCTCGCTTTCTTTACTACATATTTGAACTAATTCATAGAACCGTTCAGCCTGGCCATTGATTCTCGCATGGTACGGCACGGTCGTTATATGCTACGCTACAAAAGTTTGACAAAATATTTTAAATTTATTAGACGTGAACTGAGTTCCGTTGTCTGATACAAGACAATCAACGATCCCAAAGGGGTGAACACTTCCTGTAAAAAACTAATAGTTACTTCCATAGTTGGTTTCTTACATTTTAATATTTTCGGCCATGTTGAGAAACTGTCCGCCACTATGAGGTAATAGGAATCATCCAGTAGACCAGCTAAATCTATGTGGATCGTAGACCACGGTCGGTCAGTTTTCAGCCAGCGTCTGAACTTTATAGAAGGTGTCTTCACTGCCAAAGTACAACATTTGATAGTTTCAACGCATTTTCAATGTCTTTATCCATGCTTGTCCGATACACATAACTTCTCATGAGACTTTTCATTCTCGAAATGCCCGGGTGGCCAACATAAAATTATCTTAGTATTCTTTTCCCCAATGGCGTTACACAATGTATTTTACTTCAATTCAGTTTGTGGAGAGGCAATCACTATGTCTTCAAGGAGTTCAGCATATTTTGGGATAAGTTTAAATAATCCATCAGTATGACTAATTTTTGACTCTGTTTTATAATTACATCAGGTTGGAAAGAAAGTAATGTCGTGTTTGTCCAACACATTTATTTCATCTGAAACATTCACATTAGGGCATTTTTAATCTTTACAATAATTTCCCTCATTTTCTATGACTTCTGTACAACGATAACTAGCTTCTTGATGCTATCTTCAAAAAAATCGTTTGATTTTTGAGAGAAAAACAAATTTAGGTCATTTTTTAGTTGGTCGTCATTTTCACAAATTTTATTGTTTAAGTGATGCTGCAACGACCGGAACAGATGGTAGTCGGATAGAGTAATGTCAGGTGAATAAGGCGGATGAGGTAAAACTTCTCAATTGAAACTCATGACCTTTTCCTGTGTGAGTTTTGCTGTGTAAGGTTTTGCCTTATCATGCTGAAGAACTACACCCTTCATATTGAGTAATGCTGGTCGTTTGTTTTAAAAGCAAACAATATTTTACTTCTGTGATTGTTTTATTAGACTCTAGTAACTCATAATGAATCAGTCCTCTCATGTCCCACCATAAAGAGAGCATAGCCTTCTTTGGGTGTAGTCCTTATTTTGGAACAGGCTGTGGACGTTGATTTCGGTCTAACCATTGTCTTTTGCATTAGGTATTCTTGTAAAGAACACATTTTTCATCTCCAGTCACAATTCCTTGCAAAAATGGTTCTTGATGATTACTGGAAAACAAAAATGTGCAAACAGTCAATCTTTGATTTCGTTGAACGTTAGTCAAATCGTGGGGAACCCAGAGTCAAAGTTTTTAAACTTTTCCTAACTCATGAAGGCATGAAATAATTGTGGTATGGATTGTATTGAATTGTTGAGCTAATTCTCTGCTGGTTAACTTTGGATTGGCCTCCACAACGTCTTTATCAATTGATTTTGGCCTTCCCGAACGTCGCCGATCTGACAGGTTAAAGTCTCCAGAATAAAGATTTTGCAAACCACCGTTGATATTTTCGAGCATTCAGAACATTTATCCCATAGACAGTTCCAATATTCCTTGAAGCTTCTGCAGCTGAGTTTCCTTTTTTGAATTCATAGAGCATGCAATATCTCAGATGCTCCTCACTAATATCCATTTTTTGACGGTTGAGACCGTTAAACTTAATATTTTCCAACTAATTACCATATCTGAAAGGCAAAGCAAGATATTAAGACACCAATTCACGAAAAAATCTAGAACTGTGTATGAATTAGGAGGCTGCAAAGTAATGGAGTGAAAAATACGACATTACTTTCTTTCCAACCTGATAATTGAGGAGAATGGTTCCCCATATTTGTAGTCTGTTTGCAGATATTTATCTGCCTCCCACAAGGTAAGATGTGACACAAGGTCGGGAAAGTGGGATTTGAAAACCCAGCGCTCGAGAAGGTGAGCACTCTGGCCATTAAAAATTCCATCGGCATTCCATGGTAGGGGCGCCTCAGGCAGTAAGCAATAAACCTACTCCTCCCCAAAGAGGGGAGGCAAAGCCTGGGAGGGTGGACCTCCTAGAACTGCACAGGACATACCCATAGACCGGCGTAAATTAAGCCCCGAAGGCCAAGACAATACCAGTCTATGGGGTGCAGTATCCATCAGAACAGATACTACACTTTGATCTTAGCCAAAAGGCCGCTATTTATCTACATCCCACACTGTAGAATGTGACACAAGGTCGGAAAGTGGGATTTGAAAAGCCAGTGCCTGAGAAGGTGAGCACTCTGGCCATTAAAAATTGCCTGGGCAGCCCCGTCGGCATTCCCCGGTAGGGGCGCCTCAGACAGTAAGCAATTAACTTACTCCTCCCCAAAGAGGGGAGGTAAAGCCTGGGAGGGTGGACCTCCTAGAACTGCACTGACAGATCAGACCCATAGACCGGCGTAAATCAAGCCCCGAAGGCAAAGACAATACCGATCTATGAAGTGCAGTATCCATCGGAACAGATACTACACTTTGATCTTAGCCAAAAGGCGTTATTTAACCCCTACCCACAATAGGAATATGTGACACAAGGTCGGAAAGTGGGATTTTAAAAGCCAGTGCTCGAGAAGGTGAGCACTCTGGCCATTAAAAATTGCCTGGGCAGCCCCGTCGGCATTCCCCGGTAGGGGCGCCTCAGACAGTAAGCAATTAACTTACTCCTCCCCAAAGAGGGGAGGTAAAGCCTGGGAGGGTGGACCTCCTAGAACTGCACAGGACAGATCAGACCCATAGACCGGCAGAAATCAAGCCCCGAAGGCCAAGACAATACCGATCTATGAAGTGCAGTATCCATCGGAACAGATACTACACTTTGATCTTAGCCAAAAGGCGTTATTTAACACCCACCCACAATGGGAGTATGTGACACAAGGTCGGAAAGTGGGATTTGAAAAGCCAGCGCTCGAGAAGGTGAGCGCTATGGCCATTAAAAATTGCCTGGGCAGCCCCGTCGGCATTCCCCGGTAGGGGCGCCTCAGGCAGTAAGCAATTAACTTACTCCTCCCCAAAGAGGGGAGGCAAAGCCTGGGAGGGTGGACCTCCTAGAACTGCACAGGACAGATCCATAGACCGGCGGAAATCAAGCCCCGAAGGGCAAGACAATACCGATCTATGAAGTGCAGTATCCATCGGAACAGATACTACACTTTGATCTTAGCCAAAAGGCCGAGAAAAGTTGCAGTATGCATTGGTAATAACTTTTTATGACCCATAAATCGTTAGCTGTGGCTTATGGTCGATTTGCAACATAAAATGCCTTCCGTGAACAAATCGATGAAGTTTGCTGACTGTAAAAATAATACCCAATGCTTCCTTTTCGATTTGTGAGTAACTTTATTTCTGCACGTAATATGTACGAGACGCATCAGCGATAGGTTTTAGTAATCCGTCTTCCATTTCATGTAATATAGAAGCTCGAATTCAGTACAGGCGAGCATCAGTAGCTACAATGATTTCGAGTTCTGGATTTTGAATAATTTGAATAATAATGAATAATGACTAATTTGAATAATAATGAATAATGACTAATTTGAATAATAATGAATAATGAATAATTTGAATAATAATGAATAATGAATAATTTGAATAATAATGAATAATGAATAATTTGAATAATAATGAATACTGAATAATTTGAATAATAATGAATAATGAATAATTTGAATAATAATGAATAATGAATAATTTGAATAATAATGAATAATGAATAATGAATAATTTGAATAATAATGAATAATGAATAATTTGAATAATAATGAATAATGAATAATTTGAATAATAATGAATAATGAATAATTTGAATAATAATGAATAATGAATAATTTGAATAATAATGAATAATGAATAATTTGAATAATAATGAATAATGAATAATTTGAATAATAATGAATAATGAATAATTTGAATAATAATGAATAATGAATAATTTGAATAATAATGAATAATGAATAATTTGAATAATAATGAATAATGAATAATTTGAATAATAATGAATAATGAATAATTTGAATAATAATGAATAATGAATAATTTGAATAATAATGAATAATGAATAATGAATAATTTGAATAATAATGAATAATGAATAATTTGAATAATAATGAATAATGAATAATTTGAATAATAATGAATAATGAATAATTTGAATAATAATGAATAATGAATAATTTGAATAATAATGAATAATGAATAATTTGAATAATAATGAATAATGAATAATTTGAATAATAATGAATAATGAATAATTTGAATAATAATGAATAATGAATAATTTGAATAATAATGAATAATGAATAATTTGAATAATAATGAATAATGAATAATTTGAATAATAATGAATAATGAATAATTTGAATAATAATGAATAATGAATAATTTGAATAATAATATATTCATATTATATAAGAAGTACTCATAACTTTATTATTACCTAATTTAAACGAAAATGTTATAATATGTTATAAAATTGTTATAATTCATGTTATAATTGTTATAATTGTTATAAATTAAAATGTTACATTGATTAAAATGTTACATTGATTAAAATGTCACATATGAAATACATTGATTAAAATAAATTGATTAAAATTCAATAGTTGGAAATATAATAGTTGGGAACATTATCAGTAACAATAATTCAAGTTATCCACATCTAGAGAATGTCTGATTGAGACAACACATAATATTATTTTGAGTTAGTAAGTCTAGCTTTATTAATGTCAGTACACTGAGTGCCCCCATCAATTATACCCGAACAAATTTCTTATGGAAAGTATAAAGTTGAATTTTGGTTTACTTTTGGCAGCCTCGTAACTCTTGGCGCCCCCTATTTTGTCCCTTATTCCTTACATGCCATGAGCAATGTTTCTGACAAAGGGGTGAGAATTGTTGTTTTCTAGTTCAGCTGTTATGCTAAATGGGTGGCATATGGAGATATTGGTAAAAGTACAGAATAGTTAACACTCGAGAACTCGTAAACCAAAAACAACAACTACATATAATTTATATAAAACGTATTAGAAAGAAATTCTCTACCGGATCTGAACCGTTTTAACATGTGGGAACGATATATAAGATTGTTTTTAAATGGTAAAAATACAGAATAGTTAACACTCAAGAACTCTTAAGCCAAACAAAATGGCAGAACCCGGGTCGGTTTAACATGTGAAAACGATTTGTAAGAATTTTTTAGACACTATTTCCTTTCTGTAATGAATCATACTTGGGATAAGGGGTCTACTAGCATTAGCTACATGTCACACACTATCATCCCATTGCCGTAGGGAGAGAATAGCGTGAAGGTCTAATATCCAGAATTCATATATTTGTTTAGTATTACATTGATATTAGTTGGCCTTTTATGCTAGGAGCAATGCAATTTTGAATTGATATTATTTAAATAATTAAATATTTATACTTCGTCTGTGTAATAAAAAAAAACGGATGTATGTAGATCTTATGTATACATAATGAGGTTTAAATGACAGTCCAAACTTCAGAAGCAACTTTTCTTCAAACAAAACCATAATTAAATATAATAAACACTAATTTCCAATACAAACGCTTTCTTTTAATCTATATTTTGAAAGTCAGTTGGTCTCTACACATGCAAATTAGTTGCTTGCATAAACAAATTAGTTGCTCGCATAAGCAAATTAGTTGCTTGCACAACAAATTAGTTTTGACTATAAAACTCTGCCATTATGAACAGAAATTCTTTTGTTCTCTGAACGCAAAGAATCTAATTCGTTTTGAAGATGATAAGTGTTTGTTTTCGTATTTATTGCTACAGTCTCCTAGTATAAATATCGACTTAATTCATTGAATCAGATAAAATTGGCGTCATGTTGTAAACCGGATATGTTTTAGACAAGGGTCACAAAGATGTTACAAGATCGACACTGCCTGAAAATAATGGTAGTTTATTTTACGGCATATCAACCCTTTTTGGGTTATTTAATGCCAAATCTGGTCATTATAGTAAAAGATTTATGCTTCAAGTTCTAAAAATAAAATAAAAAAGGGGAGGGAGAAAGGGAGAGGGGCTGTTGTTTTTGTTTTTGGTTTTGTAGAACATAATTAAGTTTTACAAAAAAAAAAAAAAAAAAAAAAAAAAACGTCAATGTAGGTGAATTTCGTCTCAGGGAGCCACAGGGCAGCCTGATCTGGTATCACCAGGCCTGAAAATAAGCTGGAGCTTCTAGGAATTGGAAGTGATATTGAAATTATGCAGAAATGACAGCGGACATACGATTGAGAGAGTGGCCATTTCTTGAACTCTTCATGGAACCTGGATGAGAAAAGACGTGTTTTCAAGATGGGCTAACACAATATAATATAATTAATCATGAATTGCCATCTGTCCTGTTGCAGTGACGTCTTCGATGGTTTGGGCAAGCATCTCATTGGCCGAAAACATAGGTTATTTGCGATGTAATCTTCCCTACCTCTTTGCCTGGGTTCCACAAGCATGTTGGTGGACAATGACCATTAAGAAGGACTTGACTGAGCTCTCAGGTCGACAGGTGGTTGGTTTCTGATTGGTTAACCATCTTGTACGACCTTGCTTAGAACTGCCGTGCATGAGCCACCATAGTTCAGGATGTAGTGTAGTCCAGGGTAGAAGCTGACTCAACCTGACCAATGTGAACACCATTGCAGCAACAATAGCATGAGCCTAAAATCTCTTCTTTTTATCTCAGGCCCCTTTGACTTTGCAGCTTACTGGACATCATGACGAATAAGTCATTCATCTTCTAAAAGATTCTGTGTTGAATTAATCAATTTAATAAGTATCCTTCATGTGAGAAGCATGTGAGATCGCTTACTATTGCAGTAACGAAATTGTCCAGCAGAATCCCTACAGCACGCATGTACAATGGAATACCGGCCAGAAAACAAGGTATAATTTTGAGTATTGATTTACTCCTCTCCAGGAGTTAGGCACAAGGCCAGTTTTTATCTTACTTCCACAAGTAAGATGTGACCGAAGGTCGGGTTGGGAAAGTGGGGGTTAAAAATTGCCTGGGCAGCCCCGTCGGCATTCCCCGCTAGGGGCGCCTCAGGCAGTAAGTAATAAACTTACTCCTCCTCAAAGAGGGGAGGCGAAGCCTGGGAGGGTGGACCTCCTAGAACTGCACAGGACAGACCCATAGACCGGCGTAAATCAAGCCCCGAAGGCCAAGACAATACCAGTCTATGGGGTGCAGTATCCATCGGAACAGATACTACACTTTGATCTTAGCCAAAAGATAGAACGATTAATGTTAACTGACTTTTGTTTGTCAGTAAACGATTACTCGGAGAAGAGCCTCTTCCCCCACCCTACTCGGGCTATGTACCAGTATCTCTTTACAACGTAATCTGCATACTGTTTACTTGTTTTCAAATTAGAAAGATGTTTCAGAAAAAATGAAGAATTGAAACAAGAAAGAATTTTTCTATAGCTTAGAATTTATTGCAAGTAGAATGTCGACATTCCTTTTAACACACTCGGCCTTATTGTTATAGCCAACTCCCTAACCCCAAGTTCGGGGATTAAAAGGCGGAACATCTGCCCACATTTGTTATCAAATCTTCTCTGATATTTTTCCCAATACTTTCTCGATCAATGATGTAACCTCTGCACTTGTTTTTAATACATTACTCAGTCGGCATACTTCAAAATGTAAACAATACAATGTCTGTAATTTCAATTTCAATCTCAACCTTGCAATAATCAAAACAATCACAATCGCATTCCATCTAGGTTATCATGCTTATTCACTATCTTGCTTTTTCGGTGACCCCAGCGTAATCTCGTCACATTCTTGCAGTAATGGTTTATAGCGAAATAGACAAGTTGTAATGGGATGAGATGTTTCATATAATTTAATCTGTTTAATTAATTTAATATGTTTTAAATCAATCTTACTAGATATAGTACAACCATTGAACTCTTCTAGTAATTCTTCACGTGATTTCTCTTTACAGCATTATTAGCCTTTCACATATCAACTACTAGTCTAACATTGTTGCCCTTGGGTATCACTGTGGCACAAGACAGGCAGAGACGATTCTTTTTATGCGGCCTTGAGCCAAACGAGACTAAATAAAGATAACTAAAATATCTTTTATCCCATAAGATAAATGGGCGATATGTTGCAGAGACATACGCAGCTGTAGAACCGCACCATCGCCTCTCCCCTCCGATTGAAGCAACAACCAAGTTTGTCTTGAAATATCAGGTGAAAGTGTATGACAGGGTCAGAGGTCAAAATTGCACAAGCTTATTGAGCTCGAAGGTGCTAGTCAAAAACATGGATAGAGTATGGAGAGGGGCCTGTTGATTAATTCGATATGGTTGGATTCTATCTTTCTTTCTTTATTTCTTTCTGAGGTTGAATCCTTTCTTCCTTTCTTTCTGTGTTTGAATTCTTCCTTCCTGTGTTAATGATTCTTTTTTTTTCGTTTCTTTTCCACCAGTTTTCATGGGGAACAGACGTATTTGCTAGCGTCTGCTATCTATGGCAATAAGCGTCATGGCCGGTACCCATCGAGTTTATTTGTGAAATAAATGAAGAAATGGATTTTATTTTTTATAAAAAAAAGACGAGAATGCCTTGTCAATTCATTATCAAGCATTCCGTTTCAGTGCAGAATTCCCGGATTCCCGATCATCTACATTTTCTCTAATAATCATGTAGAGAATTAATGATAATAGAAGGCCAACTTATTCTCTTATCTGAACAGCAATTTCAAGACAGATGTCTTGAGAATCTTAGACACAGCATGGACTCAAGA
Source organism: Sepiola atlantica (assembly GCA_963556195.1). NCBI lineage: Eukaryota > Metazoa > Mollusca > Cephalopoda > Sepiida > Sepiolidae > Sepiola > Sepiola atlantica. The sequence continues at coordinate 88,768,184 of OY744532.1, forward strand.
CAATGGGCAAGCGCTGCTCTGAACTGGAATGTTACTATCAACGTCCAGGAAATTGTGGTACCATGCCTAAACACAAGATTCAACTCCAGGAGACATCAACGGTATGCAGATTTGCATGATAGTATCACGTTTGGTGCCTAGACATAAGATTCAACCCCAGAAGATATCCACGGCAGGCAGAATGGCACGATAGTTTCACACCACTATTAATGCTGAAACCTAAAATTTCGAATTTCCATAACTGGGTCAATTATATCCAAGTCTAGTAACACTTTTAACTACGAGCGGATCTCTATCCCTTTAATTTTAGGGAACGACTTGAGCCTGCTCTCGACCTGCCAAGCCAACAGGGCATCCGGTGAAACTTACTGAAGTTCTAGATATAGGCTTTTTTACATCTGGTTGCTGTAAAAGACTTTCATAAACTTTTATATCCAAGCCTAATATTCATATTTTGTCACATATTAAATTCTGTATTGATTGAATAAATCTCCTGAGATATTATCCACTTTTTCACTTATTTTCAATCTTCTTACGAACATGGAAGAAAATACTGACAATACTAACATTTAAAATATTGTGTGCGATCAACACAGAGAACCTTAATTCCAATTCATTTTCAAATTCCCTATAGATAAAATTGAATAAATGCTCTTGCTATTTTTTTAAACGTAATTCAGAGTCAGAGGTAAAACAAAAGTTCATATTAAGTTAATTCAGAGTTTATTATTTCTTTTTAATTCGTATATGTGCTACAGTTAATTAAAATAACATAAGCACTTGAGTCAGTTAGAACCGAAACAGGTTGACAATGCAAACGAATGATTGTATCAGATATCTCTCCCATATTACCTTCGCCAAGGAGTTTATGTTTTCGGTTGAGTTTGTTTGTTTTTTTGTGTATAGCCACATTGCTCGACCAATCGTCACCAAACTTGATCGAAATATCAGTCATGTTCTAACTTAGAAGTGATTTAATTCTGGGATATTTAGGTCAAAGGTCAATGCCATGGTCACGGAAAAGGTGAAATTCAAACTTTTAGCGATAATTCTGTTCATCGTAGAAATTGGCTACTTGGCCTATAATGTAGCCAATGAAATGTCACTTCTTATATGATCTTAGAATTTTGACAGAATTTCAACTTCCGTTGTTTCCATATTTGATGTATGGATCTGTTGCTCTTTGATAACAGTAATCACCATGCAAAATTTTAGCTTGATCAGATTAATGGTTATTAGCATGCCCATAATTTCAGGAATACTTCATACAATATAGAGAAGTAAGGCCCATATAAGATTTTGGTTCATACTTACGTTGTCAGGCTGAGCTATGCAGTTGCATGACTGACTTATGTTCTTCTTCGTCATGCGAATCTTGTTGCACTAATTTGCACTTGAATTGCCCCGGATGATGTAAAAACGACATTTCTAGGTGACCTTTTTAAAACCTCTGTTTAAAATGGTTAAGCCCGTGATGAAGGTGCAATTTTTTTTACCTCTGGTTGTAGTATGAATTAATACCACATCCATAACACCTGGTTAAATTGAAATTTTATGAAAAAAGATTCCTGGCTTGTCTCTATTTTTTTGCTGTTTTTGTTCTTTGTTAAAAAATATTTACTTCTATCGAGTAAGATTTATTTTCTTTGCATAATTTATTAATTGCAGCGTGTTCCTTTTCGAATTCTTCGGCTAGCATTTCTGTCAGTTCTGACATTTTTTGCAAGCTGAACATGTGTTAACGTCAACCGTTTTCATGTCTTCTTCCGTAGATGTCGTCCGAGAGATTGGGATGCTCACCTTTCAATGAATTGATCAATTACGGCTTCTTCCGCAGCATATTTGTTACACTTGCACGTGCGTCTCAGATTTATCAAGACGGTTATATATATATATATTACTACGCCTTCTGCTTGTTCTGTTATTCTTGATGGAAACCACTTCTCTCTCTTCTCTTCACTTTCCGTTCACTTTCTCTTTCTCTCCCTCTCCCTTTCCTTCTCTCTTTTTTCTCCTTTCTCGTTCTCCATTCTTTCTCTTTCTTCCCCCTCTCTTTCTCTTCCCTTCTCTCACTTTCTTTTTATCTCTTCCCTTTTTTCTCTTCCCTTTTCTCTCTCTCTCTCTCTCTTACCCCCTCTCACTCTTCCCTTCTCTCTTCCCTTCCCTTCTTTTCCCCTTCCCTCTCGTTCTTAGTGTCCCTTTCCTTCCCTTTCCTTCTCTTTCTTCCATTCTCTCTTTCTCTTACCGTCTTTCTCCTCTTTCCCATCCCTCTTATTCCTTACTCAAGTTTCAGTAGTTTATTATTTATTCATATATTTTATGTTTTTTTTTTATACAATCGCAAAATAACCATTCAAAAATGCTTGTATCTGTTTTCGGGCGCCATTATTAAGCTAGCATGTAAAACAGACGTTAAACTGATGATGCTGATGATGATGATGCTGATGATGATGATGATGATGATGATGATGATGATGATGATGATGATGATGATGATGATGATGATGATACAGTATTTTGTATAGCTTCTCCCTCAGTTCGAATTCATCTTGATAAAGCAGCATTGCCTTTTTTTGTTATCAAATCAAATCAAATTTATTGGCAAAAATAGCAAAGTGCAGCAATCCATGTAAAAGTACAGTTAAAAGATGTGTACATCTATATACCATCTGAATGTTTTGTCCAAGGCAACTTTACTCCTGGATATGATAGACATCGTCCCTACCTCTGGTAAGCTTTTTTATAGGGCATGAACACGGACAGAGTATGCTGCCTTTCTTATAATGAGACGAAAACGCCTATGGTACATCTTTTGTTGGGTCCCGTGGAGACCATGACTTGGCGCTGGGGTCAAAACTCCTCAAAAGTTATATTTAAATTCTCCTTGATGATGTTTTATACTAGAATCATTCCCTTTGCATCCTCCGCTGCTAAAGTGAGGTGTACTTATCCAAAGATCAGCAGCTATGATGCATCCAGCGCTGCTATATACTGTTTGGACGTTTGCAAGGTGACCATGGCTTCTGGCAGCCTGTTCCCCGGTGCAGCAACCTGTACCAAGAAAGATGCATTCCGACGATTGAATCCAAATCGTCCCAGGTGCCGCATCTATGTTCTGTCTTATTCATGCACATTGCAGTGAAATACAGGCCCATTGTCTCCAACTGTTGTATTACTGTTGTGTTTAAAAGTATTGACTACAAACACTGCTGTATACAAATATAATGATATATTTTTTATTGTTTGTTTGCGATTAACAAGTTGGGTAAGAAAGAAAGGTGGAGAAAACACGAGAATTGACAGAAGTTGATCCCTAAAACACACTAACCAGTCAATTCTCTTTTCTCAATTTGGGCTAGTTTATATATGACTTTTGGACACCCACACATTCACTTGTAAAAGCGCATTCTGAGATTTGTTAGTTTGAAAGTAAATTTCTAAAAGGGGTTTAATGCATGGCAGCATGTAAAACAGACGAACTGAATATGATGATGATGACTGACTGAAGACAGAAAAGATGAAGTGCAGTATTAGAACAGATACTACACTGTGATCCTATGAGTCCATGAAACTTACTTTTTTTAATTGCTTAGCGTTTTGAGTGCATTTTAATATACTTTTTACATTTCTACTATTGAGTTAATTGTAATCACATAAGTTTTTTGTCATACTAATGATTCACCACTTAGCAAGGTTAAAAGCCACTCGAGGATAAGGGTTAGTGAGATTTTCAATTGGATGATAAAACAGTACTATGAACGGATTGAGAACTATGATTAATTCACAGGACGACGTGTCAGATATTTGTTGACATTGGACTTGAAAACGACCATGTTGTAGTGTGTAGGGAAACATTCTTGTGGTAACGTGTTCCACAAGGAGGAAGTTCTTGGAAAGAAACTTTGTACATGGAAGTTCCATTTGGTTTTATGTTTGCAGAGGAATAAAGGAGAGTCGTTTGCAGTGTTCTTGGTGTTTCAGAGAAGAGGGCACGAAAGCTTGAAGCTCAGTCGAGCACCAACCATGGAAATATCGGCGGAGTAGAAAAAGACTAGCAACGTCTCTTCTGTGAGAAAGGGGCTGTAGATAAGAGAAGAGAAGAGATCATCTCCCACTAGATTGCGAAGTCGATTTTCTACAGATATTATGTTTTTTTGACTTACTCCTGTACACGTAATGTTCGACAATCTTACAGCTGTCAACCTTCAGAGTCTTGTCTCAAAATTGATTCTCTGCCTGCATATTTGAGTGATATTGAGCTTATATAAGAATTAGATTTGATGCGAGGTTGCGTGCTCGTGTATCAGATGCAATGCACTGATAATGGCAGGCATATATGCAAACATCTTTCCATACAAGAAAAATGTTTCGTACGAGCATACGTTTGAATGATATATTCCATGACAGCATGAAGAGAAACATAGTTATTTACAAGAATCCGTTTCTCCCACAGGATGCCCATAAACATGTGGAAGCCTGTTATTTCTGGCCGAGAATGCACTTCTGCACTCTAAAACTGAAAATGGTTTCCTGATTGTTCTCCGTGAATCGGACAGAGTGTGAATGAAAAGTGCATTCTGTTTAATAATGGCCGATGTATTCATTCCTCCTAATGGTTACCTGGAATGAATGTTTTATATTCCACAATCGCGCGAAGAAAAACAATCTGATATAAAAAGGCTTCACTTTCATCGGTTACTCAACAATTGGTGGAAAAAGAACGACGGACGCGATTTTACAGAATGTCCAGTTGATTTGTATATATAGTACAGTAAAAAAAATATTCCGGACACTTGTCAGTTTATAATAAAGTAAGCAATCATTTTTTCCATGAGTTAACATAAGTTTCTGAATTTTTTAGATGAGGATTGATAATTGGAATTATTTGGATTATTCGGACTACTGTTCTCATCTTGAATGTTATTTCCTCCAATCTTCTTCAGGTGTATCTTGTTGAACTCGGGAATCTTTCTGTCACAAGGACCCATGGTGTAACGATTAAAATACTAAGTCAAATCCAGTTCTAAGTGACACTCTTCTGGAGGTTGATGGTTCAATCCTCAGTGTGGGCGATACTAAGAATACAATTGTGAATTATTTAAGACCCCACCCGCTTATGACTGACAAAACGAAAGCATGCTACCATCACGGATTAAATAAAGGGCTCCGTTCGAAATTCCCTACAGGTTCCCAATTTCGACAGAAAGATTCCTGAGTTCGACAAGATACACCTGAAGAAGGTCGGAAGTTATATTGGCCGAAACGTTGTGAGAATAACACTCGAGACGAGCACAGTAATCGAAATAATCCAAATTCTACAACTAGTAGGATGTTTTTTGTCAGATTAAACCTTTGCATGTGCTAGGCTCCCAGTGTTAATAAAATAAACAAGCCGTGCATGCGTGGTCCCCCTCTCTATGTGACTCGATGTGGCGAGTGTAAAATGCAATAAATTTAGGCAATTTGGGGCATTTTTGACCATCCTTTGACACCCTGGGGGCGCGAACCAGAATTTCTCTGAGGTCAAGGATGCTCATTTCATATCCTAAACAATTGCCTCTACATTTTGGCCAAGTTTCAGAAAAATTGAATAGATGGATCAAACGTTATGGGAGAAAAGGGTCATCTTTTGCCATTTTGGGAGCTTTTGACCACCTGAGGGCGCGAACCAGATTTTTTCCAAGGTCAGAGATACTTATTTTCTATTGGGAACAATTGCCTCCATATTTTGGCCAAGTTTCAGAGAAATTGAATGGATGGATGAAAAATTATGGGGCAAAAAATGTCACTTTTTGCCATTTCGGGGCCTTTTGACCCCCTGGGGGGCTAACCAGATTGTTTTTCAAAAATCGGAGAATGTCACTTTCTAACCTGACTAAAGTTACAACTTCATGCAAAATTTTAGAGAAATTCAATGGATGGTTGCGGAGAAAAATGTGGACGGACGGACGGACGGACGGACAGACATGCCTAAAACCTAAATACGTAAGTTAACGTATTTAGGTTTTAGTCACTCATAGGCAACATTTGAAAGAATAGGGATTTTAACAAGAAAGTTATCGATAAATTAGCATTTATTCAAAAAATTATGTGTTCAAAATAACACTTAATAAATAGATATCTCTATATAAAGTTAGGTATGTGTATATGTTTATATATTTGTATGCATAGGATTCACTCCTAAACTAATTAACCATCTCTTCTCTTTTCCCTAATTCTTCTTTTCCCCAATCCACCTCCCCTATTAGCTTTTCCAGCAAGGTTAGTACGATGTTATCTATTTAAACCACAATAATGATGAAAACATTGAAGCAGGATTAAAAATAATTGTAAATAAGTGTCAGTTTTAGGTTTGCTTTCCTGTTCTGCATGCCATTTTTAATATACTTTTTTTTTATGGAAATCGCTCCAGACAATTCATGAAACGACTTGATGTAAGGAGCTAACAAGAATGAAATATGATTATCGCAAAAACCTGAGATGCCTATTGGCCTTAGTCTTTTCAAGACTAAGGCTATAGGTAGGAGGAAAACAATCAGCAGGAAGAGAGTTCCACAAGCCTGAAGTTCTTGGAAAGGAGCTACTGGAATAGGAAACTGTATTACAATGAGATATCAAAAGACCAACGAATCAAACGAGCTGGAACAAAAGAAGCTGGGAATAGATCACATAATTTTGAAGAACAAATGCCATAATAGTATTTATAGAAAAGATTGAGACTAGCAACATCAGGTCTATGAGAGAGAGAGAGAGAGTGCAGAGAAGAAGAAAGGGTGTGGCCAATCAAATTACAGATACGTTTCTGCACCATATCAAGAACCCTGATATAGGACAGAGATTCACCAGCCCAAACATGACAACAGTACTCCATATATGGTCTGATAGTAGATTTGTAGAGATAGAGAATAGCCTCAGGTGTGAGAAAGTGTTTGAAGCGATAGAGAGAACCGACTTTACAAGAAGCAGAAAGAGCAATGAATCTAATGTATGAACTCCAAGAAAGATTTGATGAAAGAGAAAGACTAATGAGTCACCAGATATCAAGGGCCAAAACCCCTCGAGGATAATGGTAAAGGAGATTGTCAATTGGATCTACAAACTATATTATTTCTTCAGTACTAATGTCTGTCTCCCTTTATATAGCAATATTTTTTATTTGTTACTAATGAGTTGTTGATTATTAAGGCTGAAAGGTCACTCGAGGATAAGGGTTGATTATCGTCATTTGGATGCAGAACAATAATATGAGAGGATTGGAAAGAATGGGTGAAAAGGGCAGGATTCGATTACTTAAGAGGACGATTCAGAAAGTATTTGTTGACATTAGACTTGTAGACGACTATGTTATGATCAGCAGGGAAGACCCCTTGTGGAATTGTGTTCCACAGATGAGAAATTTTTGGAAAGGAGCTCCGTTCATGGAAGTTTTATTTGATTCTAGGTACACAGAGGAAGAAAGAGAAGTTCTTCCCAGTGTTGGTACTTCCTGTGAAGTTTTTACAGGAGGGGGCAGAGACGATAGAATGTAGCTCAGTAGAGCATCTACCATGAAAATGACGATATAGTTAAGAAAGATTGTAGCAATTTTTATATGCATACAAGTTGATGGATATACAGGGTGTTTCAAAAGTCTTGGGAACATAACGATTTTTAATAACTAAAAAACTATTAGTAGTTGAAAAATGAAATTGGTACCGTTGGAAAGGTTAAAGTTTCAAGTTTTGTGGGGAATCTTCAAAGTTGCTCAATATGAGCACCATTCGTCACACGGCAGACATCTAGTCGATAGTCCATTTCCTGCCAAACGCGTTCCAGCATCTTGATGTCAATGGTTCCCACAACTGCCGTTACTCGAGCCTTTAGTTCGTCAATATCTCTTGGAAGGGGCGGCACATAGACTTGTTGCTTGACAAAGCCCCAAAGGAAAAAGTCACACGGGGTAAGATCTGGAGACCTAGGAGGCCAGGGCATGAGAACGTCATCACCTCGCCCAGATCTCCCAATCCATCTACCAGGCAGCCTTGTGTTAAGAAACTGCCTTACTCTAAGACTCCAGTGTGGTGGTGCACCATCTTGTTGAAAAATGAAGTCATCAGATTCTGCTTGTTCCAACTGAGCCATTAACCAGTCTTCCAGCATGTTGAGATAGGATTCACCAGTGATAGTTGCCTCTTCAAAGAAGAACGGTCCATAGACACCTTTCTTGGAAATTGCACAAAACACGTTCACTTTTGGTGAATCTCGCTCGTGCTCAAGAAGTTCATGAGGATTCTCAGTACCCCATATGCGAGTGTTATGCTTGTTAACTTTGCCATTCAGATGGAAGGTCGCCTCATCGCTAAAAACAAGCCGGTCATCAAAGCCGTTATCTTCCAACTTCTCTTGCATTGCAATGCAAAAGTCACGGCGAAGTGGCTTATCAGTGTCCTTCAGCTTTTGGACCAACTTGAGCTTGTAAGGTACCATTTGCAGTCGTTTCCTTAAGACACGCCAGACAGTTGCTGGAGCAAGCTGAAGTTCCCTGCTGGCTCTTCTCACTGATTTACGGGGGCTCCGCTGAAAGGCTGTCCGAACTTGCTCAACTGCATCTTCTGAAGTTGAAAGGCGACCTGTTCGCTTACTTGGGCACAAACACCCATCTTTCACAAATTTAGCATGCCATCTGACAATGGATTTCCTTTCAGGGGCTTCTTTTTTAAATTTCCTGCGAAATGCACGCTGAACACATGTCCACGATTCAGTCTTTGCAAATTGGAGGACGCAAAATGCCTTGTCTTGTTTAGAGAACGCCATTACTGCACCTGGAAAGATAACACGAAAATCATTACTATGACCAAAAACTTGATTAAGCAAGCTTTAAAATGGCACCAGTTTCATTTTTCTACCTGGAATAGTTCATGAGATATACGCATTTGTAATGTTCCCAAGACTTTTGAAACACCCTGTATATATTTTTTTAATCGCCATTTAACTAGAAATCTATGTCCGGTGGTGTAAGTTATCTTTAAGGTGTAACTATACAAATATTCTTTGCTTCATTGTCATAAAAACAACACAAATATGATTTTGTGAAGAATAGAAAAATGTTGCATCCCATCATTTCAATTTTATTCTTAAAACGGTCTTCAAAATTTCAAGTTGCATTCATTTATATGATAAAATTGAATGTATATGTGTGTCCGGCTCACTTCAATAATCATGTATACAAATTTATTTCATGGCCAAAGAAGAGAGACTTAATCTTAATCTTAATATTAACTGATAATAATAAAGAAAAGAAAAGAATAATCACGTATGCAAATTTAATGTTTACGAGCAAAGAAGAGGAGGCTTAATCCTAATAACTGATAATAAAAATAAAGGAAAGGATTTCTTTAACTTTTAATATTTTTCTGACTAAAATAGAAATGATTTTACGGGCACACAGATGCTTTATTTACAGATTCAGGAGAGAGGGATGATTAGTTTTTTTTTAAAAAGTAAAACTCATCTCATGTATTTGTTCTTTTTTTAGTAGTTTCAGTCTTTCCAGTAAGATTTACCTCACGTGTGACAACAGTAGAAACTATTTGGCTTTTTCGCTAGGAGGATGGCCTTATGCCAAAGTTGTTCAAAATGTAACTTTTATAATTTTGTGCAAATAAATAGTGTGGTATCTGTTCTGACACTACACACCCACCATCTTTTCTGTCCTCGGTCAGTGAAGGAGAAATTCTTTTTACATTGAGGAAATTTTTATTTTAGTCCTAATCCAGAGTTCCCCTTTTTAAGGAGCTGTTTTTTTTTTCCGTACCTTAAAAACCGAGCGTGTGTCTAACTCTGCCCTCTCGGGGAGGCAAGTATAAAAGTGCAACAGTAGGAAATCAATTGTTATTGATAAAAAAAACAAAAAAACTACTTACTACTACCCCGGGCAGTGCCGGGTAGGCCTGCTAGTTGAAAATAATCGTTATTGATTTTTTTGTAATTCTAAAATAATCTGATGGGTAAACCAGCATAATGAGAGGTAATTCTTCTGCTTTTTTTCTTCTGTTTATCTTCTTCCAAACATTGCAACAAGAATCAATCAGATTAGCAGATAGCCTTAATTGCTTTGATGATTAGTGTAGTTATCTTCCCCCCCCCCCCTACAAACATCCATTTATAAAAATCGGACATTTATACTTATGGATAGCCCAAATAACTGAAATAGTTTCTCCATATCTCCCCAAATAAAATAGGCCAGTCTAATAATAATACATAATTAAAAAAAAAAAAACTACGACTACTACTATTACTACTACTACTACCACACCAAAAGGAGGAGCAGGAGGAGGCATTTATTTCTGAAAATAAGACTTTAAAATGCTCCAAATAACTTATGATTTGTTCATCACTCTAGATAACCACCACCACCACCATCATCATCATCATCATCATCATCATCATCATCATCCGTTTTTACATGCTGGCGTGGCTATTAGAAATTCACTTCAAAACTAATCTCTCTGGCCGGGTCTTTATTTCTTTCTCTTGAGTCCAATTTCGTATCGCTTCCTCTCATGTTTTCCTTGTGCTATCCCTGCCAACTGACTTGCTATCTCAACTGTTCTGCATCTACTAATCCAAGAACTGTCATACATTCTGTTCTACCCACATTCCCTACTGTTCAGATTTAATCTTTATCTGAGGTCATCAGATCTAAGCCGGTCCAAATGAAAAGTAACCCTGACCAAACATCTCAAGTCAGGGGAAAAGAAGCTGACACATGTCGCCACAGAAAGACGTGTCTACAAGAAAGCAAAGGTCAGAACACACATGTGACCTTTACTGCAGAGACTGTCACTCCCATATCAGCCTCTACAGCCACAAACGTCGAAGCTCCAACCAAACAGACAACTGGGATGCTACTCATCAAAGTGTAGTATCTGTTCCGATGGATATTGCACCCCATAGACTGGTATTGTCTTGGCCTTCGGGGCTTGATTTACGCCGGTCTATGGGTCTGTTCTGTGCAGTTCTAGGAGGTGCACCCTCCCAGGCTTCGCCTCCCCTCTTTGGGGAGGAGTAAGTTTATTGCTTACTGCCTACCGGGGAATGCCGACGGGACTGCCTAGGCAATTTTTAAACCCCACTTTCCTGACCCGACCTTGGGTCACATCTTACTTGTGGGAGTAAGATAAAAACTGGCCTTGTGCCTAACTCCTGGAGAGGAGTAAATCAATACTCATGGTCAACTCTGACCGATGAAGGCCTACTAGGTATTTCTCATTTTTCCCCCTTTTATTGTTTGAGGATCATATTCAAGTAAACACTGTGCGCTCATTTGTAAAATCATGTAATTTTGTATAAATGACCGAGAACTTGCACTTTCGGATCATTATCTCTATTTATATAAAGTGGGGTATGTGTATATGTGTATATATTTGTATGTACAGGATTTAAGCCTAAACTAATTAACCGATCATTATAAATTGTAGAGCACAGCTGCTATGCGTAAGGGTGGGTAATGTGAGCTATATTTAGTTTAATTTACTTTCATGCAAAGGAACCAAAGAGGGGGTGGAATCCCTTTGGGAAAATTAAGACTTTTGCATATCCTTTGTTTGAAAGGTATGCAAGACAAACTCTTGAACGCGCACATCTAAAATATATACATGCTTTTTATGTATAAAAGAAAAGCATAACTGAAAAAACATTCAGTGAGGATCGAACTCACTAAACTATTTGTAACTTGGGACTAACAATTTCTGCATGGGGCGACCATCAGATTTTAACAATAGATGTAATATATCAATTAATAAATATTCCCTAAATTTCAGTTTATTTGGAGTATTTTAATAGGCTGTTAGGGGCTTATAATATGGGCACAACCTCTCATTTGAAAATTCAAATATTTCAGATTTGCATTGAATTTCATCCAGAGTCATGAGACACAAATTAAGCAAGATTCTCTGAATTTCAATTTCTTCTTAGACCTTTAAAGCTTAAGCCATAAATCTTAGACATTTTCTATAATTAAAATTATGTGATGTATTTCTGATCAAAATTGGAATAGGTATTCTAGACATAAGATTTAGTAGCATTATATGTTGATTTGAATCTTTGTAAGGGGAAATAAAAGTGGTGCAAAACTGTTCTGTTCGGGGAATTAATTTTACCTGTCCTGGGACGGGTATTCTTCTAGTTTACTTATGAAAGGGAATAAAATAACGTTTGTTTAGTTTATTGTAGTGAGTTCATACACTTTCTTTTATATTAATGAGTCTCTACTTATCAAAGTGAAAAATTAAATCAAGAGTAAAGGGTTAATGATGAAAAGCTCCTCATATTTCCCACTTAAAACGAAAGCCGACACCCAAAACAGCAATTCTTACCCCTTTGTCAGAACCATCGCTCGTGGAATGTGAGGACTAAAGGACAAAATAAGAAGGGCAGCGGGAGAGTTATGAGGTTTCAAGGTTCATTTATTACTTTCCACTTGTTTGGATATACTTATGGCAGTTCAGTGGAAGTTCTTACCTGCATTAATTACCCCTCACTTGGATTTAATTACCACTCACTTGGATTTAATTACCACTGACTTGGATTTAATTACCACTCACTTGGATTTAATTACCACTGACTTGTATTTAATTACCCCTCACTTGGATTTAATTACCACTGACTTGGATTTAATTACCACTGACTTGGATTTAATTGCCACTCACTTGGATTTAATTACCACTCACTTGGATTTAATTACCACTGACTTGGATTTAATTACCACTCACTTGGATTTAATTACCACTGACTTGTATTTAATTACCCCTCACTTGGATTTAATTACCACTGACTTGGATTTAATTACCACTGACTTGGATTTAATTGCCACTCACTTGGATTTAATTACCACTCACTTGGATTTAATTACAACTTACCTGCAATTCGAACAGACATACATTTCTGCTTTAACATAATTATAGGTAATACATTATTTTCTGTACATCAAATTGTTTTATTTTTTTTGTTTCTTTTAGTAATGCATCACCGCTTATCGAGACCAAACGTCACTCGAGGATAAAGGTTAATGAGATTGATTTTTTTTCAGTTGAATGATGAAAAATATCATGAGAGGATTGAAAATGATGAATGGAATGAAAACAATTTGATTACTTGTATAATTGTAATTGAATTGTATTGTGCTATTCTTATATACACTAGTAGGACCCGTAGACATTTGACGGTGTTTTCTGCATCAATCTGCATAATTTGCTGTTAATGATATTCATTTTCGAACTAATAGATATCCGTCTTTTTCTTCTTCCGTCAAAATAATTGCCATTGTCAGCTACATATTAAAACGAATATGTCTCTTCGGTATTTATTTATTTAAAATGGTGGCAATTTAATTCTTTTTGAAAACAATAAATATTCTCTGTCTTTTTACCGTCAAAATAATTGCCATTGTCAGCTACATATTAAAACGAATATGTCTCTTCGGTATTTATTTATTTAAAATGGTGGCAATTTAATTCTTTTTGAAAACAATAAATATTCTCTGTCTTTTTACCGTCAAAATAATTGCCATTGTCAGCTACATATTAGAACGAATATGTCTCTTCGGTATTTATTTATTTAAAATGGTGGCAATTTAATTCTTTTTGAAAACAATAAATATTCTCTGTCTTTTTACCGTCAAAATAATTGCCATTGTCAGCTACATATTAAAACGAATATGTCTCTTCGGTATTTATTTATTTAAAATGGTGGCAATTTAATTCTTTTTGAAAACAATAAATATTCTCTGTCTTTTTACCGTCAAAATAATTGCCATTGTCAGCTACATATTAGAACGAATATGTCTCTTCGGTATTTATTTATTTAAAGTTGTGGCAATTTAATTCTTTTTGAAAACAATAAATATTCTCTGTCTTTTTACCGTCAAAATAATTGTCAGCTAAATATTCTTCAAATCAATGAAGCAAATGTCACTTTTTTGAAACGTAATTCTTCAAAATTGTTTTAGTTATGAGACGACATAATTTGATTTTGGAACAATTCATTTTGAAATGGGTAAAGTCGGAATCGTTTCATCTTAGCGACATCAGATTAATCACCAATCACCATGTTTGCTGATCGGACGATCTCGTTTTTTTAAATGTGTGAAAAGTGATAACGTACGTATGAAGATGAAATGCCGTAGCGTATTATAATATAGATTATGCCTGTTCCTTCAGCTTTAACACTAAATACTAACAATCTATACCGCAGAGAACATTTTCAAACCATGTGTAAGAAAGAATATTCAAGTAGTGCAATATACAATCAATTTGCTTACTTGGATTTTATTGCAGCATAACTAGAAATCTAAATTGATTGATTGATTGATCTATTTTTTCATCTTAACCAATTTTCCCATGATGCCGATAAAGAAGAAGTGCTCAATCACTTAATTTCAGCAAATTCAATCTTCGTAGGATTCTCTTGTTTTTGGCGTTTATTATTCTATTTATTGGGTTTTCAGGCAATCTTTTTATTGGAGTGTCTGCTAAGTGTTTGGCCTCGGAATCTGTTAACGCTCGTCTATTGTTTCTGATCATATTCCAAATGCATAATGGCATTCTTGGTGAGGTGCCTTCAGGAAAAACAGAAAGGAATCCATTATAGCACTAAAGAGCATTTGGCAAGTTTTAAACAACCAAGAATTTTACAATTGAACTGTTTTCTTCTTTCTTTGAAAATGTCCACACTCCACATTCCACACCCACATGGATAAATCTTGTTGAACTTACTTTCTATAATGGAACACACACACACACACACACATACACATATATATATATATATATATATATATATATATGAAGGAATTTAAAACATGAAATGAAAATTTCAGCCAACATCGAATAGTAGATAAGCATGGCAACAGACCAGTAAAAATAAGGACACAAATACAGCACTAAAGCAGTACCAAGATATTTCGGTCGATCCATATGACCATAATCATTTGGTGTAAATAAGCGTTTTTGAACAGAAAACGAAGCTTTCTATACAGCAAAGCTAAGTAAGTAACCTAGGAAGAGAGAGGGGAAGATGAGTTGAAGGAAAATGTGAGGTGCTTATGCTTGCCATGATTATCCACTATTTCATATTAAATATTCTACACACACACACATATATATATATATATATATATACAAAATAGTGTGGTCAATCACAATGATGTCGTTTGCACGGCAACTGATAAGGCTGAACTACTTGCCCAGCGTTTCGCCGCAAACTCCACTTAGGACTCAGAAAACCACCCCCTCCCTAAATTCCCATTGCGGATCGAAGCCATACTTGAAAACCTGGTCATCACTCCATCTCAGGTCAGAGACATCATTAAAAACCTTGACACCTTCAAAGATCATGGGCCTGATCTTATACCTGTAATAGTAATAAAGAAATGCTCTGCTGAACTGGCTCCTGTCCTCTCCAAACTCTACAATAAATGCCTAGCAGAATCTTGCTTCCCCGATAGCTGGAAAATTGCCTCTGTGGTACCAGTCTTCAAGAATTATGGGGATAGAACTGATCCTCAGAACTACCGTCCAATCAGCCTACTCCTGATCTTTGCTAAAATCTTTAATCAATCTAGCGATAGTCCGGCACTTAGTTAATGCTGAACTTCTTTCTGACCGCCAGCATGGATTAAGACAGGCACGATCTACTGCAGATATCCTAACGGTCATCTCTGAATGGACAAGACAGGTGAAGCTAGGGCAGTAGCGCTTGATATATCCAAGGCCTTTGACAAGGTCTGGCATGAAGGGCTTCTCCTAAAAATACGCTTATATGGTATTACTGGGCAAATGTTTAATATAATTAGATCCTTCTTAACCAAAAGCCACATCAAGGTTGTCCTCGATGGCCGTTCATCTAAGCAACATGATATAAATGCTGGTGTACCCCAGGGATCTATGCTTGGACCTTTATTGTTCCTGATCTTCATAAACCACCTCCCTGATAACATTACGCCTGAGATAGGTATATTTACTGACGACATCATGCTTTACTCTCGTCATGTGAGCAAAACGGACGCGATCATATCCGAGGCAATGGCTGAATCCTTAGAAAATGACCTCCAGGCTGTAGTTCATTGGGGTCATAAATGGTTGGTAACTTTTAATGCTGCAAAGACAAAGCTCCTTTCCTTCAACCACCGATTGCCAGGGCAAATACACCTTACCTGAGAGTTCAACATTCAAACTCCTCGGCCTAACCTTCACAGGTAACATAAATTGGAACAAATACATTGAAAACATTGCCAAGGCTGCTGCAAAGAAGGTGGGTACCCTCTAACGTGCTAGTAAACTCCTCACACGTGACATTATCCTCTGTCTCTACAAAGCCACCATCTGCCCATGCATGGAGTATTGTTGCCACATCTAGGCTGGTGCATCATCCACTAGTCTCTCCCTCTTAGACAAGGTCCAAAAAAGTGTCGCCAACCTAATAGGTCCCTCACTATCCACCAAGCTCAAGCCCCTGTCCAATCGCCGCAATGTTGTATCCTTGTGCTTGTTTTACAAATACTTTAATGGATTGTGCTCCAATGAACTGGCTGCTCTGGTGTTCCCTCGACGTAAATACACTAGACTAACTCGACAATCAGCAAGATCCCATCCATTCACTGTGGAGGTCCCCAGATGCCAGAGAGCCTTCTACTCCAATAGCTTATTTCCTCGTGCTGCCGGCCTCTGGAACTCCTTCCCTGCCCCCTTTTTCCCTGACTGTACCGACATGCAGAGGTTTAAAACTAATGTAAACAGACATCTTGCTACAAAGCTCCCATCTTAGGATGATACCCAAAACTTTCACCCTAATTTTCAGTAACCCTTTACATCTACAGTGGTGGACTGCCTTGTTTAGGATGAAATATGTTAAAGAAAAATATATATATATATCTATATATTTAGTTTATATTTGAATTAATTTGTTTTTTTATCATGTTCAAATATAATTTTATAACATAAAGGAATTGTTATAGCTCAATAGTGTAAGACCAGAGCTATGTTATGTATTTTTTATTCGATTTTATATCATATCCAATGTTTTTAAAGACAGATTCCCACATTTAACCGAATTTATTTTCTTATGTAACATACAATTGTTTTGGCATACCCCAAGATATATGTAAATATATATATATATATATATATATATATATATATATATATATATATATATATATATATATATATTATATGTAAATATAATATACATATATATATATATATATATACATATATATATATATATATATATATATTATATGTAAATATAATATACATATATATATATATATTTATATATATATATATATAATATTTATCAATAAATATTAATTATTTATTAACTACAGACATCGATGTTTCATGCTAATGCAATCTTCAGTGCAAGAAGTTAATTCTCAACGGTCCGATACCAAATCGCCACTAATTCGTAGTCAAGAGCGTTAACCCCTCGGCCATAGGGAATTAGCTAATAATTAAAGAGGAATTTAACTTTGTAAATAGCGAGTCGGCGGCTAATTTTACACGAGCAGTGAAAGTGATCAACAAACTGTGTTTGGATCTTGCATGAAGCTATTATTAAACTCACTCAGATATATCTATATATATATATATATATATATATATATATATTCAATTCTAGTCCATTACTATTTTAACTAATAATCAATTTGTTTGACAGTTAAGATTATAAAAAAGAGCTCAATGGTTTGTTTTTATATTAGTTTGTAATATAAATTTTTGCAATTTGATATAAATGAAAATTCCAATCTTTTTTTAAATTATTTTTTCCGTACATTTTACAGCTATTTTGCTGTTTTGCTGTTTTGCTGTTTTGCTGTTTTGCTATAAACCCCAAGTGATGATCATAGTAAGTGAGAAATTGCAAAAAATATATAATGTTCGGCTTCAGATTTACTCTATTCACTCTGATGAACCTTTTGTCTTGAGAACTGCATAATGGAAATTGATCTGTTATGTTTCTCTACAGAGGCGAAACAGCTGTGAGATTTATGAATAAAAATGATTTTAAAAAATGATTCTAAAATATATTAAATATCAAATTGTTTTTAACGCCAATACATAGTTAAAACAAAATAAATTGTTTTGGACTATTGAAATAATTTCCAATGCTATTGATAATGTTCACTCATTGATTTATTTATTTTTATCATCGCTTATGTTTGAATTCATGTTTTGAAACATGACGTAAATCATAAATCTTTGATGTCGCCTCAAAGCTATAATTATTTTGTTGAGGTAATGTTTTAAGTTCTGTTCAAAAGAAAGTCCAAATAGCTCAGTGGGCAAAACGTCAGACTTAATCTCTCAAGGTTTCGGTTTCGGTTTCGATTTCCGGTAATGGTATTCGCTTTATTTGTTGGGAATTTATTCTTTCTAAAGGCAGTTAAATTCCACATTGTATTTATTACGTTTTAAAAAATTGTGACTGACAGAAAAATTGTGGCTGAGGGACGAACAGGCAAATAAAATCTCTATTTATATAAAAAGGTTTGAATTTTCATTTATATATATATATATATATATATATATATTATGCAGTTAGGCAACATTTGTTCTTTTAAGAATATTTCATTAAATAAAACATGCATCCCTGTGCTTGTTCTACAAATACTTCCATCAAATGTGCCCTGACGAACTTACTGCACTTGTACTCCCTCAACGAGAATATGTGTACCCAACCTGACTAGCAGCAAAATCACACCCCTTCAGTGTAGAGAACCCTACTCTAATAGCTTCTTTCCTCAGACCACATGTCTTTGGAATGCCATCCTTGCTCCCTGATTACCGACCATACAAACATGCAGAAATTTAACAACAATCATCTTGCTGCCCAACTCCCCATCCCTTATAAATATGGTCCCTTAGAGCTGCAGTGGAAAAATACCTTATTTGGGGCAAATAAAAGTTTTTAAAAATACCAATTGTGCATTAATTTGATATGTTGCTTTCGGCTAACTTTTAAGGATCAGATGCATGTTTTCTTATCAAATACAGACGACACAAAAGAGAAGAGATCTGTTTGACATTAAACTTCTGCCATTACTAAGCAGCAGAGCGTTACCATTGTCAACAAAGGAAAGAGTCTAGCAGGCATGTGAATACAGTGTGATGAGGTATGGAAGTGAAACCGGGTCAGTGAAGGTTGAAGACATGCGTTGCATGGAGAGAAATGGTATGAGAATGATAGGATGGATGTGCAATGTGAGTGTAAAGACATGCTTAGATTTGATGGCCTCAGAGGAAGATTAAATCTGGACAATATAGGGAGATGTATTCAGAAAAGTAAGCTTCGATTGTATGGCCAGGTTTTCAGTATGAATGAAATTTCTTGGATTAGTAGATGTAGAACAGTTGAGGTAGCATGTTCAGTTCACAGGGGAAGGCCAGAGAAAAACATGAGAGAAAGTGATAAAAATAGACTTGAGGGAAAGAGGGATAAATAACAGCCTGGTCAGAGATAGGTTTGTTTGGAAGTCAATTTCCAACGCATATGAGCATGTAAAAAGGACGTTAAACCGAATAGTACGAATATGATGAACGGAAATAAGATTTGGAGTAAAGGAGATTGCGTGACGTCATTTAGTTTTATTCACAAGCAGACGTGACAAAGTCTTAAAGTACATTGGTTCATTATTAACATTTGAATGCTTCAAATCCCACGTTATAACAGATTTTTGTAAGGGTTTTGGTTGTTTTAATTTTATGTAAATTGCTTTCAAGATGTCCATTTACATTTTTATTTTTCCTTTTTCCTTTTGATCAATTATGTTTCGGATTTTTTAGATGAGGATCGATAATTTAGAGTATTTGGATTCTTCAGAATACTGTTATCATCTTGGATGTTATTCTCACAACGTTTCAGCCGATGTAACATCCAAATTTCTTCAAGTGCGTCTTGTCAAACTCGGGAATCTCTACAGAATGTCAAACAGAACCCTTTATTTAATCCACAGGGGAAATTGGCTCTTATTCCGTCAGCCATGACCGGTTAGAAGTATTAAGTAATTCGTAATTGTATTCTTAGTATCACCTTTATTAAGGATTGAACCTTCAAGCTCCAGAAGACTGTCACTTAGAAGTGATTATTACTTAGCACTTTTATCCGTTGAACTACGGGTGGGAGGTTACATGGGCCGGAAGGTTGCAAGAATAACATCCAATATGAGAACCGTAGTGCCGAATAATCCAAATAATCCATATTGATTGATTGTTAAATATTGGGCGAGTATAATTTTGTTAGTTTAGTGTGACAGGTAATAGGGTTCAGTCGGGATCAGCTTAGTGTACTGGAATCAAATGTGACGTCACATGGCCCAAATAGAGAGTGTGAGGGAGAGAGGTCGTCAGTTCGCTTGGAAACACAAACGTGTGAACTTGGGGTCTTAGAGATATCCGGATAAGATATAATGAAGCAGTAATTATCGACCTCTCTTTCTGTCTCCCACCCCCGCACCACTGGTTAGTGATTGAGTAAAAACGATCCTAGACGAATAAACCTTTTCTGGTCATCAACCGTTTTCTCTTCTTGGTCCTTATTTTCGGTGTATGAACAAACTTGTTTGCAGCCGACTTTTCCTCGGTCGGGCAAGATCACAATACGGAGAGAACTGCCACAAGTTCCTGTATTTTAATTGGTTGTGACTTGTGAGACATTAAATCTACCAGGAGAGGGGAGGTAATGCAACAATTGTTTAATAAAAAATACTAAAAAAATATATAAATGAATAACTAATCATATTTATAAAGTAACTTGGATGAAATATACACTAAAAATTACATTTGATAAGCGATGAATGATGTCCAATATATTGATACATGAATATTTGCTAAGAATTTGAGTATCATTTATTAGAAGCTGTCTCATGATATGGTAGTTCTTGCATACTGCTTATAATACATGATATTGCATTTCTTGTGTACTGCTTATAATATGTTTGTCTGAAAGATGATGCAAAAGTATACAGAATACAGTGGGCATACTACTGCTAAAATAACATGTTTTAGGATTATTCTAATGCATAACAAAAACCAATTCCGTACACTGTAAAATATTTTGTGTTTAAAAAAATATGAAGTGACAATTTTGATTTGTAACTCCTTCGTTAACGTCTGCAATATTTTTTAATAGTGCAATAAATTATCATTGCAATAAAATCAGTCAGATTTAAAGCTAATTTCTCATTTTAAACTGTATATATTATAAGATAATGTCATATGTATACTAGCTGGTTTTAAATTACCTCCTTTCAAAAGTAATAAACAAATATATTAAAAAAGGTTTCAGTAATTTATCCTTATTTTTATTAGATCATTTTAATTAATTAAAGTCTATATAGACGAAACTATTCCATATATATAGTAATAAAAAGGTAATAAAATTACAAATGAATAACACCAAACATTAATTTATTATGAATGGGTTAAAAATAGTTATACAAATTAGACATTACAATAGATGTCATTGAGTTTTTGCCTGTACTATATATATATATATATATATATATATATATATATATATATATATATATATATATATACAGTATTTCAAAATGTTATGTTGTATTATTGTTTTAGGTAACAGTAACCCCGTTTTTGTGGTAATATAGGAGTGATGAATGAAAAAACTTGTATTCATTTAGATCTATATATGGAGAATGTCACACATACATACACATATATACATTCAAATTTAGATCAAATAAAAGAGTAATACTAAACTTTCTCATGTATTCATTTAGATCTATATATTGAGAATGTCACACATACATACACATATATACATTCAAATTTAGATCAAATAGAAAACTCTTTTGAGTTAACCACAAATATTAATACTAAACTTTCATTTTATGATTTAGATCTATATATGAAGAATGTCACACATACATACATATATATACATTCAAATTTAGATCAAATAGAAAACTCTTTTGAGTTAACTACAAAGATTAATACTAAACTTTCATTTTATTCATTTAGATCTATATATGGAGAATGTCACACATATATACACATATATACATTCAAATTTAGATCAAATAGAAAACTCTTTTGAGTTAACCACAAAGATTAATACTAAACTTTAATTACCATAATTTTTATTCATTTATTTTTCTCAATTTCCTCGTTTTCTGACTTCGACAAATATCTGCCTTACAAACAAAATTCATATTTATATATTTTTCCTTTTAAAATTTTTTTTTCATATCTTATGCGCGTTACACAGCTCAGTCAAGAAAAATATATAGATTTTATTTTAACATCGCTGATCATCAGATACATTTTTCATTTAATAGAAACAGAAGAAATAAAGATGAGAAAAACCCAAGAAGAAGGCTTGATAAAAACAATTGCAAGTGAAAAGGCATGAAAAAACTCACATCAAAAGTTGACATATATCTCGCCCCCCCCTTAAAGGCGTTGCACCCGAAACTATAATTTAGTTACGTCGATAAAGGCAATGTACAGCGGTTGTCTCTGTTTATGGCATTTTTTCCTGGAGCTGTCATTAGGAGAAGATTATGTCGATGGTTGACATTCCTGCTCTAAACTCAGTGTCGGAGTATACATGCTCTGCAAGCAACTATATCCTGTTGAGGACAACACGGCAAATATCTTCCCAACAACACTGAGGAGGGATATTATATGGTAATTGTTTCAGTCGCCGCAGTCACCCAGAGTGATAATGATTGTGTCACGCATCTCGTGGGGCAATGTTTCTTCTTCCCAGAATTGCTGCAGCAGCTGGGTCAGGTGCTGGAACAGGGCTGTCTTCTTCCCCACCTTGATGATTTAATGTGGGATGTCATAGAGCTGCAGGTTAGGGAGTCGATGATCTTGTTTAGTTCTGCTACAGATGTGAGGGACATCTAGCTCTTCTTTAACGGCTGATGCTCTCGGCATCGGCATCCGTGACAATATTCTCTCCATATTACTGTAGGGGTGGGACGTAATGGGTGAAAATTTCAGATTCATGCGAATAGTATTTTTTTGTGTTCATTTATACATAAATAACACTAAACAATCAAACATTTGGAAAATATTGCAAAATTCAGAAGGTGCAGGCCAAAAATAGCCGTTAGGGCCCCACGAGACTCAAAATCCATCCTGTTTCGGTGAAAAAGTGGTTTCATGCGACATCTTCAAAAGCTATGAATGGATATAGATGGTTAAATCTGATATAGTACTTTAATTTAGGACCATTTTCAGGCTGTGAAAGGGTTTTCATGAATGTAAAATAGCCCAAAACTAGTGGTCTGCACCTTCTGAATTTTGCAATATTTTCCAAATGTTTGATTGTTTAGTGTTATTTATGTATAAATGAACACAAAAAAATACTACTCGCATGAATCTGAAATTTTCACTCATTACGTCCCACCCCTAATATTAGAGTTCCTAGTAGTGTTCAGCCAACCTCTCACTCTGCCTGTTGCGATCTAAAATGCTGTTACAGGCAGTTGATCTCAGGAGAACAATCTTGTTTATGCTTGGGTCGAAGGTTTTCTTCAAGCAATCGTACATGCCACAAATGTTGACACAGTCAGCAGAGAGCTAGATACGCTCACAGAGTTTTAGCCAGTAGTCATTGAGCAATGCAGCGATTGTCTTCTTCAGAAGGCTTCGTCTTGTAGTTGACAAGGGCTTCTCTTTTAGCCTTGACTGTTGACTCTAATTCAGCAATGTTAGCTTTATAGTCCCGTCAAAATGTGGCTGAACCTCAAACAAATTGCTAACAAAGGTTTTTAACTTGGATATTGGGCATGAATAACCTCTCTTTCAGATAAAAAAAGTTTACCAAAATTAGACTTGCGGAAAGGAGTTAATGGGCGCCATCTTTAAAGATTGCTGCCGATTTTAGCCTCCCCTCTCTCAACTCAATTTCTGTAAATTCATCTTCAAAAATACCAAATGTAGCAATGTGAAATTGGATAAAACCAACAGTTTTCATAAAGTTAAATATAATTATAACTTATTATGCCTTATTTTTGTCTCTTTTAATGTATTACTGCAAAGCTTAATATTCTGTCATATTCTAATTTCAGGTTGGCCAAGGTGAAGTACCGATAATTATGGATGCTGACAAGTGTGCTATTTGCAACAATGAACTGTCCAGTAATGAAGAAACATTCATCGTCAGCCAGAAAGGCGTTGATTCCATTAACAGAGCTTCTGAACAACATGGAGAGCTGAATGAAAATGTACTACACAATTAAATAAGCATAAACCGTTTTAATGTTAATATAATTATGTTAGGTGGAGACATTTTTCGTATATTATTCATTTAGATGACATTTAAAAGAATAGCAAGTTTCGTTGTCCACGTGAAACGCTGAAATAAAAATTGATCTGAAAAATATAGTCGCCATCTTTATTAACAAATAGAAATATGCTAACCAAGGAAGAACGATAAGTTCCTTTCATAATTTTCTAGTTAATAAAACATGTTTATAAATCTGAATTATAGTTTTTCCTTGGCTAGCCTCTTTCTCGACTTGTTTAGATGGAGACTATATTTTTCTGACCTAATTTTTATTTAGCCGTTTCACGTGTACGGTGAAAATTGGCATAAAATAAAACACATTAAAACCTCTAAGTTGTTTTTTAGCAAAACATCATTTAAGCTAAAAAAAATATATATAAATTATTTATAAGTAATGCCGAAACCTATTTCAATCTAAATAATTTACGTGACTAAAATAGGAATTGACCTCAAATAAGAAAAGTAAAGTCAGCATGGCTGTTTTTTTAATTAGTTATTTAGTGGGTTGAAGAAAATGTTTATAAGTGAAAGAAAAGTTTAAATTAAAAAAACTTACAATTTAAACATATAATTTAATTTTATTGGTTTGCATTTTAAGTGAAAAAGGTTATAATTTCAAACTATGTACGTTTATAATTTTTCATGTAAAAATGTTAAGCTCTTACAGAGGAGGTAATTCCTGGGAGGCGGTTTTATAACAACATAAACGATACTACACTACCCACCCTAGTAAAAGACATCTTGATTAAATAGAGATTTTTTCTCATTCATTTAAAAATGCCTAGTCACAAAAACATTATTTCTTTAATAGTTCCTTGGCTTTTTGGCTAAGATCAAAGTGTAGTATCTGTTCTCCCCATCTCAGCGATATTTGACGGAAGTTTCATGTGAATTATCTCCCTTGAAAATGAAATTCT
The DNA here is from genome assembly GCA_963556195.1 of Sepiola atlantica. Taxonomy (NCBI): domain Eukaryota; kingdom Metazoa; phylum Mollusca; class Cephalopoda; order Sepiida; family Sepiolidae; genus Sepiola; species Sepiola atlantica. The sequence goes on from OY744532.1 coordinate 88,793,404, forward strand.
AAAAGTGTTTAAAATAAAATCTCTTTAAAACATTTCATTAATAATTGAAATAAATATACTATTGATAAAGCGATTGCGTGTATAGAGGAAACATTTGGCAATACAAGTTAGAAATGTATATTAGAGAATATTAATTCATTAGAAACTTGGAAACAAATATTCACATGAGCAATATCGAGATTTGTTTGAGAGATATGGAGATCAGGGTGGGCCAAAATAAGGGTCCTATCTTTAAATTTGAATAACTTGAATTTGAATAACTTCCACAAAATAAAAGTTAAACTCACCAAACTTTATGTGTGTGTAGACTGACCCTTCCGAGATTTTTTGAAATAAACAAAACAAATTTTAGCCGAAAAACACTTCTTAAAACTTACAAAAACTAAAGTATTGTTTTTTACACTGTTTTGAGTTTTTTTAAGCAAAAATAATGTTTTCTAAATGAGGGTACGTTCCTTAGGGCTAATACGGCTCATGCTTGCTTCGGAAGGGGTCCTTTACTTATTCTAAAAAAAAAAATTTTTTTAAATCAATAAATAAAAAAGTTATGAATTTAAAAAAATAGGACCCTTATTTTTGCCCACCCTATATATGGTATTTGAAAAGATGCTTAGAATGAAATAAGCTTCGTCGGTTTTGATCTTAATATATTTAGGATAGATGCAAAAAACTGTCACATTTATTCATTTAGATATATATTGTTTGGCACAGTTCAACCCAGAATAAAATGTTTTTAACATAATAAATTAATATATATCACATCGCATAGTTTTTGTACCTCATAGAAAGGTTGAACTTTATACACAGCTAAGCACATATATAGGAGAGTTTGAATTACCTACTAAACATCATCCTCGAGTGTATTCAGTCTCTCTGTCAAAGGGTTTGTCAGGACAACCTGACATGAAGATACTTTACCCTACAAGTAAAGCCTGACCAAATATTCAAAATAACATAGTATTCGAAGCCCAAATAAGATCTGCTCGGTTTGGCGCCACACCAGCTTATACGAGGAATGGTGCACCTTCTTCTAGTGATGTTACCTCAAGTAACAGCACTTAGCGGGATAGTCCACCAGACTAGATTAATTCTTGTCCTGGAATCCGGTAAGACCAAAAGACCAAAAAGAAAAGATATACTATAACATAATACACTGGTCACTTGGGGAGAGGAAAATTAATGTTCTTAACTTCTTTACTAACTCAACGTTTGAGAGTTAAAGGGGTACTTTATTGGAACCGGCGAATACCTATGTGTCTCATATAAAGATCAAGTGTTAGCTCCATGTATGGGCCTCTTGATTTCTGAGAACTTCGACTGAAGTAAAAGTGAAACAGAAACGGTACAAAAATCATTAAATGTCAGAGATAACCAGTTTTGCCAGCTGTTAACAAGTCACTTCACACACAAGAGGATTACAGACTGGAGATCAGATGATGGACATGCTGGATGATCTACAAATATGTGTGATTTAATAGGGGACCCAATTCGTATGGCGAGCGAACCTGCTTGTATATATGTAACCTATGAGTAAGCTTGATCTCTAATTAATATGGTTAATGAGTGATGAGTATTGTATGTGAGTGTCATAAAATGTCTGGTCTCTAAACGAAGTAAAAATGATAGATGTCAGATTTCGATCTAATTCTCAATTCTTGAGTGGTGTCTTACTGCCCTGCCCCATTTTAAGTGAGGAAGATAGAAACAAATGTTATCTTGTCTCGCATATCCCAGAACTCAAAACATAAAATAGAAAAGATTAATAAAATAAGAATATATATGAACCGCTATTTTTTATAAGTTTTTAATTATAGCCATGTCATGCGAGATTTTCTATGTGTAACCTCTTGGAACGAATGCCTTTTCTTTTTCATTCTCATCTCTGTCTTCATACTAAGAACTTGGCCTGATGAGTTTCAGCTGATTCCGTGCAAGAACTGAAACATGTATTAAAATGTGTAGTCACAAATGTTCGTATAAATAAAAATTTATACTATATATATATATATATATATATATATATATATAAATTTGGGAATCTCCATTTTTCAAGCATCTTTAGAATTTTAGACTTAAAGAAAGAGGCAAAATGCCTTCAAAAAACCATGTGTTAGATGCAGATATTTTTTATTAAAATCAAAATAAAAAATAAAAACAATTCTTTTTTTCTTCATCTTGACTTTTTTATCTAATATTTCGCTTGATATAACAAGCCTCGTCAGAGCTTTAGACAAATAAAAGGTAGTAACCGTATTTATTTTTTCTTAATAATCCTTCCTGGTCTTGTAGAAGTCACGTCCGATGTTGTGTGGACTTAGTGGTGTAAATGTCTCTTTTAAATTGAACTTTAATTGCGCATGGTCGCTGGTAGGTATAAATTTGGGAAAGTTCATTTTTTTAAGCATCTTTAGAATTTAAAACTTAAAGAAAGAGGCAAAATGCCTTCAAACAACCATGTCTTAGATGAATATATAAAAAAATAAAAAGTTCAAAATGAAGAAGAAAAAAAATATTGTTTAGATATTTATTTTGATTAATACCTTTTGATTTTTAATATATATATATATATATATATATATATATATATATATATATATATATATATATATATATATTAGTGTTTGATTATGCAAATCAAATTTCAACAATAATACGATTAGCTCAATGGATTTTCTAAATTTTAGTTCCTACAATACGAGTAAATCATTTTGATTCATCAAATAAGGTGTTTCTGTATATATGTATACCTATGAATAAACTTGATCTCTTAATTGATATGGTTAATGAGTGACGAGTATTGTATGTGAGTATCATTCTAAGCGAAGCCGGGGGAGGGAATGAAGTAAAAATGATAGATGTCAGATTTTGATCTAATTCTCAATTTCGATCTAATTCTAACAATTCCACAATCTTCGAAAAATAATCGCTTATTTAAATCTTAAAAATCTTTCATCTTTTGAAAAACTATACAAACAGAGAAAATCTTGATTTTACAGTTAAAAAGATTCATCATAGATTGAAAAATACATTTAAACAGTCAATAAGGACACAAAAATACAAAAGGAGGTAGGCACATGGGTTGTTTTTTTTTGGGGGGGGGTTGTTTTTTTGGCAATCCGTTGACTACGTTTGTTTACAAATTCAGAGCCTCGTTTACAAAAATTGCTGAGTCACAACACGTTTTATTTATCAATCAATTATCCCTCTTTTTTAATCTGATATACGATGGTAGTTTTAAATTTAATTTAAAAATGATATCCTGATGGTTAAATGTGGGATAACTCTAGATTTATAATAGGTAGTTATCTTTCTTTGATTATTTCTAGTGATTTTTTTCAGTTTATTTGGATATTGATGCTTGTCTACCCCAAGATTAAGGATTCATTCCTAACATTATTTTATCTAAATTATTTTATTCATTATTATTATTATCAATATCGCTATGTTGGAGATATAAATAAGGAAATAAGTCAAATTAAATTTTGACATTATAGCTTCAAATCTATTTATTACACTGAAATTGTCTAATATATACTTACAAATAACTGTATACTTTTTCTTCGATTTTTATGAGATAGAATTTTCCTGAATCTTCTGATAGTAAATTGGACTTTAAAATGACTTTGTTTTTAAAACTAAAATATGACAATTTTCTGATGAGAAGTTATTTTTTATTCAAACTGAATTGTTTTTTGAACAATCGTAAAAATGAAAAATCGATTAAAAACAACGAATCGTCTGTTCATATTTAAAATGATTTCAAAAACAATTGTAAATTGGTTCTTCTATGGATTTTTCTTTTAGAATTAGCTAAAACGTTATTTGCAAAAGACATATACATCCAAGTTATTTTAGGGCTATTGCATCACTTTCACTCATCGCTTGGGAATATCACTCCCATATCAATTACATATAAGTAGACTAGAGTATCAATCCTTGGGGATGCAGATAGTCTAGGGCAGTGATTCTCAACCGCCGTGTTGTGACACACAGGTGTGTCGCGAGGCTCCCTCAAGTGTGTCGCAAAACTTTGTGACGAACACCTGAAAACACTGACAATCTGCATTGTAGCAGTTACCTCCTCCTTTCAAAACATAACTACACCGGTTTGCCGGTAGGTGTCGCTTTTTCACCGACAGGTGGCACTGTAAAGCGACACCAGAGTTATCTGCCCCTCTGACTATAAAAACCGTTGTAAACGGAAAATCCATCTCTTCTTCACCAGCCTCGACAGAAGTACGCTGACACTAGCGTTCCGTTTCACTTTTCTCTTCTGGTCGATTGGCCTCGGCAGAACGACACTAATACACTAGCGCTTCGTCTCACGCTTTTCTCTTGAACTGGTCCCAGCATAACAACTACCAACACACGTGGTCAAACAACGGTAAGAGTTCTCAACTCATTTTCTTTGTGTACGGCTTTCAAAGACTTTCCTCTCGCCGGATTCATTTCTTCTTATACCTTTTTCAAGAACTGTTTTTCCATCGACACACATGCATACATCACACACTTCACCATTCCACGTACACACACGTTCAATAAACGTTATTTGAACTACTTCATTTTGTTTATTAATTATTACTCTGTCTTTGCATGCAACATTGCTTGATTCAACTTTGCACGTTTATAGTCCGGGAACATCACCCTCTCGATCCTAACAGCATAAATCTCGGTTTCATGTTTTACCAATATGCCCTGAAAAAAGAACTTCCTTTCTCCAATGAATATGCACAAATCAAAAGTCTACCGATCAGTAGCGGTCACTTACCTTTGCAGCTTTCGCTCAAGGCTGATCAGTTACCCATGAGGTGCCAGTATGATATGTGGTGTGTGTGGTGTTGTTCCGCCTTGGTCGTGTTTGCGCACGCATAGTGCCGGTTGCCGAATTAACTTTACTGTGTTTAAAATTACTGTCATTCTTAAACAAATATTAGTAAAGAGATGAAGGTAATGAGGTATATTTAGTTAAACAATTATGGCAGTTATAACAGACTTTACAAATCTGTCGTTACGGCACATCGAATCGTTTATTAGTAAAGAGATGTAACAAACTAAGTGTGTTTAATTAAGAAAGGCTCCCGAGATGCTCAACAAACAACCGTAAAGTTGACGTCTTCTGAAGCGTCTATTTTTCAGAAGAGAAATATCGAAAACTTGGAAAAACATCGATTTCTTCATATAGAACGAACCCTAAACATGTGATGTCTCTAAATTTGTTCGCCTTTTGGCAGATCGTACGGCTTGCGCATGCACAACGTGCCAGACACAGCCCAGATTTACACAATGTTTAAGTAACCTATTTTTCATATTCGCTTCGTTTGGCGCATTGGGTAACAACGACTTCAAGAATTATTTATTTTTTTACGTTAACCTAAGTATACATCATAGGATAGTAAGGGGGGGGGCGACAAGGGAAGTCAGAGTTACATTTTTACCCTGGACAGCTGGGAGAGGGGAAGGGGTATAGGGGAAGTAGGAAACGGTGGGGCGAGGAAGAGGGGGGTTGTAAGAACAGAGAAATACTACATTCCACTCAAGAAGAAATGAGAGTTTGCTTATCTGACATACAACACAATATTTAAGAAATCATTGGAAAACAATAACCACAAGTTTCACACTAGGTAATTGACGATTTTGGGATACTAACATAATAAACTGTATCAGACAAGTGTATGTATGCATTTTTAATTAATTTTACTGTTTCATTATACAATATTTCATATGACAGTTTCATGTGCTCGTAGGTATGTCGAGAGTAAAAAAAGGTTGAGAAACACTGGTCTAGGAAAAGGAAAACTCTTAAATAACAGAATTGTTTCTCCGGTTATCCCAGAATTGTTCCCAGTCATCTTGGACTTCTTCATACCACTGGATGTCACAAAATAGATTGAGGAAGAGCGCACTTAGAGATTGTACAGTTATTACTTTACTATAAACTCCTTGGGGGTTTAGACACTCTTTCGGGGGGTATGCATATCTTCAAGACAGAAGGATGGCATGACAATATAAATACATATATATATATATATATATATAATAAAATCTTAAATAACCTATTGACCAAATAAACCAATGAAATGCAGAGGTGAAAAAATAAAAAAATAAAAATGTACTCAATACATACGAATATAAAAGTTAAATTATGCAGAATTTTATCAAACCATGATTCAGGATCCTGGTCTGGTGAAACTAGAGTAGTAAACTTCTGCTTATTTCCTTTTATATATATATATATATATACAGGGTGACCCCAAAAAAACGGGCCCCAAATCTAATTAGGCCCTGTTTCTTAGTGTTTCGTCCGAATGAAATGAATTTTGGGGCATAACTAGTTTATTATATTTACAACATCATATCAAAACACTAGGGTATTTGGCCTTTTACTCTCCATTCTACAGCATGTGTTCTAGATGGACTCCTTTTAGCTCCATGCATTTCTTGAGGCGCAGGACGAAGTTATCCATGACGTTCTTACAGACTGAATTGGGAATGGCTCTCATTTCCTCCCTGATGGCTTCCTTGAGTTCCGTGATGGTTCTGGGTTTCCTTGCGTACATTCTGTCCTTAGGATAGCCCCAAAGAAAATAATCTGGGGGGTATAGGTCCGGGCTATGGGGTGGCTACTCAAAATTAGTCTTGAGACTGATCACTCGGCCTCTGAAGTTCTCTTTCAGCCAATCTCAGGACAGGTTTGAGGTGTGAGAACTTGCTCCGTCTTGCTGGAACCAGAACTTGCTCATGAGCGACGGGTAGAGGGTCTGGAGCTCCCTCTTGAAGGTTTTGAGGACCTCCACATACCGCTCCTTGGTGACTGTCACTGCTGCGCCAGATTCTTCGATGAGATTGGTCCGATGATGCCTCTGACCGAGATTGCAGCCCACACCGTGCAATTAGGAGAGTGCAGGGGCTTGGTGACTACTTCATTGGGTCTGGAGGACCCCCAGAAGACATTTGTCTTGGAGTTCGCCTTTCTGTCAAGATGGGAGTGGGCTTCATCTGAGGTCCAAAGGAGGTTAAGGAAACCGGGTGTCTCCTCGATCTTATCGAGCATCTTGACTGCCATAGCGCTCCTCTGCTTCTTGTCTGAGGCTGTAAGGGTCTGCAGCATCTGTATTCTGTATGGGTAAGCCCTGATATTGTTCACCAGCACTCTCCTGCAAGTCTCACGGGAGATACCGAGGGACTGACTTCGCTTACGCACAGAGCGTTTCGGACTCTCCTGGAGAGACTCTCTCACACTTTCGACCAGCTCGGCTGTCCGCTTTTTTGAACGTGCCGAGTGGCTTGGACGGTTCTCACTGGCAGCGTTGAAGTTCTCCATGGTCCCATACTTCTCAAAGTGGTCCACCCAGTTCTGAATTCTGCTTGGGTGGAGTCTTTTCACATCCGAACTGATGCATGAAACTGTCCTGAGTTTTCTTAAACGAGCCTGTCTTGTAGTAAAATTTAACACAGTGTATTCTTTGTCCCAGCTCCCACTGAGGTCTTGATGTACTCACGGTCGTTGATTCTGCCATGTCCTGTAAAATAAGGACAATCGGTGAATAAATAAAGGAGATATCACATAAAGTGTACACGGGCCCGTTTTTTTTTTAGTCACCCTATATATATATATATATATATATATATATATATGTAAAGTATATTATCTGTGTTAGTCAATAGACTTTTTTGTATGTTGCATGGTGTCTCTTATGACAGAGTACTCGCCTCGCATGCAAGTGACTTAGGTTTCAATCCTTAGTTCGGATGTGTCTTACTGATGAGCCCAAAGGAGGGCAAAACTCGAGTCTAGGGCTTTTAGTCTGTGGCTTTCATGGTTAATGTAGGGCTGCAGTGTTGTCTAATTGTGGAAATAATAAAATTAATATTAATTTATTAATGCCTACAGACACTAGCATTTCAAGCTTATTGCTCTCATCAGCGCAGGAAAGTAACAATTTCAGACGGTCGGATGGCGTGAACCCGTTTCACAGAGTCAGCTTAGAATCTGAAAGTAGTCGCCATATCTACTGTCATGTGACCAAGGGAAATTAAGATCTATATGTATCTAGAAGCGGACATAGACAGAAGACTAGTCGAGAGTGTTTGACGAACGTATTTGGAACTTCACTTTAGAGCTGATGAAAAAAAAAAGCTCCCCGAAAGTGCTCGACTTTTAATTTCTTAAAGGAGCTTATTATGATACTTTTATAAATAAATATTAACTTATTTATACCTACAGGTGCTCATGTTTCAAGCTTATTGCTCTCATCAGTGCAGGAAAGTAACAATTTCAGACGGTAATTTTTACCTACATAAAAGTAATCAATTTTATGTACGTAAAAATAGTTTAATAAATATATATATAAAATTAAAATAATGACACCTCTTAATTAACGCGACTTAATGCAATATTAACTTCTACCCGCTTAGGAAGTGGAAGAATACTAAAAACAACGCTGTTTCTATCGCCAGTAAAAACAATAACAAAACTATGTAACTTAATAATTTAATATTTATTTATAAATCTTCTCGCTTTCTCTCTCTCTCTCTCTCTCTCTCTCTCTCTCTCTCTTTCTATATACATATATACATACATGCATACATATATATATATATATATATATATATATATATATATATATATATATATATAGTGTGCAGGTTCGAATGATTTCGATGGGAATCCGAGTAAGAGAGCTCGATGTACATTTAAACAGAGCATGAATAAATTTTAAACGGATAAAAAACTAGACACACATTCGTGTTGTACACATTATAACTTATTTCGACCTAGATCAGTCTCATCAGATGTATATGCATATGCATATGAATGTTCTAAATGCGGTTGTTTATACATCTGATGAGACCGATCTAGGTCGAAATAAGTTATAATATGTACAACCCGAATGTGTGTCTAATGTTTTTCCCCTTTAAAATTATATATATATATATATATATATATATATATATATATATATATATATATATTTAGCCTGAAGATTTTCCCCGGGGATGAAACGTGGGAGCCTCTGTGTAGCTTAATTGCCATAAATATATTTTCATAACTTACTATATATATAAATAATTATTACTATTTCATATATCCACATAAAAATTTATAAGGAGATATAATTTTTTATGTATCAATTTTCAGTAATTAGTGCTCGATTCGTAAGTAGAGCTAGGTAGTAAGTTATGAAAATATATTAATGGCATTTAAGCTACACAGAGGCTCCCACGTTTCGTCCCCGGAGGGAATCTTCAGGCATTTTTAACCTGAAGAGTCCTCTCGGGAATGAAACGCAGGAGCCTCTGTGTAGCTTAATTGCCATAAATATATTTTCATAACTTACTATATATATATATATATATATATATATATATATATATATATATATATGTATGTATGAAATGCTGGTTTATTGAACATATTTTGATTTTTTTGTTTTTTTCTCTCTTGATTTGTTGCTAAAGCTGAACATATACTTGGCACCAACCCCTATTCAAAATGAACATTGTAAACCAAATTGAAGTAAACGAAATGACACGTTGATCGTATCAGCAACTTCATCGATTATGACCGTCTTGATGCACATCTTATCCAATTCTTATGGGGAACGAGGAAAGAGCGTGTGCATTAAGGGTCACTGTGATCTTTAGTCATCCTCGCATCTGTTCGTAGAGTGTAAATGCCGCCACGTAGCATGCTTGATTCGTTTCACGAGAACAGATTCAGCGTCGACCAATTTCAAGATGCCTCATTATTCACATCCCAATTTTGGTATTAAGTTCAACCTTCGGCCTTTTGGCTAGTAGCAAAGTGTAGTATTTGTTCTGATATAACAATTCAGCTTTTCTGTCCTCAGTCAGTGAAGGAGAAATCCTTCTAGACTGAGGCAATTAAAATTTTTGTTCCAATCCGGAGTGCACTTTTTGGGAGAGCTGGATTTTCCCTACATTAAAAACCGACGGTGTGTCAAACTCTGCCCTCGTGAGGAGACAAGTAAAAAAAGAACTCCTTTTAGATCTCTTGTAATCATTAACACACTAATTTTATATAATGGAAATCGCTCCAGACAAGGCATGAAGCCACTTGATGGAAGGAGCTAACAATAACAAAATATAATTATTGCAAAGACAGGAGAGATGCCTATTGGTACTAGTCTTGAAAAAAAAAACAAGATTATTGGTAGGAGGAAAACAGTTAGCAGGAAGAGAGTTCCACAAGCCTGCAGTTTTTGGAAAGAAGCTACTGTTGGGAAAAGGTATGCGCCGGCAATTTCATTCCAGATATAAGTAATGAAAACTAATCGTATACAATGAACTAGTGGCGTGTAGAGGGTGTGACGGGGTGGTGGTCTCGGGCATTCAAATTGGGGAGACATCCAATCATATTAAAACTATCTCCCTTTCCGATAGTATTTTTCAATACTAAGACTTATATTTGAGTTTTTGGAACATACAATCAAGAAGTTGGTCTCAGGCAACACAAGGGCATCGCCAGTCGTCTGAACAACACTGTAATGAAGCGTTTGCAATAGGTATTGTGTAATGTTGTGGCACCAATAAGCTAGTGTGTAACTTAATGCATAGTGTTGTGATTTCTTCAAATATGCTGGCATGTGTAACACCTAACAGTCGTATTTTGTTGAGACACTGTAGTTGTAAGCTCAAGCAGCTGTAACGTCTCTTTGTAGTAGTGGCAGTAAAGTAGGAGTGATGCTCATGGCAGTGGTAATGATCACTTTAACTATTCATCTCCTTCTTTGTTTCAAAATTCTTGAGATGAGGATTAATAATTTGTATTATCTCGACTACTCTTCTCATCGATCGTTTCAGTGCAGTCGATGTAACCTACGACCTTCTCAGATGCATTTAGTCAAACGGTCAATTACTGAGTTGTATGTGTCATTTTTTCTGCTTTTGGCGAACTGAGTTGCAATGCCGGAATTGACAGCCGATTCTACAGTTCTTGATAGCATGAAAAGATCGGAGCAAGTGACGTTTGCTATGAGTGGCTTCTTGGCTTTTAAACCAAAGAGTGTTTAGCTAACACCGACTGGCTCAAGAATTGATGTGAACACTGGAGAAGCAAAACCTTGTTTGACTATGTTATTGAGTGCGGAATATCGAAACAGACGACCGGCACTGAATCTGTAGGAGAAGAGGTGCAGGGTAGATTCGCCAATAATCTGGCTACAGCTTCATCAGTGTGGATAACATGAACAAAGCCCAAGCCGTTGTGAGACACCAATATGTCCTTGTCTAAAAAGTTTACCAATGATGTTGAGGAAATGACGCTGAGATAGGCGCTGCTATGTGGCACAGCAACCGCTCTCAGACAAGCTACTCTGTGCTGCATACAACTATGGATCAATGAAATGAGACTGGCTCTGTTTAGTACCAGGATGATTGCGGTTTGTAAATAATTAAATACTACCTAAAATACCCACCTGTTTTATAGAATATAATAATGATGTAATATGTTAGATTTTTCCGATCTAATTATTGTGCTTTGTTAAACTTTTAGTGTTAATAGCTTGCATGTATGTCGCTGGATGGGCTTATAATATTGAGATAGCCACTCTCCCCGTTAAGAAGTTCAGGACGGTCAGACAGCAAACTACTTGAAAGCAATCCAAAACAACATGCTGCTCTGGTGAAAACCATGAGAACCTAGTCTTTACACAACTGAAGTTTTGTGTTTTTGTGTCTGAGAAGCATTGTTCAGAGAGTTCTGTACGGATTGTCTGGAAGAGATGCTGTTTGCTGAGTATTTAGTACTTGCCTGTTGATGACCTAGTTATTAAGTTGAAGACTTGGAGGAATGCAAAGGAAAGTAAAGATCTGAAAGCAGATGTTTCCAAGACCAAAGCGATGATCAGTGATTGTAGTGTTGGAAAACTCCCAAAAAGTAGAACGTTAACCTGCTTATTTTGTGGAAACGGAGTCGGATGCAATTGAATCTTTTGTGATATCTATAAGCATTAGGTACACAAGAAGTGCAGGGGAATTACAAGTAGGTTGAGAGAGAATAACCAATCTGTGTTTAAGAATTGTAAGACAATGGAGATGGATGAGAACTCAGATGTGGAGAAAGTATATCTGGATAGCGAAGTTATTGCGGTTGTCGAGAAGTTTTGTTACCTTAGTGATACCATTTGAGCACAGAGTGGAGCAGGTGCTAGTGTGATTGCAAGAGTTAAGAGTGAATGGAGTAAGTTCAGGAAACTTCTGTCATTATTAACCAGCAAAGGGTTACCACTGTTGACCAAGGGAAAAGTCTAGCAGGCATGTGTACGCAGTGTGATGATGTATGGAAGTGAAACCTGGCCAGTGAGTGTTGAGGACATGTGTTGCATAGAGAGAAATGATATGAGAATATTACGATAAATGTGCAATGTTAGTCTTAAAGACAAACTTAGTTTTGATGTCTCCACAAGAAAAGAAAATCTGGACAGTATATGGAGATGTGTGCAGAATAAGAGACTTCGATATTATGGCCACATTAGAAGAATGGATGAGACTTCTTGGGTTAACAGATGAGTTAGCTGGTTTAGTTCACAAGGGAAGACCAAGCAAAACATTGGAGGAAATGATAAGAATGGACGTCAGTGACAGAGGGATTAATAAAGACTTGGCCAGAGATAGGTTAGTTTGGAAGTCAATTTCTTAAAGCCGTCCAACACATGCCATCATGTAAAATAGACGTCAAACCGATGATAATGATGATTATGATGATGATGAAGAAGAAGAAGAAGAAACGTTTGTTTTTTTAAAGTAAAGACACCATTGGGAGTAGGGATCTTAAATAATTGAAATTTGCTCAATGTTATTAATATATGATATATCTCTTTGGGGGTTAAGAATAAAAGCTCCCATAGGGAGCTCTTTAAAAAATGGTATTACACTCCCACATCAGTGGGGAGTGTATTTCCTGCATTTTGAACCTTATGTCATACACGCAGCAACCAAGTTGCCGTAACCATTAAAGTTTTAAAATGGTTAGTCATACCTTGTTTGCTGGTCGTTTTTCTTACATGAGGAAAAATTGTGTGTCGTACTCGACCTTGTGTCATACACGCAGCAACCAAATTATTTATTTAAAAACTATACCTTACAGATTCCAGAGATGTACCATTGTTTCATTGACATGAGTAGTCCTTTACTGTTTCTAAACAGGAAACGCCCACCTGTGTTAATGAAACCATGGTATGTCTCTGACATCTGTAATGTACAGTTTTTAACTGAATAATTTGTAAATCTATTATATCTTCAGTTATTCATTATTATTATTTTTTTTACCTTTCTTTAAGCCAGGCTTTTCAAAGAATTTTTTTCTTATCATCAGAGGCATTTAAATTGATAGATAAGTTAGCAGAGAATAAACCAAAAGTCATAATTTGAAAAATTTGAAAAAGTTATAAAATGTAGATGTGTGTGAGAAGAGTGTCTAAAATGCAAAATATGTCCAGTGAAAAAAATGTTGAGGATGGAAAGACAAAAATTCACCGTTGGAGGATTCGTGGAGAATGCATCAATGGGTCTAAATGCTGTAAATCCAAGAGGAATAAATCGATCAGAATAATAGGTGGTTCTCGTAACTTCTTGGCATTTTGGCCAAAATCAAAGTGTAGTATCTGTTCTGATGGATACTGTACCCCATAGACTGGTATTGTCTTGGCCTTCGGGGCTTGATTTCCGCCGGTCTGTGGGTTTGTCCTGTGCAGTTCTAGGAGGTCCACCCTCCCAGGCTTTGCCTCCCCTCTTTGGGGGGGAGTAAGTTTATTGCTTACTGCCTGAGGCGCCCTACCGGGCAATGCCGACGGGGCTGCCCAGGCATTTTTTGTAGGCCAGAGTGCTCACCTTCTTGGGCGCTGGCTTTTGAAATCCCACTTTCCCGATGTTGTGTCACATCTTACCTTGTGGGAGGAAGATAAATAAAATAGGTGGTTGTGCCATAGAAATAAAGTTCTTTAGGTTGGGTATTTAAGGCCATCTTAAATCTTCCATAGATCTCCGTAAATAAATTTTTATGGATTTGAATCCAAAATATTGTGGAAATTTAAGCAGAATCCAAAAACTAGCAGAATGAATCCGTCAGATAAACATTTAAACATTCTTTAAATGTTTATCCGACGGATTCATTCTTTAATTTTTTATTTCTTTTCTTTCATATAATTTCATATATTTCTATATAATTGCTCTATCCCGTATATTGAGCTTTAAACACTACACGATAGGTTCAGATTTTAAAAGTATACATTGTACTTTTAGTTTCATACTATATATATATATATATATATGTATAGTAAGCTATGAAAATATATTTATGGCAATTAAGCTACACAGAGGCGTTTCATTCCCGAGGGGAATCTTCAGGCTAAAATCCTAGCTCTACTTACGTATCGAGCACTGTTGAAGTAAATACTGAAAATTGATACATAAAAAATAATATCTCCTTATAAAATTTTATGTGGATACATGAAATACTAATATATATATATATATATCTATACATGAACGGGGGGCAGGGGGGCTCAAGCCCCCCACCACTTTTTGACTTGCCCCCCCCCCCACTTTACGGTAATCAATAATGAAGTTATATATGCATGTGTTTAACCGGACCCCCACTTTTTAGGAGAGCCCCCACACTTTTATAACTGTCCCGCCGATCCTGATTTTATATATATATATATATATATATATATATATATATATATATATATATATATATATATATATGTATGCTAAACAAAATGCAAAAATAAGACAAGGAAAAAGAGAGTAATTTTTATTTTCGTTTTCCTGGGAAACTCTGCCGTTCACCTGACCTTCATCGGCGGAAGTAGATCAGAAACAAAAAGTAAAAAAATAAATAAATTTCTCGGAATCATAATAAAATATCTCATTAAGTTGAGAATTCGATCCCCCCAAAAAAAAGAATGGAAAACAGAATAACGTGACATTTGTGCGTTTAACAAACAACATAATGTATGTAACGAAGTTAAATGAGAAAACACGGTTCTTAAATAAAACAATATCGAAATGCTTTGATTAATTGCAGTCTATAGAGATGTTTTTGTTTTTCTGTTGACACCAAAGATGGCTGTCTGGAAATACTGTAACCCGATTTTAAAACGTTATGGTGGAGAGTTGAACAGGCACTGCTGCAAATCTTAAAACATTCATTAGTGCATGCAACCATTGTTCGCAGAATTGTCTCCGAGGAAAGTGCTGGGCATGCTAATCCAAACACTGTGTTTGTACACGGGTCGTCAAGATAAAACGTATTAAAGGATCTCCCCAACCCCCTTCTCCCTGTTTTCATAATTTTATGGCGCCATCCATTGTGACCGGTTATCTCCGTGTTTTAATGGATGACGCCATCCTTTAGTGACGTCATCATTTACGGCGTCATCCTTTTGCAATGTCATCCACCGTGAGTGGTCATTTTCCAGCTCTCTTTTAATGGATGACGTCATCTTTTTAGTGACATCATCATTTACGATGTTATCTCTTTGTGACGTCATTCACTCTGCACGGGGAACACAAAGACACATCTAAACAAACAAGATGAATTTTTAATAGTATATATATATATATATATATATATATATATATATATATATATATAACAAAAGATATTAGAGGCAACTAATATCTTTAATTAGTGAACACCCGGATAAAAACGGAGCTCAATATACTGGATAGAGCATTAATAGCAAGTTTAATTTTTATTACTTGCAGTAATGTCATTACGGTAATGGTCCTCTGAGGAGAAGATTTTCTTTGAAAACTCATGAGTTAAGGACTTTAAAGTACTTTGCCTGAACATTGAACTGTACTAAAATTTGATTCACACTTTATTTTATTCTTTCACTTGATCTATTGCTATATATATATATATATATATATATATATATATATATATATATATATATATATATATATATATATATATTTGTTAATTAATACAAAAATTTAATACAACATATAGACCAATGGTTTCGAGCACAGAAGGTAAAACCTCTGGCTCTCATCAGCATAGAAAGTATGATGAGAGCCAGAGGTTTTACCTTCTATGCTCAAAACCATTGGTCCATATGTTGTATTAAATTTCTGTATTAATAAACAACGATTAAGCTCTTAATTCTGATTCCCTTAATTAATTGAGCACTCTGATGGGATTTTCCTACTATTTCACAACTACTATATATATATATATAGTACATGTATTGTATTAGTTTCTGTAGATGTAAATCCGTTGAAACTCAAGTGTTTATAAAAAGTGCCCAATAACAAGTAGAGCTGTTTATAAGTATAAATGTTCATTTATACAAACATTATTGGTTACATACATGTTTCGGTTGCACTCTTCGCAGAGAGTCAACCTCATCAGACCAAGGATTCAGAGTCTGAATCCTTGGTCTGATGAGGTTGACTCTCTGCGAAGAGTGCAACCGAAACATGTATGCACATATGTAACCAATAATGTTTGTATAAATAAACATTTATACTTATATATATATATATATATATATATATATATATATATATATATATATATAGAGAGAGAGAGAGAGAGAGAGAGAGAGAGAGAGAGAGAGAGAGAGAGAGAGAGAGATTGCCAGATCAAATTAAGAACGGCAATCGTGTAGACCATTTTCAGACGTAATTAGATGAATATATATATATATATATAGATAGATAGATAGATAGATAGATAGATAGATAGATAGATAGATAGATAGATAGATAGATAGATTGCTAGATCAAATTAAGTAGAACATTTTCTGCCGTAATTAGATGAATACAGGAATAATTATAAAAACGGAATAACGTGAATTCTTGTTCGGCAATCCGCTAAGACTAGGAACAATCAACAAGAAAGATAAACTACAGCACAGTTAAGTGCTCAATTGGGGAGAAGGAAAGTAATATTCTCCACTGCTCTACTGCTTTAAGCGGTAGGGAAGAATTTTAACTGAACACTCGGATATCTACGCATCTCATAAAGAAAGCAAGTGTTAGTCCCAAGAATGGGTCCCTTGATTTCTGAGAACTTACTGAAGTAAAATGAATAACTAGTTAAAGAAAACAAGATGAAAGATATTTGAAGATATTAAAATCACATTGACACACCGGTTCTCCTTAAATCACCAAAGTTAAATGACGTTCAACCTGGTCAGTACCAGATGGGTGACCATTTGCGAATACCAGGCATTTACCGGTATCGTCCGGGCCTTCGGGTCTGGATTTACGCCGGTCTATAAATAAATCCATCAGAATAATAGGTGGTTCTCGTAACTTCATGGCCTTTTGGCCAAGATCAAAATGTAGTATCTGTTCCGATTGATACTGCACCCCATCTGTCCTGTGCAGTTCTAGGAGGTGCACCCTCCCAGGCTTTGCCTCCCCTTTTTGGGTAGGAGTAAGTTTATTGCTTACTGCCTGAGGCGCCCCTACTGGGGAATGCCGACGGGGCTGCCCAGCCAATTTTTAAACAGCCAGAGTGCTCAAATTCTCGAGCGCTGGTTCTTTCCCACTTTCCCGACCTTGTGTCACATCTTAGCGTGTGGGAGGAAGATAAATAAAACCAGGTATTTATGTGGGTGGTGGGGGGGGGGGGGGACATCTCCCTGAAAAAAAAAAACTGCAAAAACTAACGCTATCATTTCCTTTGCCTGTGATTTATATGGAACAAAACGTAGATTTAGTATAAGGAACGTTTATGTTTTTGTCTTTTAAGGGAAGTGGGGTCTGATCAACTCTGCTGGGAAGCCATGAAATTAAATACTGTCTTGTTTTTAAATTCCCGAAACAGTTTTTCATGGTAAACAACTGATGATCCCTTAAAATAGTGTTAGAAACTAACTAATATAATAACTGTAAAAAATAAATTGACTTACATGAGTGATTTTCCACTGGAAGACTTGAGACTATAAGTTTTTTTATTTTTTTATTTTTTTTTTAAATTTTTTTTTTTTATATATATATATATTTTTTTTCTTTATATAGTTTTAATGGTTGAGAAACTTCCGAGACTATATATATATATATACATATACATATATATATATAGTCTCTGCTTCTCTGTATCTCTTTGGGTCGACACACACTCTATACTAATCTATTGCCTGTTTCCACGCAATCTCTCTTCTGCGTACGCATGAGCTCTCTCTGTTTACTTATCTCTATTATAGATTTACGCATATATATTTTATATATTTGTATTTAAAACATTTTTTTTTAACAAAGTACCCCCCAAACAAGGCATGCTACCACTGTAGACATAATGTTTCATAGCGCCGCCCCGGGAATGGGGCGCGGCAGTTCTCGTTTTGCATACTCGTCCCGGAACGGGCCGTGACAGTTCTCGTTTAAACAACTCATCATTTTTAAAACATAAATCATATGTGTTGCATACCTTTAAATTTCTCGCACCTTTAATCTTTCGTCGCGTGGAGGGGTGCGTCGTCCAGTGGTTGAATTCTTTCTTCTTTCTTTTTGCCGTGAACCACGCCACTGCAACAAAAAGCTTCATGACCGATTCAATCGACAAACAATCTTTTAAACTTTCAATTTTTTTTATTACAGGCGTTAGTTATCTATCAGCTTGGAGATATCCACTAACGTCGAGAGAGAGACCAAATTACTGCTTTCGTAATTACTTATCTATTAAGTCCTTAGCCATTTGTGGAGGGGGGAAAAGAGATCTTTCACCTGTATTTTCTTAGGGAATTAATTCCCCTAATCATGTTGCAGACTACATCGTCTCACGTCTGATAGGCTCGCCTCCAAAACCCAGACTAGCAAAAACTCTGCTTCCCACACAAAGGCCCGTGACGTCACAGAGCCTCTATGTACAGGTGCATTCGTCACAGAGTGACTCCTTTGAACCCCCGACCTAAAAGGTCTCATACAAATGGTGGCCTGTCACGTCTGTGAGCTCCAACCGTGAGAACAGCCCTATTCTGCACTCGACTGTACGGGTCCACCCGCACTAAATCGCGCAAGCCAAACCAATGATTTCCAGCAGATACGCCCACATCAAGATGCGTCCGTTCCCACAGGGCCATAATCCAACAGTAAGGGGCTACTGAGAATTAGGGTGAAAGCTTTGGAGGTCATCCTAAATGTGGAGCTGTACAGCTAGATGCTTGTTCACATTAGTTTTAAATTCCTGCATGTCGGTACAGTCGTGGAAACAGGGAGCAGGGAGGGAGTCCCAAAGGCCGGCAGCACAAAGAAAGAAGCTATTGAAGTAAAAGGCTCTCCAGCATCTGGGGATCTTCACAATGAATGGATGGAATTTAGCTGATTGTCGGGTTGGTTGAGTGTATATACGTCAAAGGGGGCACCAGAGCAGCAAGTTAATCGGAGCACAGTCCATTGAAGTATATTTGTATTCATAGGATTCACTACAAAACTGATAAACCAATCATTATGAATTTTGGAACACAGCTGCTAGGTGTAAGAGACTGTAGTGTAGGCTATATTTAGTTTAATTTAGTTTCATGCAAAAGAAATGAAAAGGGGCTGGAAGCGTTTTCTGACAAATCAAATACCTCCAATTTTTGTGAAATTTTAATAATAGGTATTAGACATCAATTAATAAATTTTCCTTAATTTATATTTTCATTGATGTATTTAAAGGGTTTTTAGGGGCATTCAACATTGAATTGAACATTCAAATATATCAGATTAACCTTGAGATTTATCCATAGTTGATAAGCAACAATTAAGCAAAATTCCTTGAATTTCAGTTTCTTCTTAAGACCCCTTTAAGCTCAAGCTTGAAATTTTAGACATTTTCTAAAATCAACATCCTGTAATAGATTTTGATCAAAATTAGAATAAGGATTCTCAACATAAGGTTTAGTATAACTATATCTTGATTTTAATCTTCATAATTGGACATAAAAGTGGTACAAAACTGTTCGATGTCCGGAGAATTAATTTTATCCGTCCTGGGATATTCTTCTGTTTTTTTATAAATACAATAAAGCTGACAGATGTCACATTCTCTTCACTCTTCTGTCTTTTTGTTTTGTTTATGTATCCCACACACACACTCTCTCTCTCTCTCTCTCTCTCTCTGTTTAATTCGTCTTCATGCACCCTCTCTCTTTCTGTTCACTTACCGTATTAGTGTATAAGTAAATGTATCGGGAGGTGACGGTGGTTAAGTGGATAACGACATGGATTGACAACCTGGGTGTTCCAAGTTCGAATCCAGTCGGTTCCACAGTACCACTTTCACTTATATATCAAAAGCATATCTTGAAGCATATTGCCTTTTATTGGATTCTATTTATTGTTTAGATAATTAGTGGGAGGTGACGGTGGTTAAGTGGATAACGACACGGACTGAAGACCTGGGTGTTCCAAGTTCGAATCCAGTCGGTTCCACAGTACCACTTTTATTCGTGGTCCTTCCCGTAAGTACCCGATGTCTTTCCAGAAAGATTTCTAACTAGAAAAACACCGGGGAAACTAATGCCGACATCAGAAGCATCTGATTCACACGAAAGAAGAAGAATTAAATGCATCATATTCTATTGAAAGTGTCCCCACCAACTGGCTATTCCTTTGGATCTCCTGTGCTTTAGAACTAACCTGTAATCTGGACGTTTCACAAAATTGTATTCCTTTTGATGTCGATAATTGTTATTTACAGATGAAAGCAACCAAAATGATGTTACACAATGTCACTGGGTGCAATTGTGTAAGTCCCTATTAATTAGTAACCCTTCCTAAAACCTAGATTTTTTTTAAAAATGGTTTAAAGAAAATATTCAACAATTTAATAAATTAAGTATCAATTTACAACTATTAAGCGCATTGTGGTAAAAACAATATTCTAATTTGAGTTTTTAATTGAATAAATTGAAATTTACGCTAGTCACAAATTATCGAACCTTTTATGTTTAGAGGTGTGGCTGATGCATTCTGGGAAATTGCTTCTCTCAATGAATAATACACTTAACAAGGAATAAAATTATCATCTATGTTGACTTGAATTGCTTGAATAATGGAATGAAACAAGAGGATTGAGAAAACTATTGGATCTTTAAGTTACATAAAACCAATTAAACAGTTTTAAAGTTAAATAACTATGCTGGTACATATATTACTAATGGAGATTTGGTATCTGTCTGTATGAAGCCAAAACTATACTATTACTTCTATTAATTGTAATATTGTACTTCTATTACAAATGGAGATTTGATACCTGTCTGCTGGAAGCCGAAACGATTACTTCTGCTGCTGCATTATCTTTTAATGTTCAATTTAGGGGGGATAATATCTTTTATGTTGTCATGAGATTATCCTCCCAGGCATGCCTTCCTCATTTAGAGGGGGTGTTGTGTAGTATTTGTTCTGATGTTAGGAGACCATCCTCCCAGGCATTATCTACTTCAATGAGGGAGGGGATTTGGTATCGGTCTGTCGTAAGCCATACTATACTATTACTTCTATTCATTGTACTATTTTACTTCTATTACTAATAAAGGTTTGGTATCTGTCTGTCTGAATCTGAAACTATACTATTCTTCTTCTTCTTTTTCTTTTGTTAGTCCAGAGTTATCACGGTATCTGCAATAATAGATTTTTGTCTCCACTTGGCACAAGCACAGGCTTTGTCCGAGTGAAGGAAGGTTTTATGGAGATCATTGTGTAGGGCGTCTGTCCATCTCATCAGTGGCCTACCTCTCGGTCGCTTCCTGGCGACCTCTAATTTAAAAGTGAGTGTCGTGATGGTGTCGTCGTCAGCTCTTCAGCACATGTCCAAACCATTTATACTATTGTTTCTATTAATTGAACTATTGTACTATCTTTCAGTGCTTTATTCAGGGGAGAAGTAGCATCTATTCTGTTTCCATGAGACTATCCTCCCAGGCATTACTTCTTCCTTTTTTATGGGTGGGGGTAGTGTAGTATTTGTTCTGTTGTCAGGAGATCATTCTCCAAAGCATCACCTTCCGCTGTAGGTGGAAGATAGCGTACGTCAACAGAAATTGTCGCAGTCGGCTGTTCATTAACAAACTCAGCACTTACATTATACCAACTAGAAAAAATATGCGACCTGGGTGTGGGGGAGCACATCATTGCATGTAAAACTAATTAAAAGTTTAAAAGTTAAATAACTATGCTAGTACATCTATTAATAATGGAGATTTGGTATATATCTGTCTGAAACCGCAACTATACTATTACTTCTATTAATTGTACCACCTTTCAATGGCCATTTCAGTTTACTATACTATTTCAGACTAATGTACTATATTTGAATCCTCAATTTAGTTTATTATACTATTTCAGACTAATGTACTATCTTTCAATGCTCAATTCAGTTTACTATACTATTTCAGACTAATCTACTATCTTTTAATGCTCAATTCAGTTTACTATACTATTTCAGACTAATGTACTATCTTTCAATGCTCAATTCAGTTTACGATACTATTTCAGACTAATGAACTATCTTTCAATGCTCAATTCAGTTTACTATACTATTTCAGACTAATGTACTATCTTTCAATGCTCAATTCAGTTTACTATACTATTTCAGACTAATCTACTATCTTTTAATGCTCAATTCAGTTTACTATACTATTTCAGACTAATGTACTATCTTTCAATGCTCAATTCAGTTTACGATACTATTTCAGACTAATGAACTATCTTTCAATGCTCAATTTAGTTTACGATACTATTTCAGACTAATGTACTATCTTTCAATGCCCAATTCAGTTTACGATACTATTTCAGACTAATGAACTATCTTTCAATGCTCAATTCAGTTTACTATACTATTTCAGACTAATCTACTATCTTTTAATGCTCAATTTAGTTTACTATACTATTTCAGACTAATGTACTATATTTGAATTCTCAATTTAGTTTACTATACTATTTCAGACTAATGTACTATCTTTCAATGCTCAATTCAGTTTACTATACTATTTCAGACTAATGTACTATCTTTCAATGCTCAATTCAGTTTACTATACTATTTCAGACTAATCTACTATCTTTTAATGCTCAATTCAGTTTACTATACTATTTCAGACTAATGTACTATCTTTCAATGCTCAATTCAGTTTACGATACTATTTCAGACTAATGAACTATCTTTCAATGCTCAATTCAGTTTACTATACTATTTCAGACTAATGTACTATCTTTCAATGCTCAATTCAGTTTACTATACTATTTCAGACTAATCTACTATCTTTTAATGCTCAATTCAGTTTACTATACTATTTCAGACTAATGTACTATCTTTCAATGCTCAATTCAGTTTACGATACTATTTCAGACTAATGAACTATCTTTCAATGCTCAATTTAGTTTACGATACTATTTCAGACTAATGTACTATCTTTCAATGCCCAATTCAGTTTACGATACTATTTCAGACTAATGAACTATCTTTCAATGCTCAATTCAGTTTACTATACTATTTCAGACTAATCTACTATCTTTTAATGCTCAATTTAGTTTACGATACTATTTCAGACTAATGTACTATCTTTCAATGCTCAATTCAGTTTACGATACTATTTCAGACTAATGAACTATCTTTCAATGCTCAATTTAGTTTATGATACTATTTCAGACTAATGTACTATCTTTCAATGCCCAATTCAGTTTACTATACTATTTCAGACTAATGTACTATCTTTCAATGCTCAATTAATTTACTATACTATTTCAGACTAATAAACTATCTTTCAATGCTCAATTTAGTTTACTATACTATTTCAGACAAATGTACTATCTTTCAATGCTCAATTCATTTACTATACTATTTCAGACTAATGTACTATATTTGAATCCTCAATTTAGTTTACCATACTATTGCAGACTAATGCACTATATTTGAATCCTAAATTTAGTTTTCTATACTATATCAGACTAATTTACTATTTTTCAGTGCTGATTCTCCTACCCTTTTTAGGGTGGTAGTGTAGTATCTGTTCTGTTGTCATGAGACTATCCTCCCAGGTATTACTTCCTTATTTGGGGTTAGGTAGTGTAGTATCAATCTTGTCATCATGATACCATTTACCCAGCTATTTTCATTAGCAAACTCAACCTATTTGTAAAACTACCGGTGGGAGCATATTTTTGCTAGTAAGTATAATGACCTACTCTTTTTGTTAATAACATTTCAAATTTTGGTTACAGACAGACAATAATCATATCCCAATCAAAGTATGGTAGTGAAATAGAATGAGCTGGCTTTAATAAGAAAAAACCTGTGATGTTGTATTCGGTTATGTTATTAATGTAATAACAAACCCACTTGACAAATTATGTCAAATAAGCTTGGAATGAAAAGAAAACTTATTGCAATAAATTGAAAACCGTACAAACTAAATATATCTTCTCAATATGAACTGCTGACAGTTACTGTACAATTTCCACTCAATTATTTGAAAACTAGAAAGGTTCTATAAAAACATTGACCAAAAGATAATATATTGTTTTCAATAAGACAAACTTAAGTCTCATTTCATATATATATAAAGTAGAGTACACTTTGTGTTCATATGTTTCCAGCCACATGGAAAATGATATAAACAAAATTCATTTGATAATGGTATTAATATATATATATATATATATATATATATATATATATATATATATATATATATATATATATATATATATATGTGTGTGTGTGTGTGTGTGGGTGTGTTTAACATACACAGCTCATTATCTCGGTTCACGGAAGTATTTTAAAATGGCCCTAATTCTCAAAATTACATCCGAATAATTGCGTTCCATCTACGATTCAACTAAACATCTTTCTATTGGATTTAATTCAGTTTTGAACATTTTCAACGCTGCCTTCACGAAACCCCTTTTTTCCATCTTTAAATCTCCTTTCAACGGAAACCTTATCTACGGACATTCACCAACTGGACAGACTCCATATTTTTTTACATGCACACTCTTACTCTCCATTACTTTATATTTTTTCAAATGTTGAATTTTGGCTTTTCCATTGCCAACTTATCCATCTATGTAATTCCTCTGATGATAATATTTTAATCTTTGAAAAGCATTGGCTTAAGAAAAGAAAAATAAACATGTTTTTACCGAGTGCACCTTGCATTGAACAATCGAAGTTGAAATAGATTTGTCATTCGTACATATTTACCTATCTTCTTTCATTTACCTTTATATATATATATATATATATATATATATATGTGTGTGTGTGTGTGTGTGTGTGTGCGTGTGTGTGATAATATAAAAAACTTATTTCATATAGTTCCGATCGATTCTTATAGAAATCAAGTGGCAGTTGTTGGATACCAAATGTAAGATTTTATGTTTGTTGTATCAACTGTTAAGGGTCTACACAATGAGCCGTTTCGATGTTTCGATGTGCAAAGGTATTTTTCTGAACTTTCGGTCTAAGTTTTCAGTGATTAATTTTTCTCTCCATTTTCTCCATTTTCTCTACTAAGTAACAACAAAGCTGAAGATAGCCGGGAGGTTAATGCCTTCTGAGCTTGAAACCGATGGTACTGATATTGTACTGATTTTCTGTACCGAATAATAAATAAATATTACACAATGAATTTTGATTTTCTCAATAATTAATTGAGCACTCTGCTGGGATTTTTCTTACAATCTTACAAAAGAAGTTTATATATATATATATATATATATATATATATATATATATATATATATATATATATATGAAGAAGAATGGAAAGGAATTAGAGAAGCAAAAGCCAAATCAAAATTCAATTCAATTGCTCAGAGCAAGGTATATTCCGCAAAAAGGCAATTTATTCAAGTTAAATTTTCCTTTTAGTACACCACTTTATATATATATATGTGTATATATATATATAAATATATAGAATCAAATATAAACTAAAAGTAAACTTTTAGTAAATAGAACCTATAGTGAAATTGTTTAAGCTCAATATACGAGATAGAGCAATTATAAAGGTAGAAGAAATAAGAGTGATAAACATGTACGAATGTCCAGATTTATTTCAAACTTAGATTGTTTTATGCAAGGTATATTCTTTAATAAACTAATGTTTATTGTTCTTTCCTTAAGCCAAGGCTTTTCAAAGATCGAAATCTTATCATCAGAGGAGATATACAGATAGATAAGTTGGCTGTTGAAAAGCCAAAGTTCAAACATTTGAAAAGGTGTTATTAAACATGGAGTGAAAAAGAGTTCGTGTGAAAAAGATATGGGATTCGTCCAGATGGTAATTGTCCGTTACTAAAGTGTCCAATGAAAAGGATATTTTGAAGAAGGAGCAAATAAATAAATAAATATATATATAAATAAATATTAAATTATAGTTTTACCTACAGACAACGTCATTTCGAGCTGTTTGCTCTCTTCAGTGTAGTAGAAGTGATAATTTCAAACGGTCATAAGGCTCAAACCCGGTTCACAGAGCAATTTTTCGATCTGCATGCTCACGGCCATACAAAATTACCACGTGATACAGAGAATTTAAGTTATATTTATGCCCATTACAGCGTAAACATCAAGACAGACGAGAGAACTCAACGAACTTACTCAGAGTCTTGCTTTATATCTAAGTGAATGTCTATTTTAAATATCTCCTAACAGTACTCAACTTTAATTTTTCATAAAGGGGCTTTTTATGATAATATTTATAAATAAATATTAAATTATATTTCTACATACAGATGACGTCATTTTCAGTGGAATAATGTCAAAATTAACTATAAACTCACTCCAGGTCTTTACCTGATTGACATTATTCCACTGAAGATGGACCCAGATGGGTCAGAAAGTACTTTGGAACTAAAAGAAAATTACGGCAGATTCATCAGCCAATTCTCATCCGAGATTAGAACTTTAATCCGGAAAATGGAAGGGATCCATATAAAAATATCAAGACACGAGTTGTCGGTTATTTTTAATAATATATATATATATATATATATATATATATATATATATATATATAACTTCTTTGTAATATAGTAGGAAAAATCCCAGCAGTGCTCGATTAATTAAGAATTAAAGTTAAAAACTAAGAGCATAATATTTATTTATTTTGCTACAGAAAAATTAGTACAACATTCGTACCGTCGGTTTCAAGCACGGAAAGTCTTAGCCATCCGACTCTCTTCAGCTTCTGTTGTCATCTCTCTCTCTCTCTTTCTCTCTCTCTCTCTCTCTCTCTCTCTCTCTCTCTCTCTCTCTCTCTATATATATATATATATATATATATATATATATATATATATATATATATATATATATATATATATAATAAAGGAAAACTCCTTTCTGTCTATGTGCATGTCTATCCTTAAAAAACGAAGTAGTTCTGCGTCTCTAGCTGCCCCTTAAAAGAGCTAATGGCACTTTTCTAACATCTTACACAATGAAATTAATCAATTTATAAGCGTTAGGCTAAGAGTATTAACATATATCTGAATAGCTCAATGGGTAAGATATATAGCTGATAACATCAAGGTTGCTGTTAAAGTAAACACCGGCCGTCTATCGCCCCCCTCCCCCAAAAAACAATAACAAACTATCAGCGTAACATTATAAGCGATAAAAGGGGCAACAAGCTAGACTACGGATATCTACATCAAGGGTTCGAACCCTGCCCGGATGAGTCATGTAGATGCCGGCTTACAGTTAGAAACACGTATTAAAAAATGCGATCATCTGCATATGCTTAAAAAATGAGATAAATCGCTCAGTGTAGCGATAAAATATAAAAACGCATCGGTAAACAGCGTCTATCGACAAAAAAAAATCATCGTATATATATATATATATATATATAATTATAAGTATTTGTTTGTCTACATACGTATATGTTTCATCCTTCCAGAATCGTTAGTGTAGAGATAATTATTCAAGCCGTTCGCATTGTGCTTTTAACTCAAATTCCGACGCCTTGCCCCATGCGGCCACCGTGAATAACTACATGAACCGAGCTGGCAGGATAGGGAGCCGCCGCCATCGATAGTGTTCAACTTATGAAGCAACATGCATTAAAGCTATGGTTTTGAAGGCTGTATTAATACTACTCACTACAGTGCCCAGCCTAGATTGGGGGAGACATATGTATATATATATATATATATATATATATATATATATATATATATATATATATCATTACAAATTTCGGGTGCAACGCCTTTTTGGGGAAGATTTGAGATGCATGTCAACGTTTGATATGAGTTTTTCATGCCTTTTAACTTGCAATTCTCGGTCTTTTCTCATTTTCCTTTCTTCTGTTCTGGATTGATATGTTTTTCCATTACTATTAAATGAACAATTTCTCTGATGATCAGCGATGTTAAAATAAAAACTATATATTTTTTCTTGACTGAACTGTGAAATGCGTGTAATATATGAAAAAATTTGAAAGTTAGAAAAAAAAAATATATATATAGGTATATTTTAAAATATTAAAAAAAATATTCTCTTTATTATTCCCATTTCAGCAACGTTTCCAATGTGTGTCTTTTCCATTATTCACGTAACCGCGTGCTACACACATCAGCATATCAACATTAATCGTCGATAACATCAAGAAGAATTTCAACTTGACTGCGATAAATATGTCTCAATCAGGAAGGATTAAACGAAAAAAGAAGAGAAAAAAATATGCTTATACTTTTGACAAGGGTGTATATCACCGAAAGTTCTCAAATTTTTAAAGTAAATAAATTATTTATTTTAAAAAACATAAATAAATTGCGTGGTCGAGGTTTTAAAGATATTTGAAAAAAATATTCTCCTTATTGCCATTTCAGCAACGCTTCCATGTGTGACTTTTCAAACTATATATATATATATATATATATATATATATATATATATATATATATATATATATATATATATATATATATATATATATACATAAAAGAGTTTAATAAGGTTCCCCATTAAATTTTTAGTGAAAAGCAAATACATGTAAATTAAATAAATGTTGAATGAATTTTAACTTTTTTAATCTGACTGTGAAATTTTATACACTGATGAAGCCTCCTCATAAATATCAGTGATATTATGTATATTATGAAAGTATATGCTCTTGAAATGGGCAGAAACAATTGTTTGTAAATAGACTGCTTTTGAAGGAAATATAGAATGTTTCTCTTAATAACTAAGGTTCACATGATGTTATATATATATATATATATATATATATATATATATATATATATATATATATATACATTATCTCTTTACATACATTTTGCCAATTAATATATTAAAAAGGCTAAAAAAATAACAGATAATAAATGACTCAAGGAAAGCAAATCAATTCTTTTGTGTTTGTTCTTCCTAACAGAACTGATCGTAAGTAAAAAAAAAAAAATGTATAAAAAAGTCATCAAATAAAAAACGGAAGTTACTTATCTGCCATTGAACGGTTCAGTAGAAAACATGGCAGCTTCTAAATTGATCCGTGCACTAACAACAGTGTCTTTTCACTGACATTCATGTAACTCATACAAACCGAAGAATATGACTAATCGACCAATAAAAATTGAAGGAAAACATAACAACAAAAACATTAAAAAAAACACTAAAGCGTCTTACATTCCTATAGATGAGGGTCATTTCCTTAATTACCCTGTATTTTCTGAGAAGGTTCATAAAAAGAACTAGAGAATAATTAAGAAAGAAAAAAAGAAGAAAAAAAGACGGAGACTTAATTTGGGAGTTAGTTATCTTTGCTTGAGGTGAGCTGAGATCGATCATTTGATAAATGAATTAGAGGTTGTTGATCTGAGGATGAGGCTTGAGTGAGAACAGGCTTAGACAGTTGATACGAGAAAAGAATTGTGCTAATTAAGATGGCTGATCTTCGCCTAAACTAAATCAAGAGTTAATAAAGAAGATTGTTTATATTTAAGAAGAAGGATCAACTTATAATTGAAGCCCATGCCCTACAGATACATCGTCTTTTTACTTTGTGTTATTTACAGACAGACCGGTGTCCTTATTTCGGTTTAACTCATCATAACATTTCTGTCATGGTACTCTCAGACCGTTTTAAGATGTATCTGCTACTCTCTACAATTCTCTTTGCAATAATCTTTTTTTTACTCTCTGATTCTTTCGCCGTTTGTCTGTTTACGTCATCTGAACTTGCGTTTGTGAACATCCGCTCGTTTTCTTTGTCTGAATTCGGTGTTTGATTTCGACACTGGCCTCAGTGTCAATCATATGGATAATGTGGTCTCGCTCACAAACTCAAACTCAAGTTTAAAACCAGTAACAATGTTTTATTTTGAGAGGATTAAAATGACACTCGGTTTCTCTGCCAGACGACAGACTTGCAATCAGAATGACAGTTACTTAAAAACCTAACACAAAACAACAAATCAGTCCGTTTAAAATTCTGACTGTACTCAAAGTCAGACTGAAACCAAACACGTTTCCCAAAGAGTAGGACTCACAGCCCGTTCACCAGCTAACTCTAACGCAAAAATCTCTCCTTTTTCTGTTTTGTTCAGAATATCTATATAGACTTTAAATGACAATCCTGTTTGTTCCACACAAAACCACTCGAGAATCATCAGCTGTTTGATTACTAGACACTTCAACTGATTGACCAGGGAGCTAATAAGTTGAAGTGTCCATAACTTCTGTAGAATCTCGAGTGGCTTTCCCTTGCTTTTAACAGGCGATTACTTTTCTAAGTGGAGAAACAAAATTCTGGGTGGTCAAACCTCCAGCCAGATATTTTTCCCATCACAGATCTGTCGTTTGTAACATGCATGCATTGCACCAATTTTTTTATGGAAATCGCTCCAGACAAGGCATGAACCACTTGATGCAAGAAGATAAAAAATACTACTTCAAGGTTAAAAACTAGCCAACAATAAGTGTGAGATGGATAGATTCCGACCTAGAAAGCAGCAATTCTTCCCCCTTTTGTCAGCAACACCGCTCATGAAATGTGAGAACTAAAGAAAAAAATAAGGGAACATAACATGTATTTGTAATGCATTTTGACAGTCATACTAATTCTTTTTATTTGCGCTTTAGAAACTGACCCCTACACCCAGTGGTGATTATATGCGAAAGGTGGCATAGCTCACAATAATTTTAGCAAGACTTCCACACACTTTTATATTCTTTAATGTAAGGACGAAAAAAATGTAGTATAAAAGAATTATTTATTTTTTATCTTTTATTTCATGACAAAAAACAATGATAAAAACTGAATCTTCGACATTTTTTGTGGACTGCTACAAATTTTCATGTTTATTCTGAAACAAAGTCACTGTCGGACTGATTATCGCAGACGTATTCGCGACTGGTACGAACACCTACCTGTGTCAGGTAAAAAGTGCTAAAATTGTTAGATTTGGTAGTAATTCATTCAATTTAGAAAACTATTATACAGGGTCTGCCATAAGTAACTATATCATTTTATAATGCACTTGTTTATTTATAATCCTTTCCATTCCGATGATCAAAAATTATTTTTAAATTATTTTACTGGGATTTAAAGTAAGCGAAAAACTGTTTTCATTTGAACTGATTTGCAGAACACATAGGTTTGAGAACCTGATGTTGACAGGTACTTCGGCTAGTTTTTATATATAGTAGAAAGTGGGAGTCTTATGTAAGTCTATAGGAGCCTATCTCTGCATGAACTGTAAGACAAACTCACGTCGGGGTCACCATTTTATAGGAGCCTATGTTCACATAGACTGTCAGACGAACTCCTATGAAACAATTTTTGTATCATAAGGATCGTCAAACGAAAGGAAAACAAAGCCCTTCTATAAATAACAAATAATATATTTATTTGAGTGACCTACACCGTTGGGTGTAGGTTGTCGAAAGATAAAACAATGTCACATTGAAGGAAGTAATAAAGTAAGAAAGGGATCGGCTGCTGCTTTTCATCGAGCTGTATTTCTTCCAGTGGAGAATAACCTTGCTCGCCTGTCCGTTAGTGTCGGAAGCTCTCTGTTGACTCTCCATAATTCCCTAAGGGTCTGGAAGTAGTCCTTTAAAGATTGGTTGAAATTAATACGTCCTGTAAGCTGATTGGTCATCGTGTGACCAAACCACCTCGCAGGGCTTCCCTCTACCAGAGGAAATAAATGACAATGTTTATGACTGCTACAAGTCTAATGTAATGTTTTAGAGGACTAAGAAGAATAAGTTATTTCTAGAGATTTCCAAAGAATTAAATTAACATTAAGTAACATAAGAATTATATTAAAAAAATCAAGCTGGAACCTCTTGTGTTCCCCGGGAATGAATGAAAAAGTGTGTGTACTCCTGCTCCCAGCCCCGAGTCTCATATTACAATTTTGAATTTCTATAATTTTCAATTTGCAAGAAAATGAAGTAAAGATTTGTATTTTCTATTTTGGGATGTTCGGCATAAATACTCTATAACACTTGGAGGCTTTCATTCAGTTTAAAGAGACAATGGATACCTCCTGTAAAAGTGGCTGGGTGTGGGGTTATATTTCAACCCTGTTTCATACATGGAAGTTCATAAACATAGTTAGCTGCTTGTTTATGAACGCATCCCTTTCATGATCCTGCCTGACTGAAGAAAGGCTGCCTGAAAACAAGTTTGTCCACAAAAAATAAAGACAAAGAAGAGACAACGGTTGAAAACAAGAAGAGGTTTATTCATCGTGGATCGTCTTTTCTAAATCAATGACCAGTGAGGCGGGGAAAGGAAAGAGAGAGGTCGATAATTACTGCTTAATCATATCTTATCCGGACATCTCTCTTGTATGTGCTTCCAAGTGAAATGACTTCTCCCCCTCTCTCCTTCTCTCTATTTGGGCCATATGATGTCACATCTGCGTCTAGCACACAGGAGGTCGAGCTGGCATCCAAGTACATTAAGCTGGCCCGACTGAACCCTATTGCTTGTTATTCTCAACTAACAAAATTATACTCGCCCAATCTTTAACAGGGGAAGCAATTGTAAAGCTAGTGTTGTGCAACCAGAAATTTCTTGAACCGGCATTGCTTGAGTCTAGTGGCAAGAAGAAGTCCAGGATGATTGAGAACAATGCCGGAGTGAGGGGAGAGATCTCCTAAATACAACTGGTATTCCCAAATGGTCACCCATTTACTACTGAACAGGCTCATATCGCTCAAATTTGGTGATGTAATTAGAACTGGTGTGTCAACGTGATTATGTCGTATATGTTTAAAAACTTAATTACTTAATACAAAATGAATACCACCATTTGCTTCCTGATGAAATTTACTCGATCTTGGTATAGAGCTTAAATTAATTTAAATTAATACCACTATTAGATCCCTGTACCAGATCCAAGTACTAATTAAACGGTTTCAAGATTCATGTAGTTGTTTGCTCCTTCTTCTTGTTCCTCCTATTCCTGCTCTTCTTGGTTAATTTCTTTGTTAGTACACATAAGACACACCAAACAAGTAAACACGTACAATTTGAGTTTGGCTATAAAAAGGTTTCCTTCTGTTTATTCATACGAACACACGGAAACAGGATTCATTTTTTACGTGAATCTCTGCAAAGACTTGTTTATATGCATGCAAGTGGTGGTGGACTGCTGTGTTTGAAGTAAAGAAGGTGATAAGCAGAGTAAGAAATACAATTTTAATTGTACTCATTCGCCGTAATTTGCACCAAGTCACCAAACTTCTATGAACTTTCTGTATATTACTTTCATCCCCTCTTTCTCCCCCTCTCTCGAATGTAATTATATCGCTACACCATTGTTTACATCATACACATTTTTCACATTAATTCTGATTTGGATATTTTTGCGAATACCATATGTTTATCAAATTTCTAATAACATATTCGACCTACTTTGAAACCTCATTTGTTTACCAGATTATAATCGTCCATTATCCGTTGACTAGCGTCATAAAAAAAAGTCCCTACACAAAATTTCGTTTTGAATTACACGTATTCCATTTAATTGTGTTACACTCCTGTTGATATTTTTCTCAAGAAAAATAGTATTTGATTTTTGTATAGACATTTTTTGTCAAGATCTGTGTGTCTATGTATCTTTCTGTTCGATGACATAGTAATATAGGTGAGAATAAAGGGTAAATGAGATGAGAAACGTTGAAAGGAAGTGAAGAGGTGTAGAGGTGTATTAAACACAAAAGTTTCATAATCTTAAACATATGAGTTCAATCCTTGTACAGGGCAGTACATTTTTATTTTATCTTCAATCACACCCTCAAATTAGTTTTGCCAAAAATATCCAAGAAACTGGTTATAATGAAGTTTTTTTAGAATTTCTTATTTTTTTATATACCAATGGGTGACCGTTTATTATGGCTCAAATGCAAATCGAAGATTTTGTCAGCTGGTCAATAGACAATTGCTGTCTTTGCGTTAATTGTGTTTCGTTTATTTAGCTACTTACATCAAGTGGCTTCATACCTTGTCTAGAGCGACTTTTTGGGAGGTGGCGGTGGTTAAGTTAAGTGGATATCGACACCGACTGAAGACCTGGGTGTTCTAAGTTCGAATCCAGTCGATTCCACAGTACCACTTTCACTTTAGGATGTTACCAACTTTCTCGTAGTCCTTCCCATAAATACCCGCTGTCTTTCCAGAAAGATTTCTAACTAGAAAAATATCGGGGAAACTAATGCCAACACCAGAATCATCTGATTCACACGAAAGAAGAAGAAGCGACTTCGTTTCCCTTACAAAGATAAAAGACCAAGGGAGATTACTCATTTAGCTTATTCAGCTCTGTTCAAATCAAACTTACAATTAACTAAAAAAGGTAAGAGAGATAGGGAAGAGGGAGTTCTATATTTTATTATTTCTTTTTTTTTTCTTACGTCGATGCTTCTTCAACCAGAAATTACTTTTTTTTACTTAAATACATAGTGGCAGTTTAATCTACCAGTGTCGGCTTAACAGCAGTCTCATTCTCAACTTTGTGTCACTCTGTAATTATTACAGAAGCGTTAACGTTTACAATAGTTATCTATTCCTTGGTTGCTGGTCATTATCTTTGTACATACTTCTGCATGATCCTTCCAGACTGAGATAAGGCCGTCGTGTAATCAAGGTTTCTTATTCATATTTTCAAAAAGGCTAACTTGATGCAAAACTGATGCAAGACAGTGATTATGTATTCTATGTGATCTTCGTTCCAAATCACTGATCACTGGAGAAATGGTAGAGAGAGAGAGAGAGAGAGAGAGAGATCGAAATCATTAATCTGTTATATCATCCTATCCTTACACGTCCGAATGTCTCGCATGTTTCTAAACATACTCTATTTTCTATCACCCTCTCTCTTTGAGCATGTGATGTCATATCTGTTTCTAATACATGTCTACAGCCTAAACAATTTTCAACTCGGGATCATCAAGTTGACCGTGACCAACCTCTCAGCGATTTCCATTTCCTGTTATTCTCAACTAACTGAATTATATACTGGTTGATCTACCCGCTCAATCTCTAACACCATGATAATCAGCTTCCAGTAAATTTTAAGAAGTTTGCTTACAAAAATCATAACAGAAAGAAAAGAAACTACTCCAGGAAAATTGCACGCAATTCTTTTTTAAACTTCGACTTTTAATAATGTAAACTACTCCAGGAAAACGTAGATGCAATTCTTTTTTAAACTTCAACTTTTAATAATGTAAACTACTCCAGGAAAATGTAGATGCAATTCTTTTTTTTAACTTCGACTTTTAATAATATAAACTACTGCAGGAAAACGGTGATATGTATCATTAGCACAATGTGATCAGCATTCTCGAGTGGGCTATGAGCTTTCGTCACACAAGCCTCGGGCATTGAGGTCAAGAAAAGGTCTACAAGTGAGGCTTGTTGGTCTATTCTATCGGTGATGCGGGTCGGAAAATCGACAGTCTGAGAGAGGGAGTGAGCTAAGGAGAAATTATACGTAGAGTTGCAGGCTGCGTCAGTAAGGCTGGAGAATCTCAACCAGTCACGCTGGTGGGCATTAAAATCCCCAAATACATGTATCTGGGCATTCGAGTCAATTAAGAGTGGTCTATCTATGCTTACAGAGACAGAGTTTAGTAGAGTACAGTCCTGGGTCGACGGGGAACGGTATAAAAAATATATGTAGCTGACGCTGTGATGTAAAGTCAATCTAAAGCATATGTAGTCGTGGTCATCTGATTCTAACCTATGTTCTCTAGTCAGGGGGAGGGTGTTCCGAACATAAACTCCTAGCCCGTGCATATGTTTGTCAGAGTCTTTACGGTATAGTGGGAGGTAGTCAGTCATGCCAAAGTGGAGATTGAGGATTGAAGGTTAGTTTTACTTAGAGCAAGGATATTGTTGCCACATCTGGGCTGGTGCATCATCTACTAGTCTCTCCCTCCTTGACAAGGTCCAAAAAAGAATCGCCAACCTAATAGGTCCCTCACTGTCAACCAAGCTTCAGCCTCTGTCTCATCGCCACAATGTAGCATCCTTGTGCTTGTTTTACAAATACTTCAATGGATTATGCTCCGATGAATTGGCTACTCTGGTGCCCCCTCGACGTAAATTCACGAGACGAACTCGACAATCAACTAAATCTCATTCATTCACTGTGGAGGTCCCCAGATGTCGGAGACCCTTCTACTCAAATAGCTTCTTTCCTCATACTGCTGGCCTCCGGAACTCTCTCCCTGCCCCCTGTTTCCCCGACAGAACAGACATGCAGAAATTTAAAACTAATGTGAACAGACATCTCGCTGCGCAGATCCCAATTTAAATTGACCCCCCCTACCTTCCCCCCTTTTCTTTTTTTCAGTAGCTCCTTACGTCTACAGTGGCGGCCTGCCTTGTTTGGGGTGAACTATGTTTAAAAAACCTAAAAAAAAACAAAAAAACTTCGACTTATAATGATTTAAAGCGCATTTACATATAAAAAAACTAAAACCATAAGTGACTATTCGGGCGAACGCCGGGCGAGTACATCTAGTAAAATTCCATGAAAAATGCCAGTATACTGAAATCATATGCCCTTAATAGGGTTAAGATGAAAATTCATATACATTAAATGTACAAAAGCAAGGAAATTCCAAAATTTTTACACTGTTATTGTCATTAATTAAGGGTATGACTACATATCAACCAAACCATTTCATTATCACTACAGTATAAATCTCTATGCATGAGTGGATGAAGTGTGTGAGGTGCGCTGAAGAAAAATTCCTACCAGTAAAATACATAGCCCTGGTGTGCTTGCATACCCTTAATGACAATAAAAGTGTAAAAATTTGGGAATTTCCTTGCTTTTGTACATTTTGTGTATATGAATTTTCATCTTAACCCTATTAAGGGCATATGATTTCAGTATACTGACATTTATCATGGAATGTCACTACTTTTGTAAAGGCTATGCCTCAATACAATGGTCATTTTTAAGGTTTTTTGGAATTTTCTGGAAAACTAAGGTATATGGTAAACTGAAATTAAAATGCCATCAACTAGACCCTAGAACCTCTATCTCTGCCAAAAATCAGCTGAATCCATCAAATAGTTGATGAGATACAGGGTGGCACATACGTACGTATGTACACACAGATAACATGATTTCATGATTGAATTTTCTGGATCTCTGGGTTGCCTTGACTAATGATGCTGAAATTCTACACACTTATAGAACCTATCAAATAAAAATTTTGTGCAA
>OY744532.1:88833577-88843577 GCA_963556195.1 Sepiola atlantica
AGACCTACACCTCAACCCCGTAATCTTCAACTTACAGAAGTTACTATGTTCATCAACATCATTATCATTATTACGGCTCCAAGAAATATAGTTATTATTCATAGTTTAGTCTGTTCATAGACCATATCATATAGTTGTTTTGCTCAACCATCACTTCATCATTGTCGCATTGTTTCTTATATACGTTGTGTCAATAATTTCTATCGTCAATACAAACATTTTCTTGTCCACATACTTCATATCCTCTCCAGTCACCATGCCTGTCTTAAATAGTCACCACTTCCGGTATATACATTCAAGGGAAGTAACTCATCTGTCATCTAACATATCAACTGATCTCTTATCAATCATGCAGCATATTCTTCCCAGCTTCCTTTTCTTGACAAATAGTTCGAACCGAGTTTTAAATAAATGTGTTATCATAAGCCCTTCAAAGAAAGTCACACTTGATCCATCTTTTGTAAATGCATCTGCCAGTTGCTCATTATTTTGTATCCATGAAAAAGTCACTTTATTTTTTAATCATTTCCCAAACGATAGACATTTCTGCATGTAGGCTAATATCTTTCATGACTTTAATTGTGTGTGCTACATCAAACACACTTTTAGTGTCTACCTTGAAGTGGGTAGGCAAAACGGACTTTTTATCATTATAGATGATTTCGGCAATTATTTTTGCTATGATATGTCTTTACATATCAGAGGCTCTGCAGCTAATGTAGATTCTATCAATCTTTTCTTTTATCTTAGTCGATTTATTAGACAAGTTTACATTTCTTCATCTGCAAGAAAGACAATTTTTCCTCCTTGACTTCTCTCATCTGGTAGATAAGCCATCTGAATAAGTCGCAATTTTTCAAACGTTCTGCTATCAAATGTTAATAATTTCTATTGCCTCCACAGAATACCCGTCTCAGGATAGGTAAAATTAATTCCCGGAACAAAATAGTTTTGCATCACTTTTATATTTCCTTACGAAGATTAAAATCAAGATATAATGCTACTAAACCTTGTATCTACGATCCTTATTCTAATTTTGATCAAAATCCATTACGTGATTTTGACTCTAGAAAAGGTAAAATATTTAAGGCTTAAGGAGCTTAAGAATCAATTAAAATTCGTTCACAAACTTCATACTCTCTCCTTTCAATCATCTCCACTTCCTGTATATCCATTCAAGGTAAGTAACTCATCTGACCCGTCATATTAACACAGTGTTTCGTTTATTAATGCAAAAGGTTCAAGATTTTATTTTGATCTTGAAGTCATATAAATCTGCCTTATTAGCATAAGTGTAAGAAAGAGCCTACATAAAACTCTCACTAGGAATAGCTATAGAGAAACTTAACTAACCTTTCACGTCACAACAATGGCGTCGCCGATAGGATTTCAAGTGGCTCTCTTTTCTCAATACTTGGCTACGATAGTTTACTGCAAGTGCCAGACCTTCAAAGCTGAAAGACAACAAGGAAACGGGAGGTCAAAAAATGAAATAACGGATTAATGTTTGGCTACAGCTGGGTACGAGGTGATAATGAAAGCCTCTGCCATGGCTTATCCCACAAACCTGGAAGACCTGACTTTCGAAAAAAATAAGTCCGATCATGAGAAGAAATATGAGACCCAAGAAAAGGTTGGTCGTAGCTGAAAAAAATATGAAGCTTATATCGATGAAATAAAAAATTGATCAACCAATGATAAAATATCTACACCGTCTACGAAATGTGAGTGGATATTGTAAGTTTGAAAATTCGGATGAAGATCAAATAATGCAAGAAGACGACTCTGGTTAC
This sequence comes from Sepiola atlantica, assembly GCA_963556195.1. Taxonomy (NCBI): domain Eukaryota; kingdom Metazoa; phylum Mollusca; class Cephalopoda; order Sepiida; family Sepiolidae; genus Sepiola; species Sepiola atlantica. The sequence goes on from OY744532.1 coordinate 88,835,371, forward strand.
AGCTTAGCGTGAGACAGATCTAAATCTTGCAGAGAAAGAAATACGGGAGGTAGATAGAGATAGAGATAGAGAGAAAGAGAAAGAAAGCAAAGAAATCTGGGAAATGAAACAATCACTAGAAAAAGTACAAGGGCATAAAACCTATGCGTTTCAGGAAGATGTAGTAGGGATGCTGACAAATTAATCTGCCTAATAAGTGCAATAGAGTGTAATAGAGAGCATACATAAAACTATCACTAAAATAGCTAAATTGAATATTGACTAACAACTAACCAGTGCTAACCGTTAACTTCACAACAGATCTACTTTAGAAATCATTTAATTTTAAACTTGAAAAATACTGGTCCCAGGATAGGTAAACTTAATCCCTGAAATAAAACAGTGTTGCACCACTTTATGTCCCATTATGAAGATTAAAATCAAGATATAGTTATACTAAACCTTATCTCTAGAATCCTTATTCCAATTTTGAACAAAATCCATTGCATGGTTTTGATTCTAGAAAATGTGTCAAATTTAAGGCTTAAGTTTTGGGCTGCAGAAGAAATCAAAATTCCGTAAATCTTGCTTAATTGGTGTCTAATGACTATGGATAAAACTCAATGCAAATCTGAAATATCTGAATTTACAAATTGAAGGTTGTGTCCATATTATTCCCTCAAAAACCCTTTAAAATAACGAAAAAAAGACCCTGAAATTTGGAGAATATTTATTAATTAATGTCTAATATCTTTTGTTAAAATTTCACAAAATTCGAACACATCTGAATTTTCAGGAAGGGCTTCGACCGCCTCTTTGCCTACTTTGCATGAAATTAAATTTAACTAAATATCGTTCACATTACTCAACCTTATGCCTAACAACTGTTTTCCAAAATTCATAATGATCAGTTTATTAGTTTAGGAGTGAATCCTATATATAGATATATATAAACATATACACATACCTAACGCTATATAAATAGAGAGAGATCACTTTCTTCTAAAAGCTGCAGAGAATTGAACAAAAACATGCTTTTGTAACTCTGCTACCTTTCACAAGGGTGTCTCGTTTTTACTGTTAATGTATTGTACAATCAGCCCTTAATTGAACACAAGTGTAGACTTCTCACTATTCCCTTGTAGGACGTAACCACAAAATTACGAATAAAATTAAATTGTCGAAAAATACAGAAAAAATGTAAAAAGTATGAAAGATAATCATTAAATTGAAACATTATGACTAAAACAAAATCTCGGATCAAGCAAATTATTTTTAATAACAAAAGTACAGCTGTTTCTTCATCGCTACACAATCAAAACATTGGTAATCAGAAAGTCTGAATTTTGTTGACATGATGATTTCTTTTCAGAAATGCGTAAAAAAAGACTTATTGTTGTACGTTTTCAACAAAACAACCGTATCCTTAAATAGATGTGTTAAATAAACGTCGATAGTCTGTCATCTTTGCTTTTTAAAATAAGACTTATTGTTGTACGTTTTCAACAAAACAACCGTATCCTTTCAACAAAACAACCGTATCCTTAAATACATGTGTTAAATAAACGTCGATAGTCTGTCATCTTTGCTTTTTAAAATAAGACTTATTGTTGTACGTTTTCAACAAAACAACCGTATCCTTTCAACAAAACAACCGTATCCTTAAATACATGTGTTAAATAAACGTCGATAGTCTGTCATCTTTGCTTTTTAAAGAGACCGCCTTATTTTGAATTGAATATTAATAAAAACAGCTCTCACAGTTATATTTCCTTTCAAAACTCACACAAGTATTGCAAAATCTCACCATCGTGACTTGAAAAAGAAAGAATACAATTCTTATCAAATGGATAGAATTCACAAGTGTTTATAATGGATGTACATCCTGAATTTTTTTCCTTATAACATATTTTTAAACAATATAATACAATGAAAAATACAATAGAAAAAGACAATGAAAAAAAATGTAATGATCAGAGTTTCTTTTCTAATATCCGTTTGTATTATAAAAATAACCATTTATTTTTATAATTTTGCTTATTTGTGTAAAAACCAAAATTAAAATTAAGAAATTATTGCAAAATAAAAAGATTGCATTTCCATCACAACTTGTAAAGGGCTTATTCTAGAACGTATTAAGGTTAGAGTTAGGGTTGTGGTTAATAATGAATAAAGGTTAGATCCAGTTAGATGCTCTGGGAAAAATAGTTGGCTCATTCAACTGCTCCAGAAAATACTTTACTCAAGATGCAATGCTCTACCTATGTAAGAGTCAGATGCGTCCTAATATGGAGCACTGCTGTCACATCTGAGGATGTGCCGCACAAAGTACTTTTTCTTGCCTTGACATAGCACAAAATCGACTATGAAATCTAGTGGAGGGTAATCTGTTCTCGTCCCTACAACCTCTTTCTCACAGGAGAGACGTTGCTACTCTTATTTCTATGGAAGATGCTCGACTGAGCTCCAATCTTTGGCTCCTCTTAGTAAGACATGCTCAACAAGAACTCCTATCTCTTCCACAACGGAAAAAAAGACTTTCATTTCTTCTTCTATATACTTAATGTCAAGAGGAATTTCTATGGAAAGAGCTTCTTTGCAACGGGCTTCCTACCTGAAGAACACATTACCGCAGGACGGCTTTCCTGCTGATTATAACTTAGTCGTCTTAAAATCCAATGTCAAAAAATGTTTGTCACATGATCGTCCCATAAGTAATAAAATGCAGTTAATACCATTGATCAATTTTAGTACTCCTATAGTGTTCCCAATCTCTCGGTTAGCAATTATTCTTGTCTCATTAACCCTTATCCTTGAATGGCTCTTAGCCTTGATAAGTGGTGACCCAATGGTAAAAAAATGTATTCACTGCCTGTTGACACACGTGTAAATACCCTAACAACTAATCGAGGTAAATTTTACAAAATAAAATCTTATTTAAATTTTACTTAAAAAACAAATAAATGTGCACATGTGATTATTGAAGCGAGCCGGACACACATACGTTAACTTTTATTAATTAGGTTACATTGTTACGTTTTATTGGAGCCCCTTTTCAAATACAAAGTCCACCATCTTGTGTGTTGTGTTTTATTGATTACACACAAGCCCGAAATATAAAAGGGAAAAGACAATGAAGAAGAAATAGTCATAAGAAAAAACTGGTTGATTTTGAATATATATATATATATATATATATATATATATATATATATATATATATATATATATATATGTACATTTATTTCTCTCACAGAAAATTCGTCAGGGATAAACGTAGGAGGGACATGAATTGCCAGCGAAAGCTATCTATAGAAAGGTGGATGGGATATGTAAAGTAAATAAGATTTACTTTAGTATTATCTGGGACCTATAGCTGCGACCAGCGGAAAAGGGTCATGTTAAGATGGCTAGATTTCTGGGAGTCTTGTGTAATTGTGAACAGAAGCAGGATCTGACAAAGCAACGTCAGAGAAATAATAACCATGTAAAATGTAGAGCCAGGTGGAGCATGTCTGCCTAGCCTGAAGCACAAGACCAGAAAGAGGAAAAGCCTCATTTTGAATCTCGCACATGTGTCGAGCGAATCTTTTTTGTACTTCTGGAGGGAAGAGTGCATTCTCTTGTTGCTAAGTAAGTTCAAGGGAAACAACTCCTGAATATTAAAAAAAGTAACAAAGATTTTAGAGGGTAATTCAGTGATCTAAAGCTTCACAAATAAATAGCCCAATGCCCAAATCCTAGTTCCAATATAACGCCAATCATCATCATCATCATCATCATCATCATCATCATCATCATCATCATCATCATCATCATCATCATCATCATCATCATCATCATCATCCCTTAAAGTCAAATCCTTTCTCACTGTTGTTGGGGCAGTAGCAATGTGGTAGTGTCAAAGCTAGTAAGTTCAAGGGAAACAACCCCTGAAGCAATGCCGTCTGGAACTCCAATTACTAGCAGGGCCACCGATAGCGGACAGCTTTGGCACCAAGTAGTATATGGCCGACATTCAGCTAACAGGGCTTGGGGTGAATCCAGGAAGAGCCAGCATCAGATTCCTTTGTTCTCTGGCCGTCGCTGGCTCTGCATGTGGCAAGCAAAAACATGTCAGTCACAGAATCGCAAATTAATGGAATGAAAGTAACGAAACTGCTTTTGCATCATTCCTTTGTGTGTTCTGGACCAAAACTTCCCTGACTTCAGATGCAACCACTGAGCCTTGCTACTCTAGGTACTGGGATGCTGCAGATTAACGAATAGCTGCTACTAAAGATGATGATGACCAGACAATTCTGAGGCACGCTTTTCGTGAGATCTATGCAGAAGTCCAACTCGTTTAACAACGATCATCATCATCATCATCATCATCATCATCATCATCATCATCATCATCATCATTTAAGTTTCTGCAAGCATCCTAGACTACAGGTTGGACAACACTAGGCAGCATCTCATATTTGCTCTCTATATAGTTAGATCAAAACTGCTGTATGCAGTCGAATCACTTCATACGATCTCAAGCCAAGTCTTCCTTGATCTACCACACTTTTTAGTGCCTGGGGTATCCAGACGTATTATGGAGTTTATGCCAGAAGAAGCACACTGCATATGACCAAACCACCTGAGACGCTGAGCACGTAAGGCATGCAAAAATCTCACAGTTGAAGGCATCCTTTTCTCCAGTTTGCTGCTGCACATCAACCTTATCATTACGCCGAAGCCACTGCAGATCAGAAGCGTTTACTGATCACTGCCATGCAAGCTAGCAGAGCGAACACGACGAGCTGTAAAGACTTTGCTCTAAATTTTTAATGATGTAAAGATTGTCAATAGTTTCCTAAACCTTCCCCAAGCATCAGAAAAGCGAGCAGGGATAGCATATTTGCAACCACCATCAGCATTCAACATGTCGCCCACTTAGCAGAAGGTAGCTTCAACATAAGTCAGGCACCTTCTACATTTACAGTTGCCGCAGTTTGACCATCGATGAGGTAGGCAACGCCCAGACATCTGTGACAAACATAATCCGGATCCTTTCACATAGACCAGTACACTTCTTGTGGGCCCATAGTTGACACTGGGAGCATTCAATGGAGTTTACACCTATGCCTCTGCGAGTATACACCTATGCCTCTACGAGTATACACCTATGCATCTAACAAATTAGGTAAACTTACGACTTATATCGCATATGCATAAGCAGTATATATATGTAAAATAAGGTGCGTTTGATATGTAAAATTGGATTAACTTGAAATAGAGCTTTGACTTTACCGTTAGTGCAAGAAATGGGTTCGACTTTTGCATTCATACATTGAGATATATTGTTTGAAACGTATCATTTTTATGCATATATTTCATTCAAAACAATAAAACAATGACTGAAAAAATAGCATCTATCTATATACTACAAAGTCTCTGAGGGTAATTTTTATCTTGCATGTTATCTTGCTTGTTTGTGTTTTGTCCCCTTGCATACTGAATGACGTCATCAAATTATGACGTCGTCCATTAAAACAGAGATGTAAATAACCGAGCATTGTGGATGGCGTCACAAAATAATGACGTCATCCACAAATCAGAGAGAGATAGAGTAAGGAGGTTGAGGTCCGTTATCTTGACGATCCGTGACTCAAATAGTCACAGTTCGTCCACTAGTAATTTGTTCATAGTTAAAATGAGATCTATCTCAGTCTGGAAAAAGTGAATATTTGGAAAACAAAATGCTCAAATATAGTAAAAATACAAACGTTGAAGACTGACCTTCCACATAGGTATTTTTAGTCTATAGTTTAAATGACTCGTTGAAATGTCTGCTGGGACACTTTTTTGACCGTCTCATCAGTAGGAGGTGCAATCCTGAATATGTTTCATAGTTATATTTTTTATCTGTGGGGTTATATGAAAGATAATGTCTATCAAAATAATCTCTAACTATACCTCAACTGAAGAGCGGCAAACATGTCTGCAACGTTATTTATCTACCTCCCACAGCGGTAAGATGTGGCACAAGGTCAGGAAAGTGGGATTTGATAAACCAGCGCCCGAGAAGGTGAGCACTCTGGCCATTAAAAATTGCCTGGGCAGCCCCGTCGGCATTCCCCGGTAGGGGCGCCTCAGACAGTTAGCAATAAACTTACTCCTCCCCAAAGAGGGGAGGCAAAGCCTGGGAGGGTGGACCTCCTAGAACTGCACAGGACAGACCCATAGACAGGCGTAAATCAAGCCCCGAAGGTCAAGACAATACCGGTCTATGGGGTGCAGTATCCATCGGAACAGATACTACACTTTGATCTTGGCCAAGGCCGAGGCTAAGGCCGAGAAATCACAAATGTCTGCAACGGTGGAATCACCAACTCAACACAAAGAAAGGAAAACGAAGCATCCTCTCCACATATTCCTCCACTAGATAACAAATGTTTCACCCATTTTACTTTAGACTCTCTTAACCCATCAGTGTACATAGTCTTTTCTCTATGACCAGAACGATCATTAAACATCTTTCAGCAACATCTGTATCTTTCTATAATTAGTCATAAATATTGGCATGTCTTTCAAATATTACACCAACTTTCTGATGTATATTGGCAACACAGATTTCTCGGTTTTCAGTATACTGTGAAAATCTAGAGTTGAAGTATACAATCAGTTTCATCTGCTATTCAATCAAAACATCTTAGGTAAGTCATCCTTATAACTAACCCACAGTTTTATATATAGTATAAATAAATGCTCTATCATGAAAAGGTAAGTAAATCTTTGAAAGTAATTTTAGTATCAAATAATATTGTATTTACAAACAATTTTTGGTAATAAATTAAAGAAATAAAATGAGGTTAATGTGCCCATCATACGATAGACGGTGCTTTTCTGATATGTGATCTACTGAATGGTTTCTAATCCCTTATGTGATCTACCCAGTTGTTTACATTTAAATATGTGATCCACCCATTAACCCTAACCCCAGCTAACTAACCTTAACCCTAACCCTAACCCTAACCCTAGCCCTAAATAAGTAATCCTAACCCTAGCCCTAACTAACTAACTCTAAGGGTAAATCGATAGATCACATATGTGATCTATCGAATAGTTTCTAACCCAATATGTGATCTATCGAGTTGTTTGTTCTCTCTCTCTCTCTTTCTCTCTCTCTCACACACACACACACACTCTCTCTCTCTCTCTCTCTCTCTCTCTCTCTCTCTATATATATATATATATATATATATATATATATATATATATATATATGAAGTTAATTCGACAAAAGATATGAGGCAACTAATATCTTTTAATTAGTGAAACATCCGGATAAAGACTGAAGCTCAATATACCGGATAGAGCATTAATAGCATAATATAAAATGAAATAATAAAATAAGGTGCGAATCAAATTTTATTAGAATTCAAAATTCAGGCAAAGTATCTCAACGTCCTTAACTCATGAGTTTAAGAATTATCTTTGAAAACTCATGAGTTAAGGACGTTGAGATACTTTGCCTGAATTTTGAATTCTAACAAAATTTTATTCGAACCTTATTTTATTATTTCATTTTATATCATGCTATATATATATATATATATATATATATATATATTTGTATAATATACAGATAATTGTGATACTTAGAAGGCAATACAATGCAGAGGTGTGACGGATAGACACAAGTTGGAGCAAATAAGACATATAATGGTGGAACAAATTAAATAGTTTCACCCTTAATACAATGTATATATATACACACATACATATTTTTTTCACAAACACACATATATCTGTTTATCTACACAATGTTACAATGGTATGTAATACCTGTATCAAGATGGCTTGGTGGAAACTCCGTATGATATAATATTTCGGGAACTCTTCCATTCTTCAGAACCGTGCTCAACTCAAGTCTATCCGTCACACCTCTGCATTGTATTGCCTTCAAAGTATCACATTTCTATATACTAACAAACATTGCTTAAAGCAAACTACATAAACCTCTTATACAGATAATTATTTTATACTAGATCCTATCCTGTTATGGATATGCTCAGTATTGTACGTATCAGTGCAGTTGTTGAAAAAATCAACAACTTCACTGATACATTAACGACTACAATGACTTTCATTATTGAAACATTTTTTAGACTATTTTTGCTTTAGATATAACTTAACATTCTGTTGTAAATTTTTCAAATTAATACTTACCAATAATTAGCACATTATTGTTT
>OY744532.1:88848577-89138577 GCA_963556195.1 Sepiola atlantica
ATTAAGATCTATATGTACCTAGAAGCGGGCACAGATAGAAGACTAGTCAAGAGTGTTCGACGAACGTATTCGGAACTTTGCATTAGAGCTTTTTGACAGTCTATTTTTAACATCCCCGAGAGTGCTCAACTTTAATTTCTTAAAGGGGCTTAGTATAATATTTATGAACAAATATTAAATTATTAATACTTACAGACGCTAGCGTTTCAAGCTTATTGCTCTCATCAGTGCAGGAAAGTATCAATTTCAGATGGTCGGGAGGCGCAAACCCGGTTCACAGAGTCAGCCATGCCATTTTTCTTAAAATTATCATCCTGAGGAAATCTTACAAACCAGGATGATAATTTTAAGAAAAATTTCTTGCAAGTACTTGAAAATATAAGGTTGACATGATGGGTTGACGATAAAAAGTAGTAACAATTACTGGGTGCGCAGGCCCGAGGTCCAGGCTTAGTGAAGTCAGTAGCATTGAATGAAATTAATGAGGATGGTTATGAGTGAAAAAGTGACTACTACTTTTTCTCGTCAACCCATAATGTCAACCCAATATCTTCAAGTACTTGCATGACATTTTTCTTAAAATTATCATCCTGAGGAAGTCTTACAAATAAAGACGAAACGTTGATGAATATATATAAAAAAAAATCCTTTTTGGTTTTTCCCTTTTCATTTCCCATTACGTCGAATTACCTTCATCCTTCCTTTTTCATATATATATATATATATATATATATATATATATATATATATATATACAGCGTGATTCATAAGTAACTTAGCTATTGATTTTTGAAATTCTAAAGTTAAAAAATACGGTAATACAAAACAGAAAGTTTATTCAACAAATTCATTTATGGGAGTTTAAAATTACAGGAAATTTTCAAAATTTTCACCTTCGTTCTGCATGCATAACTCCATTCTTTTTTGCAAGGAATTTACGACTCTTTGTAGCATATTTGATTGATTATGAAATAAATATATATAGAAACAAATATATAAACGAACAAATTTAAAATAACAAATAGCAGTAATTAGAGAGTAAGATAACAATTATCAAAAGTTCATAGTATGTTTGTGCTTCATATGGCAATCATTTTAAATAGCTAAGTGAAGTGACTTATGAATCACCCAGTATATATATATATATATATATATATATATATATATATATATATATATATATATATATATATATATATATATAATCACGCCCTTGTAACTTTTCAATACTTTAGACGCTCCTTTTTTTTTCTTTTTTTTTTTAAGTTGTATGAATTAAAAAATAAAAATGGAAAAAAAAAAAATATAAATAAATAAATTAATAAAAAAAAATAAAAAAGATAAAAAATAAAAAAATGAATAAATAGAATAAATAAATAAAATAAAAAGTAAAGACATACTCTTTTCCTCTCTTTACATTCTATAAATACATATTCTTTTTTCACACTAACACGCCTGAAGATGATTTGAGGATATTAAATCGAAAGTACTCGCAAAGAAGATGTAACAACAAAACTACGGAAACTTCATACACCAGTTTGATCGAGGTACGAAGTTGACCATTCGGAAGATGGAAAAAATTTTTAAAAAGATCACAAAGCAGAAACACTCCGTGCTATTCAACAACGTTTGCCTAAATGAAAACTTGCTGTCTAAATACACACAATATATATATATATATATATATATATATATATATATATATATATATATATATATGTACATGATATAACTCTATAGAATCCAACATTAATGATATATTCAATATTTTGTAATTATGCTCTGAAAATTCAACGTCAACAAATATTTTTGTGTACATACGTTTCAGAAAATATAATAATTCTCGCTTCAGCACAAAAAAATCCCCTTCGTTACAGGTCAATGTAACAATTGAATCGTTAAATGCTTACAAACCCATAACACAAAAATATCCAACAAAATCTAAAAACAATATTTTTTTATACCTTTTTATTTTCTATGGCTGTCTATAATAATTGGATTCAAGAGTTTAATATATATATATTTTTGACAAAAAGGTAGATTCCCTCTTGAAAGTATGTATATAGTTCCAGTTTATAATACGTTCTATCTAATATTATATTTTAATAATAAAGTTAAGCAACGTTGAGCCTGGTCAGTACCAGATGGGTGACCATTTGGGAATACTAGGTGCTGTAAATGGAAGCACAGTGGCTCATTCTTACAATAACTACAAAACCAAACATCGTCAATATCATCTCCCCTAACCAGGTTAAACATGCGACTGGCCAGAGCTTCTTGGCCTTTTGGCTAAGATCAAGGTGTAGTATCTGTTCCGATGGATACTGCACGCCTGTCCTGTGCAGTTCTTGGAGGTCCACCCTCCCAGGCTTTGCTTCCCCTCTTTGGGGAGGAGTAAGTTTATTGCTTACTGTCTGAGGCGCCCTTACAGGGGAATGCCGACGGGGCTGCCCAGGCAATTTTTAAATGGCCAGAGTGCTCACCTCTCGAGCGCTGGCTTTCAAACCCCACTTTCTCGACCCGATCTTGGGTCACATCTTACTTGTGGGAGTAAGATAAAACTGGCCTTGTGCCTAACTCCTGGGGAGGAGTAAATAATACTAACGCACTGGGAGAAAAATTCTTTCCAGTATGATAAGATCAACAGTCAGTTTTTCTAGTTTTTTTTAGAACTGTTTGTATGTGTCAATGCTTCTGGATAGTCGATGTTTTTATGAAGGTTTTTCCATTGGAGATTCCTTCCTCGTACAAAAGTTCTCTTATCTAGCCACTGTTCGTCATAAAGTGATTTTGAAACTGTTACTGTGCAGTGACTTCTTATGCCGAAACATATCATTCAATTTCTTTTTTTCCTTCCCGTTCCTTCATTTTCCTTTTTAAACCTGTTGTATTTTTCTTTCAAAAAGTTGTATATAAGAATGATAATTGGATGGATATTTGAGAGGGAGTCACCACTTACTTCATTCTATATATTTCCATCCAGGCAACAATGGGTAATTCTACTGCTGGTAATAAAGATAATAAAATTATTATTATTTATACACTAGGTGTTTTCACACAAGTCAGTATCGGTGATTTCTCACTGACAATAACCAGGGATGTTGCCTGGAGTCTGAGTGACAACAGTCTCCCCAGATTTCCAGCACTCTCCACCTCTTTGCGATAACCGTTGCAAATCATTTTGCGTTATCACGTCAGCCATTTATTATTGATTTCTTGCTGCCACCGACCATTGGTACTCTCTGGAATTTGAGTGACAAAAAGTCTCCACAAAATCACAATATTCTCTGCACCCATCCAGTGGAGGTCTGGTTAGTGCTTTCACTCCTCGGTCTTTCCATCTCCCCTCCTTGACCAATCATGATAATTTTGTGTGGTATCTACCGAGGCTGATGGCACTATATATGTGTTTGTGTGTGTGTGTGTTTTTTTTTTTGGGGGGGGGGGTATTGAATTTATGGCAGTTTCAGTTCCTTTGGTTTATTTCCATTTAAACCTATGTTAAGCTGATTAACGTTTGTAGATTATGTGGGTTGGTGTATTATTATTATTATTATTATTATGAGAAGAATAAGAATAAGAATACCCGTCCCAGAACAGAACAGATTTGCACCACTTTTATCCCCCCCTTACAAAGATTAAAATCAAGATATAATGATACTAAACCTTACGTCTAGAATCCTTATTCCAAGTTTTATCAAATTTCATTACATAATTTTGATTCTAGAAAATATCTCAAATTTATTTATTTTCTTCTGTTTTTTATTACATAATCAATTTTTCCAATTTTCTTCTAATACATCTAATATTTTAAGTTAAGGCTTTTTAATTAAAATCAAAAAAGAAGAAAACATTCTATTTTCAGTGTTTTGACGGTTTGACATCGTAAAAACTACTGTGTTAGTAATGTCTACTCTGCCTATTCCTTTTAGTCAGCCAATTTGCGTAAGAACAGAGAAACTCCCAAAACACCATCACTTTTTAATAGTATACAAACTTTTAGAAGTTCTCACACAAGTGATTACCAGTGATCTCTCACTGATAAAACAGTTAGTTATCTCTGGAATCTGAGTGAGAGCAAATCTTTCCAGGTTTCCAGAACTCTCTGCTTCTTTTTTTATCACCATTGCAACTATGGAATTCGAATGAAAATATGCCTCCTCAATATTCCAGTGCTCACCGTACCCTTCTAGTCAATGTCTTGATGGTGTTATCCCTCTTCAGTCTTTCTACCCTCACAGATGTTCAATGGTACCAATCGATGTTTTTGTTATAGATTCAGGTGGGCGAGTTAGCTAGTTTGGATCAGTATGCTAAGGTGAAAGGTGAAATGACTAAAAGAGATAAGTTCCGTGGGAACGGAAGTAAAGATGGAAAAATGGAAAGTTACGTTCTATGATGGAAGACATAGTTATCGGAGAAGCGATCAATAATAATACACATATTTAGTATAGGTTAGGAAATTCGCTCTTTAACACCCCCCTCTCTTTCTTTCTCTCTTGTTACCTGCAACAATTGTAAACCTTTAAATCTCAATAAACTGATATCTGTTCCACACAAAAATCCGCATTGATAGGAATTATTTCCGTCTGTCTTTTAAGAAGACAAACAACTATTGTTTATTTCAGCCGTCCCAGCGAATTTATAATCAAATGAGCAACGAACGACCATTCAGATCGGCATTCGATGACGGCCACTAGCGAGAATATTACTACAAAGAAGATGGCGGCAAAGACTCAAGGTATAGGCCCTCTAAGTTGACGGGAGAAATGGTCGGCGGATATATACCAAGGTACAATTTTCATGAACTAAAATAAACACTTCATAATTTTACATGTCCAATTATTTATTAATCCAAGTAGTTTCAGCTTCCACGGGCTCATCTTAATATGCTCCCTCTCTCCTTCTAGTTGAGTTTGCCCATGCCCCGATCCCCCAGTGCCATTTTATATTAACTTACTTGTAGATTGTTAGTGTTTATATACTTTGGTTTCCGCTCTCAAGGATTTTCTTATATGCTAGGTTATTTTTATTAATATTGTTGTGCCAATCCGGTCTCTGATTCAAATTTGTATTATTTACTCTATAGGACTTCTCACACGAGTCATTACAAGCGATCCCCTGGAATCTGAGTGACAATTAGTCTCCTCAGATTTCCGGTACACTCCACTTCAGTCGATCACTGTTGAAAATCAGTTTTCGTTCTTACAATACCTTTTTCCATTGAATTTTCGCTGATAATGGCCATTGGCTTTCTCTGGAATCTGAGTGACAATAATCCTACTCGAAATTCAAGTACTCTCTGTGTCCTTCTAGTGGAGGGCTATATGGTGCTTTCCCTTTTTAGTCTTTCCATCCTTCCAAACCATTTACGATCATTTTCTATGGGTCCAACTGATGCAGGTGTCACCACGCTTTTTTTTTATGGGACGTTGGAGGAGGGCTCAGATTATGGGATTTTTCTTACTTATCTGGTAGTTTCAGTTCCTTTGGATTCGTGTGATGTTCTTTTCTAGTTGTGTTTATGCTGCGTTATTCTATTTCGACTTCCCTGTGGTTGATCAGTGTCACCTGATTATATATGGGTTGGTTTCTGCACTCTAGGATTTTTCTTCTTGTTTTTTCTTCTTCTTATCATTATTATTATTAGTATTATTATTATTATCATTATTATTATTACTATTATTATTATTATTATTATTATTATTAGTAGTAGTAGTAGTAGTAGTAGTAGTAGTAGTAGTAGTAGTAGTAGTAGTAGTGGTGGTGGTGGTGGTGGTGGTGGTGGTGGTATGATAGCAGAGGGATAGATATTCTTCAAGTGTGTACATGAAATGACCTTTGAAATAAAACTCTGTAAAATGCAAATCACTTTAGATACAATGACTAATGAATTAAGTTGGTGTTGTTCATTGAGAACAAAATACGAAAAAGTAACAGAAAACTATAATTTAAAAATAGCGTATCATTTACGTGCTTCATTAAGAAGCTGTAATTTGAAACTGAAATCCATACAAGTAACATCTATTACTAAATGATTCCAGAGATATACGAAAAGATTTGATTTGATCACCCAACGTGAAGTGTATAAAAAGATTTGATTTGATCACCCAACGTGAAGTGTATAAAAAGATTTGATTTGATCACCCAACGTGAAGTGTATAAAAAGATTTGATTTGATCACCCAACGTGAAGTGTATAAAATTAAGAAGAAAATAAAGGAAGAAAAATTGATTCTACACATGATTTCTCTTTTCCAAGAATTCCGTCCCACTTACACATAATTACCCTTAAAAAGAAGAGTATTTCTTCCCCTCTCTCCCCTCTCTCCCCTCTCTCCCCTCTCTCTAAGCAATTTGCATATTATCATCTCATTTTTTTTTGTTTCAATTTTTATTTGCATCAGTTGTTTGTAATCACTTGACCGTCTTCCCTGCTTGTTTCGTTTTGATCCCAACAAGAAACCATCTACTCATTTAAATGGTTCTTCCGGGTGATGTGATTCTCAAATGATCGTTTCTCATTGGTTGTCTGAACCGTCCAATCAGTGCAAAACTATTTTCTTTATATTTTGACCAATGAGAATTTATGGTTGCTATCATAATGACAGGATACATTTGTGAAAAGTAGTATGTATACAAAATGAATCTCTGGTTTTGTTTGTCTGTCTGTTTTACGGCATATCAACCCTTTCTCAGTCATTTAATACCTAAACACAATACCTGTTATAAACGATTCGTTGCAAACGATTCGACTGTGATTTAGGCTGGGAACAAAATGTAGTATCTGTTCTGATACTTCACTTCATGTTTTCTGTCCTAAGTCAGTGAAGGGAAATCCTTCTAGACTGAGGCAGTTTAAATTTTTGTCCCAATCCAGAGTGCCCCTTTTTGGGGAGCTGGATTTTCGTCACGTTAAAAACCGATTTTGTGTCTCATTTCGCACTCGTGGAGAGACAAGTAAATACGGATTCAGCTTCAATCTCGGGTTCCTCCTTGTAAGACATTCACAGCAAGAACTCGTCTTGATACCACAACGGGGAAAAAACTTTCCTTTCTTCTTTCATGTGCCTCGTATCAGGCTAAATTTCTAAGAACAGAGTGTTTTTGCAAGGGCTTCCCACCTGTGATACACATTACTGCAGAACTGCTTCCTACAGATTACGGCATGGTCGTCTTCAAATACTTATCATAAACCGTCCCCATAAATAAAATCAAACTTAGTTTATTCCATTAATCATTTTCAATCCTCTCATAATATTCTTCATCTTTCAACTGACAATCATTACATCTCATTAAATCTTATCCTTGAGTGGCTTTTGGCTGGGATAAGTGGTGACTCATTCATAAAAAGATTACAAGTTAGTATGTTGCGAATAATTGGGGCGTAGCTTTATACCGTATTAGTATGTAATTGAAGAATACATGTCTGATAGGTTTGTAATGTCTCTGTGTTTATTACTGGTCCTCAAATTAGAAAGGTGTTACAGCAGAAATGAAGAATCAAAACAAGAATACTGTTTGCACATACAATATATGTTAATATCTATACTATTTAAATTGTGTTAAATATACAGGCCGGGTGTACCGAAAAGGTCATTTAACAGGAGTAGGCACACTTGACACAGACATGCACCAGGCCGAAAAAAAACCCAACATAACATAATTGATTGTCGAAAATAAAATAATCGTTGATTGAAGTCAAGCCACCTGGTCGTGAAAAAACAAACATAGTGGATTGTTAGAAATTAAATAATTGTTGATTGAAACCACTTGCAACGCTTAGTGGCAGAACGAAGAAACTGTTGCTGAACAAACGTCATGGGGACGTGGCTAAATTGACAGCAAATACCCACAGTAGGTGGATGCGTGGGTGTCATAAATTGTTATATAATATCAATGCGAAATTGATATACAGTCAGTTGACGATTTGGGCCCAAGAAAACCACCCTGTCAGATTCCTGTGCTGCATTCTCTTTTCACATTAACCCCAACTCGTTCACCACCACTGACAATAAAGATATATTGGTCTTCAAATAGTCCTCTTAAAATTTATTGCAATTAGAATGTCGACATTCCTTATAGTACACTCGGCTTTATAGATACAGCCAACTCCCCAAGACCAAACTAGGGGAGTAAAGGCAGAACATCTGCTCACTTCGATCGTTTGCTCTGATCTTTTTTCGCGATCCTCGCCCGATCGGTGACATAACTCCGAAATTATTTTTGATACATTGCTCAGTCGGCATATCTAAAAATAAAAACAATACAATGTCTATAATTTCAATTTTAGTCACAACCAGAAAATTATCAAAACAATCACAGTCGCATTTCAAACGCGACGTCTACCCACATCCCTGACTTACACCTCACCACCATTCATCATCATCATGATCATCATCATCATCATCATCATCATCATCATCATCATCATCATCAGCAGCAGCAGCAGCAGCAGCAGCAGCATCAGCAGCAGCAGCAGCAACATCATCTTTGGTTTAACGTTTGTTTTACATGTAGATTGGCTTTTAGAAATTGACTTCCAAACTAGCCTATCTGTGGCCAAGTCTGTATGTATCCATATTTCTCTCAGATCCATTCTTATCAATTTCCCTCATGTTTTCCTTGGCCTTCCCCTGCCGGATAATCCTGCTACCTCAACTGTTCTACATCTACTAACCCAAGCACTCTTAGTTATAATACTTATTTACTATCTTGCCTTTATCGATCACCCAGGGCTTATTTTATTTCTTTTTTTGAACTTGAATTCACCTTAGACAAGGCACATTTCCACTGAGACGTAAGGGGTTACTGTGGATTAGGGGCCATGAATTATAGGGGGACCCTAAGTGAGGAGTTTTGCAGCGAGATATTTGTTCACATTACACTTAAATTTCTGCATGTCGGTAGAGTCAGGGAAACAAGGAGCAGAGAGGGAGTTCCAAATGCTGGCAGCACGAGAGAAGAAGCTATTAGAGTAGAAAGCCCTCCAGCATTTGGGGACCTCCACAGTGAATGGATGGGATTTAACTGATTGTCGAGTTGACAATGTACATTTACGTCGAGGGGGCACCAGAGCAGCAAGTTCATCGGAGCACATTCCATTGAAGTACTTGTAAAACAAGCAAAAGGATGCAACATGGCACCGATGGGACAGAGGCTGAAGCTCGATGGATTGCGAGGGACCTATAAGATTAACAACTCTTTTTTGGATCCTGTCTAAGAGTGAAAGACTAGTGGATAATGCACCAGCCCAGATGTGACAACAATACTCCATGCATTGGCAGATGGTGATTTTGTAGAGATATAGAATACTGGAAGGTGTGAGAAGTTTTCTAGCATGGTAGAGGGAGCCCACTTTCTTTGCAGCAGCCTTGGCAATGTCTTCTATGTATTTGTTTCAATTCATGTTATCTGTGAATGTTAGGTCCAGGAGTTTGAACATTGGACTCTCAGATAGGGTGTTATTAGCCATGGTAATCGGTGGTTGAAGAGGTTTCTTGTAGTTGCTGAAGGAAAGGAGCTTTGTCTTAACAACATGTCTTAGTGGCATTAAATGTCAGCATCCATTTATGTCACCATTTAACTACAGACTGCAGGTCATTTTCTAAGGATTCAGCAATTGCCTCGGATATGTGCGTGTGCGTTTTGCCCACATGACGAGATGGGATTTTATCTGAGAATAGCCGTTTGCATAGTGCACGATTGCATCCATTTGGCCAATAATTAATCTATGGGGTTTCTACTTTGATAAGACAGCGGGAACAAAACGATAATTAGGCATAAGTGTTATAAACAACATGAGTTACATGGACGGCGGCACCGGGGGGGTGGGGGTGCAGGGGGGGGGGGCTCAAGCCCCCCCCCACTTTTTAACTTCCCCCCCCCCACTTTACGGTCATCAATAATGAAGTTATATATGCATGTGTTTAACCGCCCCCCCCCACTTTTTAGGAGAGCCCCCCACTTTTATAACTGTCCCGCCGGTCCTGAGTTATACATAGACTATTGAATTGGAAAACTTAGTTTGTCAAATCAATTAAGATCTATAACATTTTCTTATAATACAGTCTGGAAAGGTATGAGTAAAATAGCAATTTGTCTTCAATGACGTGTTTACAATACATCTTTTTATCTATTATTATACTAAAGCTGAGTTAATCAACGTTTGTTTCCCTCAGTTTTTTTTCCTATGAATTTTAATCACACGAATACATGTTAATATATTTCTCAGTATTGCGATTGAGTTATGTTTGAAAAAAAAAAACAACTTCCATTTTAATTGTTCTAATTAGCCGTAATTTGTAGATAACTTATTAAGTGACCCATTTCTTACTAAGTTTCTATCTATCACTCTCGCCCTTTCTCACTCTATTTTATTCGACCAACCCCTGTTCTTATTTTATACATCACACACACACACAATATTTCTTTCTTTCTCTGTCTCTGTCTCTCTCTCTCTCTGTATCTCTCTCTCTCTCTCTCTCTCTGTATCTCTCTATTTATTAACAATCAACGCTATTAAATGAAGAGAAAGAATAATAAGATTCAAATAGTCCATCATAAACAAAATTGAATATCACCAGAAACATTAATACTATTTAACCGATAGTTGTAGAGAAAGAGAGTTGTGAGCAGAAAGAGACTAATTTTGAATTTTGTCTTTTTATGTTTTTATATTTAACTGGCTTTGCAAACTAACTTTTTTCTGATTCAAACAATTTAACCTGAGCTGAATAGGTAACACAACGGGTCACATTTTTTCTAGTAACGTATATAATGCTTTTCAGTAAAAGCGTTGACATCAAACCAAATGCAAAAAATGCCACTGTAAGAATTGTTCTGTTTGAAAATGTCTTTAAAAATGATTGAAAAGGACTAAAGAAAGGCTATTAATTTAATAGATTGATGTAGTTTGCTAGAAGAATTGTTTAGTGTGTATATAAAGGTAATCTATAGCAGGCAATACAATGCAGAGGTGTAACGGATAAGCACGAAATGAAGACATATAACAGTGGAATGAGTTTTAAAGTTTCTACCTTTTATTAATATAATTTTTTTATATTACAATCTTAATTGCCGTCAGTACGGTTCGATGGAGGTTCCATATGACATAATATTTCGGGAAAAATATTCCCCTCCTCAAATGTGTGCTTAACCTTAATTCAAACGTGCATAGGAAAAACTGTTGCCGGTGTGGATAGTTCAGCAGAAAATAAGATGAATTCAATTCAAAATATTTTAAAAATTTGTTTCAAATGTTTTGTTTGTCGGTAATTTTAGTGTTACTGTTTATATTAATATATAGTTTTTTTCATATTATGTATATTTTATAAATTTTATATCTTTTAAAAATTTTATTTTGTTTACTTATTTGCTCGTTCCTACGTTTAGATTAATTTAATTAATTAATTAAATTTCTCTCTAGGCAAGGTAAGCAACTTCGTTGACAGTGGTCTCCTCTTCATTAAGATCTGTGATGTAAGGTTCAAGAATAATTGGTTTTAGAAGCGCCTATGATACCCTGAATATTTATTCATTCATTAATTTAGTTATAACAATTATTATATTTTTTCCTCATTCAGCATTTTATGTTGAAGTCAATGTTATTCTTATATAACACATATTGTTCAGGCCTAAGCTTAATTATTATTATTACAAAATGAATATTTTTGTGCATAAGTATTTATTGAAAGATTACGATTATTATTTTATTTCAATTATTTCTATTTTATAGGTTTTTACTTTATTTAATTATGTATGTTATTTATTTTTTGTTTTGTTTAGCTTAATTGTTTGTTTGCTGATATAATTGATGTTCTGTTTTTAATGTATTGTAGTTGATTATTTATTTACTTATGTTTTTTTTTTAATTTAATTTTTACATATACGTTGTCAGGTTTCCAGCTCGTGAAGTAGGGAAGCTATCAACAATTATGTTTATTAGGGCAAACTGTGTTTGGTAATCGACCTGATTTATTTCAAATAAATTTAGATTTTTTGTGATAGTTTGAGTCACTGAATTGTATTAATGAGTTAAGCTTGTTCATTGTTGGTCCCCCGATTTATAAAATCGGGAGACCTATGTTTTGAGGCATTTCCGTTCGTGTGTCCGTCCGTCCGGATTTTTCTCCGCAACCATCCATTGAATTTCTCTGAAATTTTGCATGAAGTTGTAACTTTGGTCAGGTTAGAAAGTGACATTCTCCGATTTTTGAAAAAAAATCTAGTTAGTCCCTCAGGGGGTCAAAATTACATTTTTTGCCCCATAACTTTTCATCCATCCATTCAATTTCTCTGAAACTTGACCAAAATGTGGAGGCAATTGTTCCTAATAGAAAATAAGTATTGCTGACCTTGGAAAAAATCTGGTTCGCGCCCCCAGAGGGTCAAAAGCCCCCTAAAATGGCAAAAATTACCCTTTCCTCTCATAACGTTTGATCCATACATTCAATTTTTCTGAAACTTGGCCAAAATGTAGAGGCAATTTTTCTGGATATAAAATGAGCATCCTTGACCTCAGACAAATTCTGGTTCTCGCCCCCAGGGGGTTAAAGGGGAGTCAAAAATGCCCCAAATTGCCCAAATTTATTGCATTTTACACTCACCACATCGAGTCACATACAGAGGGGGACCACACAAGCGGCTTGTTTGTAGTTGTTATGGGAACATTATTATTATTATTATCATTATTATTATTATTATTATTATTATTATTATTATTATTATTATTATCATTATTATTATTATTATTATTATTATTATTATTTCTATTATTATTACAAAGTGAAAATTCTCGGGTCTAAGCTTAATATTGGTAGTTGTTGTGGGAATGTGAACTGTGACAGGTCAACGTTCTAATGTTATATTACTGTCAATATTGTGTGTCTAAAGGTCAGTTTTTTGTTTTCTTCAGTTTTTTTATGAAGTATACATATGTTCCATTTTGTGTATGTTTACATTGTGTTGTGCAATGGTATGTGTCAAACTAAAAATGATGACCCTAATTCAAGTCGGTTGTTAATTGTGCGGTGCAATTTCAATATCAGTATGGATTCTTTAATCTAAAGGTTGCCGATGTTTCTTTCTGTGGCTAGTATATCTACCGTAATTGATTTGTTGGTGTTGTTGCATGTGTAGATGTGTCTGTGGAATTACTATTATTTTGTTCCACAATCTTTAATCTCTATAAACGTCATTCTTTTCTCATTCAACCTGGATTCTTCTTAATCCAGACCTGAGTGTTTTATTCAATCCTTTTCAGGATTTCATGGTTAGGTTATAATGTCTGCTCTTAACTAAAACAGATCCTATCAATTGTGCTTCACCAGAAACTTGATATTAGTGATATTATGGATGCTTTACACACTCGACGTCTCAGGTGGCTCAACCATGTACAGCATGCCTCTTCTTAAATCAACTATATAAGTCTCCCAGGCACTAGAGAGTGTGGTAGACCAAGGAAGACATGGTTTGAGTATGTAAGAAGCAATGTAGCGGCATGCAACTTTGCTGATGTTAACTCTTTGGACTGGACCACATGAAGAGCAGGTGTGAAATATGGCATGTCTACCCCAAAGTGAGACACTTGTAGCACCCTAAATACCAAAATTGGATGAAGAGTAGAAGAGTGAACTTGCGTTATCTCAAAACTGGTATGAGCCCTTTTTTCCTACATTCTACAGGTATAATACCAGTTTATCATCTATAAATCTCTAATAATATAAAGTTAGGTATGTGTATATGTTTATATATTTGTATGTACAGGATTCACGTTTAAACTAATTAACTGATCATTATGAATTTTGGAACACAGTTCCTAGGTGTAAGGGGTCGCGATGTAGCTTAATTTAGTTTTAGGCAAAGGGGTAAAAAGGCGATGGAAGCTCTTCATAAATTTTAACAGTAAGTATTAGATATCAATTAACAATTATTCCTCAAATTTCAGCTGCTTTGGAGCATTTAAAAGTGTTTTAGAGGGCATAATATAAGCACCACCTCCGATATGAAAATTAAAATATTTCAGATTTTCATTGAATTTGATCGAAAGCCATTCGACACTAATCAAGCAAGATTCCCTGAATTTTAATTTCTTCTTAAGCCCCAACCTTAAATTTTAGACGTTTTCTACAATCAAAATTATGTAATGGATTTTGATCAAAATTGGAGCAAGTATTCTAGACATAATGTTTAGTACCATAATATCTTGATTCTAATCTTCGTAATGAGACATAAAAGTGGTGCAAAACTGTTCTGTGGTGGAAATTTATTTTACCCGTCTTGGGGCAGGTACTCTTCTTGCGGTCTATAAGAAGCTGGTTATATAAGTATTGTGTTTATCAAAAAGAGAGAAGTAAAATGTCCTGAATTGTTTAGAAGTTAAAATTTCATCCTTTTAGACACAAAGTTCTGTGCCTTATTATAAATTCTGGTACTTTTATACATTTTCACCATATTTATAACTAATGTATTTTTCTGCTAGTCGACTGCGCATACATATTTTAGAGGTCTGGTCTCCCTTATCGGTGCTGAAACTGTTCTTTCTTTGAAAATGGCCATTGTTTTATTTTTTTTCTTCATCCATGCATGACTAATATATTTGTAAGTAACCAATGTACTAGTGTTAAAGATAAGAATGTTTACTTAGTTTCGTGTTGGCTAAGAAGTTTCAGGCTTAACACTTCATCGTTAGCTGAGATTAAAAAGGTTATATCTGCAATATATATATATATATATATATATAGAGAGAGAGAGAGAGAGAGAGAGATTTAGATTTTTCACTTATAAAATAGATCATTCAGTGAAGACCGGGGTTGTTCCAATAAAAAACAAGCTCGATGATACTCGATTACAGAGTACAGAGCATTTATATGTGATTTTATGAAGGCTTACCAAAGCATTCCTTTCAGGACACCAATGATCACCATTAAAGATATTTTTTCTTACAAATACTATTTATTCAAATTAAATGTTTTTTCCTACACGTGTTTCACTACCAAGCAGTTACTTGCTTGGCAGATCATCAGGGAAATTAAATGTCTGGAATACTGGTTTCAACTGCCGACAATACACAATGTGGCAATAGTTGAGGTCACTTAAGAAGAGAAGAGAAAAAATATATATATATATATATATATATTATAATATAAAATGAAATAATAAAATAAGGTGCCAATCAAATTTGATTAAAATTCAAAGTTCAAGCAAAGTATCTTAACGTCCTTAGCTCATGAGTTTTCAAAGATAAATCTTCTCCTCAGAGGACCATTACTGTAGTGACATCACTACATGTAATAACATTTAACTTTGAAAATATATAAAAATATATACAAAAATACATAAAAATACATAACATCAAATATATCAACCCAAAAACATACTTTTTTGTTGAATCTATATAATCCATCCATGTCATAAAGTTTAAAATATTTAATCAGGAAAGATATCCAGGAGTCCAGAAGGCTGACTGAAAATTAATCCAGGTAATGAATGAATATGTATATATATATATATATGTATATATATATATATATATATATATATATATGTGTGTGTGTGTGTGTGTGTGTGTATGTATGTATATTGTGTGTATTTAGGCAGCATATTTTCATTTAGGCAAACATTATTAAATAATACGGAGTGTTTTTGCTTTGTTAGACTTTTTTATTTTTTCAATTTTCCGAATGGTTCATTTAGTGTCTCAGTCAAATTGGTGTATGTAAGTTCCGTGGGTTTCTTCTTCCATTTTCTTTCCTTTTTCGCGAGTACTTTCGATTTGATTCTTCAAATCATCTTCAGGCGGTGTTAGTCTTAGTGTCTTTACAAATATGTTGAGTTTTTATTATTATTATAACGGCCAGTAATTTACAACTTTAAAAGATCGTCTATAATATTGAGATGTTACATGAGAGCGTGATTACGTTCTAAAGGCGTCCAAGATTCAAAAGTATGATTGCTTCACCGTTAAGAATTTCATTACGTTCTGAGCGCGTTCAAGATTTAAACGTATAATTGCTTAATGGCTAAGAATTTGGTAACGTTAATTACTATGCTAGACATTTTAAAATATTGTGACTAGTTTCGTAATTCACATTATTGATTGTGGGATGTTTAGTTTTTATGTAGAGGGCTTCAAGAATGTTTAATCTGTTGCTGTTGGTATCATGGAGTATTATTTTCATATTGTTAACTAGTATGTGTCTATATTGAGAAAAGAAGCCAGTCAGGTTTTTTTAGGTGTTGGCAAATGGAGCTAGTGTCGGAGAGATGTAAAGTTAGTCTTCGGGAAAGTGTTGTGGTAGTGAAACCGATGTAGAAATAAGTTTTATTATTATTGTCGGAAATACATTGTCGCATGGGGCATTGAAACTGATATATTACATTGGTTCTTCCTAATGTATTTTGGATCTGAAAAGTGTTATTTTTAACTATACGGTCCGATGTTTTCATTTTTTATAATAAATGATGAATCATATTTGATGAGCAGAGTTGATGGGGGTTATGTAGCGATGTATTATTTTTAATAGCTTTTTCATTCAATTTAAAGTTCGGATGCATTTGGTTACAGTAGAATAGATTTATGTAGTAGGAATTATTTAGCTTATTATTATTAGTATTATTTAAGTTTCTAATCATTAATTTTATTTGTTTGTCTACAACATAATTGGGAAATTGATCATTAATTAGGAATTGCTTAATGTTTTTAATTTGTTAAGGAATATTATTTTGGTTGAACAGATTAGCTTTGCACGGTTTAATAGATTTTTAATCATTGCAATTTCATATCGATATGAGCATTCGCTTTTATAATATATATAGACGCGCATAGAACGTTTTCCGCATTGTTCCAGAAAAACGTTCTATGCGCGTTTCTCCACCGTCTTTTTAAAATTCTCTTCTTTCTCCACTTTTTTTGTTCATTTGCTTTTGACACCTGAGGATGATTCGACGAAGAATCGAAAAGTTCGTGAAACCTGAGAAACCTATGAAACATTTATTAATTTTTTTGATTTTAATACAAAAAAGACCATCAGAAAAATTAAATATATATATATATATATATATATATATATATAAGCTAAGAGATCTACAAAAAAAGGTTGTTTACTCAGCTAGGCAAGCTGCTGCTACAGCCAAATTCTGACAGTTGGGCCCCAAGAACAATGATATATTCCGGGTTTCTAAACAAATGAGAAGGGAGAGCCACGATATTGTGGGAGAAAAATGCATAAAACATTGAATTTGTATGGAATCCAGAAGAGAAGGAAACACAAGTTCAAGGCCCATCAATTGAGATCAGTTCTGATATTATTGAAAAGGCTCTAAGAAAGATGGAAAATAGAAAAGCGTCTGAACCGTCTGGTATTGTAGCTGAAATGTTGAAAGAATCCGGAAAGATAGACATCCAAATCATGTCAAACTTAGCGAACTCCATCATAAGGGAAGAGTGTGTCCCAGAGCCAGAGAGCTGGGAAGAGAGCTACATAATCAACTGCTACAAGGGCAAGGGTGATTCGCTGTCAAGAGGAAACTTTAGAGGCCTGAAACTCTTGGAACAAGCGATGAAAATGATAGACAGAGTAACATACAACATCATTAGACAACAAGTTGACATCGATGCTATGCAGTTCGGATTTGTACCAGGTTGAGGCACGACAGATGCAATCTTCATAGTGCATCAAATACAGGAGAAATACATTGGAGCAGACAGTAGGCCATATATGGCATTTGTTGACTTAGAAAAGGCTTTTGACGGGGTTCTCTGAGAAGTGCTATGGTGAGCAATGCACAAGCTTAGAGTGGCTTATAAGACGAGTACAATGAATGTACAGGAACGCCAAAAGCAAGGTACAGGTAGATAACATTTACATCGATGAGTTCAGTGTAAATATTGGAGTACAATGGTTTGGTCCTCAGCCCCTTGTTGTTCATTGTTGTCCTTGAAGCCCTCTCCAATGAGTTCCGAAGAGGGTATCCATAGGAACTACTTTATGCCGATGACTTGGTCATAATGGCAGAGACAATGAACGAGCTGGAAGAAAGATTGAAAGTATGGAAGAAGAACATGGAAGGACATGAAAGGTCTGAGGGTCAACACTGGAAAGACAAAGGTGATGGTTAGTGGCCCAGAACTGCAGTCTTTGAAGGACTCTGGTCAATACCTATGCACGGTATGTAGAAGGCGGGTTAGGAGCAATGCGATACAGTGCAACCACTGCACTCTATGAGTGCACAAAAAATGCAGCAGAGTGCATGGTAGGCTCACACCAGATCCAGACTTCAGCTGTAAGAGATGTCTAGTACTTGCACGCCCAATTGAGGACAGCCCTTACACAGAAGTTGAAATAGGCAAGGACACTCTGGAGGTGGTAGACTCCTTTTGCTACCTAGGAGATATGCTGAGTGCTGGAGGTGGCTGCAAACTAAGTTCAACCATCAAGACAGTTTGGGGAAAGTTCAGAGAACTTCTCCTAATCCATCCCAATTATTACCAGGTGTAAGGTCTATGATAGCTGCGTGAGAAGCGTGATGTTGTATGACAGTGAGTGTTCGTCCCTCACAGGCCGCACTTGCTCGACTCCAGAGAAATTAGAGAGCAATGATTAGGTGGATATGAAATCATTGTGTCAGACTAGATCCAGAACATTGTGTCAGACACTCTACTTGAGAAATTGGGCATTCCAAAACCTGATGTCCTAATAAGAGCAAACCGTCGTTGAAAGAAGCAAGAGGTATATCAGCATATGCAAATACCTAAGGCTGGTCAGCAAAAAGAAAGCTTGGCACTCTAGAAAGACATGAAAACAAACAATCAGGCAAGACCGTAAACAGTGGCAAATTGACACAGTTAATCCCCACAATCGTGATCATGGGAGACTTAGCATAAGGACAGCCAGACAACGTTGAACCTCATGTCAAAGGGAACATAGACGATAAACCTGGATAGTGAGTGAGTGAGTGCGAGTGCAAAACCACAATAATTCTAATTTGTTTAAACTAAGACATTAAACAATAAAAGTATAAATATATTAAATCTAAACTTCGACTAAATCTTATTTGAATTGAAAGCAAACAGAAATATTATTTCGTTATCATATCATGTAAAACATGATTTGCAGGTAAGGTCGAATGTTGAAATGCAACACTTTTTATAATGATAGCTGTGTAACGTTTATCGTATTTTGCATTTGAACCATTTGCATATATATATATATATATGTATATATATATATATATATATGCATGCTTGAACTTAAGTTGAACACGGTTCTGAAGAAGTGAAGAGTTCCCGAAAATCAAAAAAAAATATTATATCATACGGAATTTCCACCAGACCATCTTGATACAGGTATTACATAACATTGTAACATTGTGTAGATAGACAGATATATATGTGTTGTGAAAGGGAAAAAAAAAAAAAATAATAATAAATAAATATATATATATGTGTATGTACACATTGTATTAAGGTTGAAACTAATTCATTTGTTCCACCATTATATGTCTTATTTTCTCCAACTTGTGTCTATCCGTCACACCTCTGCATTGTATTGCCTTCTAAATATCACATTTCTATATACCAATAAACAATGCTTAAAGCAAACTACATAAACCTCATATATATATATATATATATATATATATATATATATATATATATATATATATATATATACATATATATATGTATATATATGCACATATAATCAAATAAATTACAAAAGAAATCCATAAAAAATTATTTACAAATTTTATTTACAACTTATCAACAACTTTCAAATGATTCTAAAATAGTTCACTGATGAAAAGAAAAGGAGAATAATAAGTCTTGTGTCGTACACTTAAAAGAAAATCATCATAGTAGCAGTATTTTGCATTGCGTGTATGCATACGTCAGTCATCTTGCAAGACAATATCTTTTTCAACAGGTTTGATTGTTGGCATCGTAACTGTTCGTGTATGCTTATGCAGACACTATTCGACAAGACTGATTTCTCAACTATCACATTTGTTTGTATACAGTTTATATGGCAATTGATGGAAATAAATTGGACATCTTTTTCTTCAACATTGCAAGAGCGTACAGTTCCCAATCCTCTGATTTTCTGATACATACATTTTTATATTTTATTGATTATTCAAACCTGAGCTGGTTGTTTTAATGTTTGTTGAACACAAGTTCTGTACTTTTCTATATATTCTTAACGACGTCAGTACTTCTTTAAGTTATAGCTGGCTAAAGTATACGAAAAAGATGTTCACGTCACAGGCTGGATAGGCTTATTTGTCAATCATAGTTCAGTCCTAATTCGTTGGAATCTATAAATGTTAACTATTTTTAGTATTAACAATAGTAATAGTAGTAGTAGAATAAAAATCTATCCTCAATTACAGGTTGCATCATGCAAAATTACATGCAATTCTAACACGTAGTTTTTTAGCCTAAAAGTGACTGACAGACCTTCAGGTCCTAGAAAACCAGAGTTATCACAGCAGAAAGAAACTTGCTGAAAATGGCAAAATTGAACAGTTATGCATACATGAGAATCGTCGATTTTTTGAAATTTCAATTTTCTTCTTTAATTAAGGTTTATATTCCAGAAAACAACTAGAAAACATGTTCCCAACTGATTTTGTAACTTCTATGTCCTTGAAAACCAGGTTTATAGCAGCAGAAAGAAACTTGCTGAAAATGGCAAAATCTGACAGGTACGCGTACATGAGAATTGTCGATTTTTTGAAATTTCAATTTTCTTCTTTAATTAAGGTTTATATTCAAGAAAACCACTAGAAAACATGTTCCCAACTGATTTTGTAACTTCTACGTCCTAGAAAACCAGGTTTATAGCAGCAGAAAGAAATTTGCTGAAAATGGCAAAATCTGACAGGTACGCGTACATGAGAATTGTCGATTTTTTGAAATTTCAATTTTCTTCTTTAATTAAGGTTTATATTCAAGAAAACCACTAGAAAACATGTTCCCAACTGATTTTGTAACTTCTATGTCCTAGAAAACCAGGTTTATAGCAGCAGAAAGAAACTTGCTGAAAATGGTAAAATCTGACAGGTACGCGTACATGAGAATTGTCGATTTTTTTAAATTTCAATTTTCTTCTTTAATTAAGGTCTATATTCAAGAAAACAACTAGAAAACATGTTCCCAACTGATTTTGTAACTTCTATGTCTTAGAAAACCAGCTTTATAGCAGCAGAAAGAAACTTGCTGAAAATGGCAAAATCTGACACGTACGCGTACATGAGAATTGTCGATTTTTTGAAATTTCAATTTTCTTCTTTAATTAAGGTTTATATTCAAGAAAACCACTAGAAAACATGTTCCCAACTTATTTTGTAACTTCTATGTCCTAGAAAACCAGGTTTATAGCAGCAGAAAGAAACTTGCTCAAAAGACAAAATCTGACAGGTACGCGTACATGAGAATTGTCGATTTTTTGAAATTTCAATTTTCTTCTTTAATTAAGGTTTATATTCAAGAAAACAACTAGAAAACATGTTCCCAACTTATTTTGTCACTTCTACGTCCTAGAAAACCAGGTTTATAGCAGCAGAAAGAAACTTGCTGAAAATGGCACACCTGACAGTTACGCGTACATGAGAATTGTCGATTTTTTGAAATTTCAATTTTCTTCTTTAATTAAGGTTTATATTCAAGAAAACAACTAGAAAACATGTTCCCAACTGATTTTGTAACTTCTATGTCCTAGAAAACCAGGTTTATAGCAGCAGAAAGAAACTTGCTCAAAAGGCAAAATCTGACATGTATGCGTACATGAGAATTGTCGATTTTTTTAAATTTCAATTTTCTTCTTTAATTAAGGTTTATATTCAAGAAAACAACTAGAAAACATCTTCCCAACAGATTTTGTAACTTCTATGTCCTAGAAAACCAGGTTTATAGCAGCAGAAAGAAACTTGCTGAAAATGGCAAAATCTGACAGGTACGCGTACATGAGAATCGTCGATTTTTTTAAATTTCAATTTTCTTCTTTAATTAAGGTTTATATTCAAGAAAACAACTAGAAAACATGTTCCCAACTGATTTTGTAACTTCTATGTCCTAGAAAACCAGGTTTATAGCAGCAGAAAGAAACTTGCTGAAAATGGCAAAATCTGACAGGTACGCGTACATGAGAATTGTCGATTTTTTGAAATTTCAATTTTCTTCTTTAATTAAGGTTTATATTCAAGAAAACAACTAGAAAACATGTTCCTAACTGATTTTGTAACTTCTATGTCTTAGAAAACCAGCTTTATAGCAGCAGAAAGAAACTTGCTGAAAATAGCAAAATCTGACAGGTACGCGTACATGAGAATTCTCGATTTTTTGAAATTTCAATTTTCTTCTTTAATTAAGGTTTATATTCAAGAAAACCACTAGAAAACATGTTCCCAACTGATTTTGTAACTTCTATGTCCTAGAAAACCAGCTTTATAGCAGCAGAAAGAAACTTGCTGAAAATAGCAAAATCTGACAGGTACGCGTACATGAGAATTGTCGATTTTTTGAAATTTCAATTTTCTTCTTTAATTAAGGTTTATATTCAAGAAAACAACTAGAAAACATGTTCCCAACTGATTTTATCACTTCTACGTCCTAGAAAACCAGGTTTATAGCAGCAGAAAGAAACTTGCTGAAAATGGTAAAATCTGACAGGTACGCGTACATGAGAATTGTCGATTTTTTTAAATTTCAATTTTCTTCTTTAATTAAGGTTTATATTCAAGAAAACCACTAGAAAACATGTTCCCAACTGATTTTGTAACTTCTATGTCTTAGAAAACCAGGTTTATAGCAGCAGAAAGAAACTTGCTGAAAATGGCACACCTGACAGTTACGCGTACATGAGAACTCTCGATTTTTTGAAATTTCAATTTTCTTCTTTAATTAAGGTTTATATTCAAGAAAACCACTAGAAAACATGTTCCCAACTGATTTTGTAACTTCTACGTCCTAGAAAACCAGGTTTATAGCAGCAGAAAGAAATTTGCTGAAAATGGCAAAATCTGACAGGTACGCGTACATGAGAATTGTCGATTTTTTGAAATTTCAATTTTCTTCTTTAATTAAGGTTTATATTCAAGAAAACCACTAGAAAACATGTTCCCAACTGATTTTGTAACTTCTATGTCCTAGAAAACCAGGTTTATAGCAGCAGAAAGAAACTTGCTGAAAATGGCAAAATCTGACAGGTACGCGTACATGAGAATTGTCGATTTTTTGAAATTTCAATTTTCTTCTTTAATTAAGGTTTATATTCAAGAAAACAACTAGAAAACATGTTCCCAACTTATTTTGTCACTTCTACGTCCTAGAAAACCAGGTTTATAGCAGCAGAAAGAAACTTGCTGAAAATGGCACACCTGACAGTTACGCGTACATGAGAATTGTCGATTTTTTGAAATTTCAATTTTCTTCTTTAATTAAGGTTTATATTCAAGAAAACCACTAGAAAACATGTTCCCAACTGATTTTGTAACTTCTATGTCCTAGAAAACCAGGTTTATAGCAGCAGAAAGAAACTTGCTCAAAAGGCAAAATCTGACATGTATGCGTACATGAGAATTGTCGATTTTTTGAAATTTCAATTTTCTTCTTTAATTAAGGTTTATATTCAAGAAAACAACTAGAAAACATCTTCCCAACAGATTTTGTAACTTCTATGTCCTAGAAAACCAGGTTTATAGCAGCAGAAAGAAACTTGCTGAAAATGGCAAAATCTGACAGGTACGCGTACATGAGAATTGTCGATTTTTTTAAATGTCAATTTTCTTCTTTAATTAAGGTTTATATTCAAGAAAACCACTAGAAAACATGTTCCCAACTGATTTTGTAACTTCTATGTCCTAGAAAACCAGCTTTATAGCAGCAGAAAGAAACTTGCTGAAAATGGCAAAATCTGACAGGTACGCGTACATGAGAATTGTCGATTTTTTGAAATTTCAATTTTCTTCTTTAATTAAGGTTTATATTCAAGAAAACAACTAGAAAACATGTTCCTAACTGATTTTGTAACTTCTATGTCTTAGAAAACCAGGTTTATAGCAGCAGAAAGAAACTTGCTGAAAATAGCAAAATCTGACAGGTACGCGTACATGAGAATTCTCGATTTTTTGAAATTTCAATTTTCTTCTTTAATTAAGGTTTATATTCAAGAAAACCACTAGAAAACATGTTCCCAACTGATATTGTAACTTCTATGTCCTAGAAAACCAGGTTTATAGCAGCAGAAAGAAACTTGCTGAAAATGGCAAAATCTGACAGGTACGCGTACATGAGAATTGTCGATTTTTTGAAATTTCAATTTTCTTCTTTAATTAAGGTTTATATTCAAGAAAACAACTAGAAAACATGTTCCCAACTTATTTTGTAACTTCTATGTCTTAGAAAACCAGCTTTATAGCAGCAGAAAGAAACTTGCTGAAAATGGCAAAATCTGACAGGTACGCGTACATGAGAATTGTCGATTTTTTTAAATGTCAATTTTCTTCTTTAATTAAGGTTTATATTCAAGAAAACCACTAGAAAACATGTTCCCAACTGATTTTGTAACTTCTATGTCCTAGAAAACCAGCTTTATAGCAGCAGAAAGAAACTTGCTGAAAATAGCAAAATCTGACAGGTACGCGTACATGAGAATTGTCGATTTTTTGAAATTTCAATTTTCTTCTTTAATTAAGGTTTATATTCAAGAAAACAACTAGAAAACATGTTCCCAACAGATTTTGTAACTTCTATGTCCTAGAAAACCAGGTTTATAGCAGCAGAAAGAAACTTGCTGAAAATGGCAAAATCTGACAGGTATGCGTACATGAGAATTGTCGATTTTTTGAAATTTCAATTTTCTTCTTTAATTAAGGTTTATATTCAAGAAAACAACTAGAAAACATGTTCCCAACTGATTTTGTAACTTCTATGTCCTAGAAAACCAGGTTTATAGCAGCAGAAAGAAACTTGCTGAAAATGGCAAAATCTGACAGGTACGCGTACATGAGAATTGTCGATTTTTTGAAATTTCAATTTTCTTCTTTAATTAAGGTTTATATTCAAGAAAACAACTAGAAAACATGTTCCCAACTGATTTTATCACTTCTACGTCCTAGAAAACCAGGTTTATAGCAGCAGAAAGAAACTTGCTGAAAATGGTAAAATCTGACAGGTACGCGTACATGAGAATTGTCGATTTTTTTAAATTTCAATTTTCTTCTTTAATTAAGGTTTATATTCAAGAAAACCACTAGAAAACATGTTCCCAACTGATTTTGTAACTTCTATGTCTTAGAAAACCAGGTTTATAGCAGCAGAAAGAAACTTGCTGAAAATGGCACACCTGACAGTTACGCGTACATGAGAACTCTCGATTTTTTGAAATTTCAATTTTCTTCTTTAATTAAGGTTTATATTCAAGAAAACCACTAGAAAACATGTTCCCAACTTATTTTGTAACTTCTACGTCCTAGAAAACCAGGTTTATAGCAGCAGAAAGAAATTTGCTGAAAATGGCAAAATCTGACAGGTACGCGTACATGAGAATTGTCGATTTTTTGAAATTTCAATTTTCTTCTTTAATTAAGGTTTATATTCAAGAAAACCACTAGAAAACATGTTCCCAACTGATTTTGTAACTTCTATGTCCTAGAAAACCAGGTTTATAGCAGCAGAAAGAAACTTGCTGAAAATGGCAAAATCTGACAGGTACGCGTACATGAGAATTGTCGATTTTTTGAAATTTCAATTTTCTTCTTTAATTAAGGTTTATATTCAAGAAAACCACTAGAAAACATGTTCCCAACTGATTTTGTAACTTCTATGTCTTAGAAAACCAGCTTTATAGCAGCAGAAAGAAACTTGCTGAAAATAGCAAAATCTGACAGGTACGCGTACATGAGAATTGTCGATTTTTTTAAATTTCAATTTTCTTCTTTAATTAAGGTTTATATTCAAGAAAACAACTAGAAAACATGTTCCTAACTGATTTTGTAACTTCTATGTCTTAGAAAACCAGCTTTATAGCAGCAGAAAGAAACTTGCTGAAAATAGCAAAATCTGACAGGTACGCGTACATGAGAATTGTCGATTTTTTGAAATTTCAATTTTCTTCTTTAATTAAGGTTTATATTCAAGAAAACAACTAGAAAACATGTTCCCAACTGATTTTGTAACTTCTATGTCTTAGAAAACCAGCTTTATAGCAGCAGAAAGAAACTTGCTGAAAATGGCAAAATCTGACAGGTACGCGTACATGAGAATTGTCGATTTTTTTAAATGTCAATTTTCTTCTTTAATTAAGGTTTATATTCAAGAAAACCACTAGAAAACATGTTCCCAACTGATTTTGTAACTTCTATGTCCTAGAAAACCAGCTTTATAGCAGCAGAAAGAAACTTGCTGAAAATGGCAAAATCTGACAGGTACGCGTACATGAGAATTGTCGATTTTTTGAAATTTCAATTTTCTTCTTTAATTAAGGTTTATATTCAAGAAAACCACTAGAAAACATGTTCCCAACTGATTTTGTAACTTCTATGTCCTAGAAAACCAGGTTTATAGCAGCAGAAAGAAACTTGCTGAAAATGGCAAAATCTGACAGGTATGCATACATGAGAATTGTCGATTTTTTGAAATTTCAATTTTCTTCTTTAATTAAGGTTTATATTCAAGAAAACCACTAGAAAACATGTTCCCAACTGATTTTGTAACTTCTATGTCCTAGAAAACCAGGTTTATAGCAGCAGAAAGAAACTTGCTCAAAAGGCAAAATCTGACAGGTATGCATACATGAGAATTGTCGATTTTTTGAAATTTCAATTTTCTTCTTTAATTAAGGTTTATATTCAAGAAAACAACTAGAAAACATGTTCCCAACAGATTTTGTAACTTCTATGTCCTAGAAAACCAGGTTTATAGCAGCAGAAAGAAACTTGCTGAAAATGGCAAAATCTGACAGGTATGCGTACATGAGAATTGTCGATTTTTTGAAATTTCAATTTTCTTCTTTAATTAAGGTTTATATTCAAGAAAACAACTAGAAAACATGTTCCCAACTGATTTTGTAACTTCTATGTCCTAGAAAACCAGGTTTATAGCAGCAGAAAGAAACTTGCTGAAAATGGCAAAATCTGACAGGTACGCGTACATGAGAATTGTCGATTTTTTGAAATTTCAATTTTCTTCTTTAATTAAGGTTTATATTCAAGAAAACAACTAGAAAACATGTTCCCAACTGATTTTATCACTTCTACGTCCTAGAAAACCAGGTTTATAGCAGCAGAAAGAAACTTGCTGAAAATGGTAAAATCTGACAGGTACGCGTACATGAGAATTGTCGATTTTTTTAAATTTCAATTTTCTTCTTTAATTAAGGTTTATATTCAAGAAAACCACTAGAAAACATGTTCCCAACTGATTTTGTAACTTCTATGTCTTAGAAAACCAGGTTTATAGCAGCAGAAAGAAACTTGCTGAAAATGGCACACCTGACAGTTACGCGTACATGAGAACTCTCGATTTTTTGAAATTTCAATTTTCTTCTTTAATTAAGGTTTATATTCAAGAAAACCACTAGAAAACATGTTCCCAACTTATTTTGTAACTTCTACGTCCTAGAAAACCAGGTTTATAGCAGCAGAAAGAAATTTGCTGAAAATGGCAAAATCTGACAGGTACGCGTACATGAGAATTGTCGATTTTTTGAAATTTCAATTTTCTTCTTTAATTAAGGTTTATATTCAAGAAAACCACTAGAAAACATGTTCCCAACTGATTTTGTAACTTCTATGTCCTAGAAAACCAGGTTTATAGCAGCAGAAAGAAACTTGCTGAAAATGGCAAAATCTGACAGGTACGCGTACATGAGAATTGTCGATTTTTTGAAATTTCAATTTTCTTCTTTAATTAAGGTTTATATTCAAGAAAACCACTAGAAAACATGTTCCCAACTGATTTTGTAACTTCTATGTCTTAGAAAACCAGCTTTATAGCAGCAGAAAGAAACTTGCTGAAAATAGCAAAATCTGACAGGTACGCGTACATGAGAATTGTCGATTTTTTTAAATTTCAATTTTCTTCTTTAATTAAGGTTTATATTCAAGAAAACAACTAGAAAACATGTTCCTAACTGATTTTGTAACTTCTATGTCTTAGAAAACCAGCTTTATAGCAGCAGAAAGAAACTTGCTGAAAATAGCAAAATCTGACAGGTACGCGTACATGAGAATTGTCGATTTTTTGAAATTTCAATTTTCTTCTTTAATTAAGGTTTATATTCAAGAAAACAACTAGAAAACATGTTCCCAACTGATTTTGTAACTTCTATGTCTTAGAAAACCAGCTTTATAGCAGCAGAAAGAAACTTGCTGAAAATGGCAAAATCTGACAGGTACGCGTACATGAGAATTGTCGATTTTTTTAAATGTCAATTTTCTTCTTTAATTAAGGTTTATATTCAAGAAAACCACTAGAAAACATGTTCCCAACTGATTTTGTAACTTCTATGTCCTAGAAAACCAGCTTTATAGCAGCAGAAAGAAACTTGCTGAAAATGGCAAAATCTGACAGGTACGCGTACATGAGAATTGTCGATTTTTTGAAATTTCAATTTTCTTCTTTAATTAAGGTTTATATTCAAGAAAACCACTAGAAAACATGTTCCCAACTGATTTTGTAACTTCTATGTCCTAGAAAACCAGGTTTATAGCAGCAGAAAGAAACTTGCTGAAAATGGCAAAATCTGACAGGTATGCATACATGAGAATTGTCGATTTTTTGAAATTTCAATTTTCTTCTTTAATTAAGGTTTATATTCAAGAAAACCACTAGAAAACATGTTCCCAACTGATTTTGTAACTTCTATGTCCTAGAAAACCAGGTTTATAGCAGCAGAAAGAAACTTGCTCAAAAGGCAAAATCTGACAGGTATGCATACATGAGAATTGTCGATTTTTTGAAATTTCAATTTTCTTCTTTAATTAAGGTTTATATTCAAGAAAACAACTAGAAAACATCTTCCCAACAGATTTTGTAACTTCTATGTCCTAGAAAACCAGGTTTATAGCAGCAGAAAGAAACTTGCTGAAAATGGCAAAATCTGACAGGTACGCGTACATGAGAATTGTCGATTTTTTTAAATTTCAATTTTCTTCTTTAATTAAGGTTTATATTCAAGAAAACAACTAGAAAACATGTTCCCAACTGATTTTGTCACTTCTACGTCCTAGAAAACCAGGTTTATAGCAGCAGAAAGAAACTTGCTGAAAATGGCAAAATCTGACAGGTACGCGTACATGAGAATTGTCGATTTTTTGAAATTTCAATTTTCTTCTTTAATTAAGGTTTATATTCAAGAAAACAACTAGAAAACATGTTCCTAACTGATTTTGTAACTTCTATGTCTTAGAAAACCAGCTTTATAGCAGCAGAAAGAAACTTGCTGAAAATAGCAAAATCTGACAGGTACGCGTACATGAGAATTCTCGATTTTTTGAAATTTCAATTTTCTTCTTTAATTAAGGTTTATATTCAAGAAAACCACTAGAAAACATGTTCCCAACTGATATTGTAACTTCTATGTCCTAGAAAACCAGGTTTATAGCAGCAGAAAGAAACTTGCTGAAAATGGCAAAATCTGACAGGTACGCGTACATGAGAATTGTCGATTTTTTGAAATTTCAATTTTCTTCTTTAATTAAGGTTTATATTCAAGAAAACAACTAGAAAACATGTTCCCAACTTATTTTGTAACTTCTATGTCTTAGAAAACCAGCTTTATAGCAGCAGAAAGAAACTTGCTGAAAATGGCAAAATCTGACAGGTACGCGTACATGAGAATTGTCGATTTTTTTAAATGTCAATTTTCTTCTTTAATTAAGGTTTAT
Organism: Sepiola atlantica; assembly: GCA_963556195.1. Lineage (NCBI taxonomy): Eukaryota > Metazoa > Mollusca > Cephalopoda > Sepiida > Sepiolidae > Sepiola > Sepiola atlantica. Next base: position 88,878,469 of record OY744532.1, read on the forward strand.
ATTCAAGAAAACAACTAGAAAACATGTTCCCAACAGATTTTGTAACTTCTATGTCCTAGAAAACCAGGTTTATAGCAGCAGAAAGAAACTTGCTGAAAATGGCAAAATCTGACAGGTACGCGTACATGAGAATTGTCGATTTTTTGAAATTTCAATTTTCTTCTTTAATTAAGGTTTATATTCAAGAAAACCACTAGAAAACATGTTCCCAACTGATTTTGTAACTTCTATGTCTTAGAAAACCAGGTTTATAGCAGCAGAAAGAAACTTGCTGAAAATGGCACACCTGACAGTTACGCGTACATGAGAACTCTTGATTTTTTGAAATTTCAATTTTCTTCTTTAATTAAGGTTTATATTCAAGAAAACAACTAGAAAACATCTTCCCAACAGATTTTGTAACTTCTATGTCCTAGAAAACCAGGTTTATAGCAGCAGAAAGAAACTTGCTGAAAATGGCAAAATCTGACAGGTACGCGTACATGAGAATTGTCGATTTTTTTAAATTTCAATTTTCTTCTTTAATTAAGGTTTATATTCAAGAAAACAACTAGAAAACATGTTCCCAACTGATTTTGTCACTTCTACGTCCTAGAAAACCAGGTTTATAGCAGCAGAAAGAAACTTGCTGAAAATGGCAAAATCTGACAGGTACGCGTACATGAGAATTGTCGATTTTTTGAAATTTCAATTTTCTTCTTTAATTAAGGTTTATATTCAAGAAAACAACTAGAAAACATGTTCCTAACTGATTTTGTAACTTCTATGTCTTAGAAAACCAGCTTTATAGCAGCAGAAAGAAACTTGCTGAAAATAGCAAAATCTGACAGGTACGCGTACATGAGAATTGTCGATTTTTTGAAATTTCAATTTTCTTCTTTAATTAAGGTTTATATTCAAGAAAACCACTAGAAAACATGTTCCCAACTGATATTGTAACTTCTATGTCCTAGAAAACCAGGTTTATAGCAGCAGAAAGAAACTTGCTGAAAATGGCAAAATCTGACAGGTACGCGTACATGAGAATTGTCGATTTTTTGAAATTTCAATTTTCTTCTTTAATTAAGGTTTATATTCAAGAAAACAACTAGAAAACATGTTCCCAACTTATTTTGTAACTTCTATGTCTTAGAAAACCAGCTTTATAGCAGCAGAAAGAAACTTGCTGAAAATGGCAAAATCTGACAGGTACGCGTACATGAGAATTGTCGATTTTTTTAAATGTCAATTTTCTTCTTTAATTAAGGTTTATATTCAAGAAAACAACTAGAAAACATGTTCCCAACTGATTTTGTAACTTCTATGTCCTAGAAAACCAGCTTTATAGCAGCAGAAAGAAACTTGCTGAAAATGGCAAAATCTGACAGGTACGCGTACATGAGAATTGTCGATTTTTTGAAATTTCAATTTTCTTCTTTAATTAAGGTTTATATTCAAGAAAACCACTAGAAAACATGTTCCCAACTGATTTTGTAACTTCTATGTCTTAGAAAACCAGGTTTATAGCAGCAGAAAGAAACTTGCTGAAAATGGCACACCTGACAGTTACGCGTACATGAGAACTCTTGATTTTTTGAAATTTCAATTTTCTTCTTTAATTAAGGTTTATATTCAAGAAAACAACTAGAAAACATCTTCCCAACAGATTTTGTAACTTCTATGTCCTAGAAAACCAGGTTTATAGCAGCAGAAAGAAACTTGCTGAAAATGGCAAAATCTGACAGGTACGCGTACATGAGAATTGTCGATTTTTTTAAATTTCAATTTTCTTCTTTAATTAAGGTTTATATTCAAGAAAACAACTAGAAAACATGTTCCCAACTGATTTTGTCACTTCTACGTCCTAGAAAACCAGGTTTATAGCAGCAGAAAGAAACTTGCTGAAAATGGCAAAATCTGACAGGTACGCGTACATGAGAATTGTCGATTTTTTGAAATTTCAATTTTCTTCTTTAATTAAGGTTTATATTCAAGAAAACAACTAGAAAACATGTTCCTAACTGATTTTGTAACTTCTATGTCTTAGAAAACCAGCTTTATAGCAGCAGAAAGAAACTTGCTGAAAATAGCAAAATCTGACAGGTACGCGTACATGAGAATTGTCGATTTTTTGAAATTTCAATTTTCTTCTTTAATTAAGGTTTATATTCAAGAAAACCACTAGAAAACATGTTCCCAACTGATATTGTAACTTCTATGTCCTAGAAAACCAGGTTTATAGCAGCAGAAAGAAACTTGCTGAAAATGGCAAAATCTGACAGGTACGCGTACATGAGAATTGTCGATTTTTTGAAATTTCAATTTTCTTCTTTAATTAAGGTTTATATTCAAGAAAACAACTAGAAAACATGTTCCCAACTTATTTTGTAACTTCTATGTCTTAGAAAACCAGCTTTATAGCAGCAGAAAGAAACTTGCTGAAAATGGCAAAATCTGACAGGTACGCGTACATGAGAATTGTCGATTTTTTTAAATGTCAATTTTCTTCTTTAATTAAGGTTTATATTCAAGAAAACAACTAGAAAACATGTTCCCAACTGATTTTGTAACTTCTATGTCCTAGAAAACCAGCTTTATAGCAGCAGAAAGAAACTTGCTGAAAATAGCAAAATCTGACAGGTACGCGTACATGAGAATTGTCGATTTTTTGAAATTTCAATTTTCTTCTTTAATTAAGGTTTATATTCAAGAAAACAACTAGAAAACATGTTCCCAACAGATTTTGTAACTTCTATGTCCTAGAAAACCAGGTTTATAGCAGCAGAAAGAAACTTGCTGAAAATGGCAAAATCTGACAGGTACGCGTACATGAGAATTGTCGATTTTTTGAAATTTCAATTTTCTTCTTTAATTAAGGTTTATATTCAAGAAAACCACTAGAAAACATGTTCCCAACTGATTTTGTAACTTCTATGTCCTAGAAAACCAGGTTTATAGCAGCAGAAAGAAACTTGCTGAAAATGGCAATATCTGACAGGTACGCGTACATGAGAATTGTCGATTTTTTGAAATTTCAATTTTCTTCTTTAATTAAACTTTATATTCAAGAAAACAACTAGAAAACATGTTCCCAACTGATTTTGTCACTTCTACGTCCTAGAAAACCAGGTTTATAGCAGCAGAAAGAAACTTGCTGAAAATGGTAAAATCTGACAGGTACGCGTACATGAGAATTGTCGATTTTTTGAAATTTCAATTTTCTTCTTTAATTAAGGTTTATATTCAAGAAAACCACTAGAAAACATGTTCCCAACTGATTTTGTAACTTCTATGTCTTAGAAAACCAGGTTTATAGCAGCAGAAAGAAACTTGCTGAAAATGGCACACCTGACAGTTACGCGTACATGAGAACTCTTGATTTTTTGAAATTTCAATTTTCTTCTTTAATTAAGGTTTATATTCAAGAAAACCACTAGAAAACATGTTCCCAACTGATTTTGTAACTTCTACGTCCTAGAAAACCAGGTTTATAGCAGCAGAAAGAAATTTGCTGAAAATGGCAAAATCTGACAGGTACGCGTACATGAGAATTGTCGATTTTTTGAAATTTCAATTTTCTTCTTTAATTAAGGTTTATATTCAAGAAAACCACTAGAAAACATGTTCCCAACTGATTTTGTAACTTCTATGTCTTAGAAAACCAGCTTTATAGCAGCAGAAAGAAACTTGCTGAAAATAGCAAAATCTGACAGGTACGCGTACATGAGAATTGTCGATTTTTTTAAATTTCAATTTTCTTCTTTAATTAAGGTTTATATTCAAGAAAACAACTAGAAAACATGTTCCTAACTGATTTTGTAACTTCTATGTCTTAGAAAACCAGCTTTATAGCAGCAGAAAGAAACTTGCTGAAAATAGCAAAATCTGACAGGTACGCGTACATGAGAATTGTCGATTTTTTGAAATTTCAATTTTCTTCTTTAATTAAGGTTTATATTCAAGAAAACCACAAGAAAACATGTTCCCAACTGATTTTGTAACTTCTATGTCTTAGAAAACCAGGTTTATAGCAGCAGAAAGAAACTTGCTGAAAATGGCAAAATCTGACAGGTACGCGTACATGAGAATTGTCGATTTTTTTAAATGTCAATTTTCTTCTTTAATTAAGGTTTATATTCAAGAAAACCACTAGAAAACATGTTCCCAACTGATTTTGTAACTTCTATGTCCTAGAAAACCAGCTTTATAGCAGCAGAAAGAAACTTGCTGAAAATAGCAAAATCTGACAGGTACGCGTACATGAGAATTGTCGATTTTTTGAAATTTAAATTTTCTTCTTTAATTAAGGTTTATATTCAAGAAAACAACTAGAAAACATGTTCCCAACAGATTTTGTAACTTCTATGTCCTAGAAAACCAGGTTTATAGCAGCAGAAAGAAACTTGCTGAAAATGGCAAAATCTGACAGGTACGCGTACATGAGAATTGTCGATTTTTTGAAATTTCAATTTTCTTCTTTAATTAAGGTTTATATTCAAGAAAACCACTAGAAAACATGTTCCCAACTGATTTTGTAACTTCTATGTCCTAGAAAACCAGGTTTATAGCAGCAGAAAGAAACTTGCTGAAAATGGCAAAATCTGACAGGTACGCGTACATGAGAATTGTCGATTTTTTGAAATTTCAATTTTCTTCTTTAATTAAGGTCTATATTCAAGAAAACAACTAGAAAACATGTTCCCAACTGATTTTGTAACTTCTACGTCCTAGAAAACCAGGTTTATAGCAGCAGAAAGAAACTTGCTGAAAATGGTAAAATCTGACAGGTACGCGTACATGAGAATTGTCGATTTTTTTAAATTTCAATTTTCTTCTTTAATTAAGGTTTATATTCAAGAAAACCACTAGAAAACATGTTCCCAACTGATTTTGTAACTTCTATGTCTTAGAAAACCAGGTTTATAGCAGCAGAAAGAAACTTGCTGAAAATGGCACACCTGACAGTTACGCGTACATGAGAACTCTCGATTTTTTGAAATTTCAATTTTCTTCTTTAATTAAGGTTTATATTCAAGAAAACCACTAGAAAACATGTTCCCAACTGATTTTGTAACTTCTATGTCCTAGAAAATCAGGTTTATAGCAGCAGAAAGAAACTTGCTGAAAATGGCAAAATCTGACAGGTACGCGTACATGAGAATTGTCGATTTTTTGAAATTTCAATTTTCTTCTTTAATTAAGGTTTATATTCAAGAAAACCACTAGAAAACATGTTCCCAACTGATTTTGTAACTTCTATGTCTTAGAAAACCAGCTTTATAGCAGCAGAAAGAAACTTGCTGAAAATAGCAAAATCTGACAGGTACGCGTACATGAGAATTGTCGATTTTTTTAAATTTCAATTTTCTTCTTTAATTAAGGTTTATATTCAAGAAAACAACTAGAAAACATGTTCCTAACTGATTTTGTAACTTCTATGTCTTAGAAAACCAGCTTTATAGCAGCAGAAAGAAACTTGCTGAAAATAGCAAAATCTGACAGGTACGCGTACATGAGAATTGTCGATTTTTTGAAATTTCAATTTTCTTCTTTAATTAAGGTTTATATTCAAGAAAACCACAAGAAAACATGTTCCCAACTGATTTTGTAACTTCTATGTCTTAGAAAACCAGGTTTATAGCAGCAGAAAGAAACTTGCTGAAAATGGCAAAATCTGACAGGTACGCGTACATGAGAATTGTCGATTTTTTTAAATGTCAATTTTCTTCTTTAATTAAGGTTTATATTCAAGAAAACCACTAGAAAACATGTTCCCAACTGATTTTGTAACTTCTATGTCCTAGAAAACCAGCTTTATAGCAGCAGAAAGAAACTTGCTGAAAATAGCAAAATCTGACAGGTACGCGTACATGAGAATCGTCGATTTTTTTAAATTTCAATTTTCTTCTTTAATTAAGGTTTATATTCAAGAAAACAACTAGAAAACATGTTCCCAACAGATTTTGTAACTTCTATGTCCTAGAAAACCAGGTTTATAGCAGCAGAAAGAAACTTGCTGAAAATGGCAAAATCTGACAGGTACGCGTACATGAGAATTGTCGATTTTTTGAAATTTCAATTTTCTTCTTTAATTAAGGTTTATATTCAAGAAAACCACTAGAAAACATGTTCCCAACTGATTTTGTAACTTCTATGTCCTAGAAAACCAGGTTTATAGCAGCAGAAAGAAACTTGCTGAAAATGGCAAAATCTGACAGGTACGCGTACATGAGAATTGTCGATTTTTTGAAATTTCAATTTTCTTCTTTAATTAAGGTCTATATTCAAGAAAACAACTAGAAAACATGTTCCCAACTGATTTTGTAACTTCTACGTCCTAGAAAACCAGGTTTATAGCAGCAGAAAGAAACTTGCTGAAAATGGTAAAATCTGACAGGTACGCGTACATGAGAATTGTCGATTTTTTTAAATTTCAATTTTCTTCTTTAATTAAGGTTTATATTCAAGAAAACCACTAGAAAACATGTTCCCAACTGATTTTGTAACTTCTATGTCTTAGAAAACCAGGTTTATAGCAGCAGAAAGAAACTTGCTGAAAATGGCACACCTGACAGTTACGCGTACATGAGAACTCTCGATTTTTTGAAATTTCAATTTTCTTCTTTAATTAAGGTTTATATTCAAGAAAACCACTAGAAAACATGTTCCCAACTGATTTTGTAACTTCTATGTCCTAGAAAACCAGGTTTATAGCAGCAGAAAGAAACTTGCTGAAAATGGCAAAATCTGACAGGTACGCGTACATGAGAATTGTCGATTTTTTGAAATTTCAATTTTCTTCTTTAATTAAGGTTTATATTGAAGAAAACAACTAGAAAACATGTTCCCAACTTATTTTGTAACTTCTATGTCTTAGAAAACCAGCTTTATAGCAGCAGAAAGAAACTTGCTGAAAATGGCAAAATCTGACAGGTACGCGTACATGAGAATTGTCGATTTTTTTAAATTTCAATTTTCTTCTTTAATTAAGGTTTATATTCAAGAAAACAACTAGAAAACATGTTCCCAACAGATTTTGTAACTTCTATGTCCTAGAAAACCAGGTTTATAGCAGCAGAAAGAAACTTGCTGAAAATGGCAAAATCTGACAGGTACGCGTACATGAGAATTGTCGATTTTTTGAAATTTCAATTTTCTTCTTTAATTAAGGTTTATATTCTAGAAAACAACTAGAAAACATGTTCCCAACTGATTTTGTCACTTCTACGTCCTAGAAAACCAGGTTTATAGCAGCAGAAAGAAACTTGCTGAAAATGGTAAAATCTGACAGGTACGCGTACATGAGAATTGTCGATTTTTTGAAATTTCAATTTTCTTCTTTAATTAAGGTTTATATTCAAGAAAACCACTAGAAAACATGTTCCCAACTGATTTTGTAACTTCTATGTCCTAGAAAACCAGGTTTATAGCAGCAGAAAGAAACTTGCTGAAAATGGCAAAATCTGACAGGTACGCGTACATGAGAATTGTCGATTTTTTTAAATTTCAATTTTCTTCTTTAATTAAGGTTTATATTCAAGAAAACAACTAGAAAACATGTTCCCAACTGATTTTGTCACTTCTACGTCCTAGAAAACCAGGTTTATAGCAGCAGAAAGAAACTTGCTGAAAATGGCATAATCTGACAGGTACGCGTACATGAGAATTGTCGATTTTTTTAAATTTCAATTTTCTTCTTTAATTAAGGTTTATATTCAAGAAAACAACTAGAAAACATGTTCCTAACTGATTTTGTAACTTCTATGTCTTAGAAAACCAGCTTTATAGCAGCAGAAAGAAACTTGCTGAAAATAGCAAAATCTGACAGGTACGCGTACATGAGAATTCTCGATTTTTTGAAATTTCAATTTTCTTCTTTAATTAAGGTTTATATTCAAGAAAACAACTAGAAAACATGTTCCTAACTGATTTTGTAACTTCTATGTCTTAGAAAACCAGCTTTATAGCAGCAGAAAGAAACTTGCTGAAAATAGCAAAATCTGACAGGTACGCGTACATGAGAATTGTCGATTTTTTGAAATTTCAATTTTCTTCTTTAATTAAGGTTTATATTCAAGAAAACCACTAGAAAACATGTTCCCAACTGATATTGTAACTTCTATGTCCTAGAAAACCAGGTTTATAGCAGCAGAAAGAAACTTGCTGAAAATGGCAAAATCTGACAGGTACGCGTACATGAGAATTGTCGATTTTTTGAAATTTCAATTTTCTTCTTTAATTAAGGTTTATATTCAAGAAAACAACTAGAAAACATGTTCCCAACTTATTTTGTAACTTCTATGTCTTAGAAAACCAGCTTTATAGCAGCAGAAAGAAACTTGCTGAAAATGGCAAAATCTGACAGGTACGCGTACATGAGAATTGTCGATTTTTTTAAATGTCAATTTTCTTCTTTAATTAAGGTTTATATTCAAGAAAACAACTAGAAAACATGTTCCCAACTGATTTTGTAACTTCTATGTCCTAGAAAACCAGCTTTATAGCAGCAGAAAGAAACTTGCTGAAAATAGCAAAATCTGACAGGTACGCGTACATGAGAATTGTCGATTTTTTGAAATTTCAATTTTCTTCTTTAATTAAGGTTTATATTCAAGAAAACAACTAGAAAACATGTTCCCAACAGATTTTGTAACTTCTATGTCCTAGAAAACCAGGTTTATAGCAGCAGAAAGAAACTTGCTGAAAATGGCAAAATCTGACAGGTACGCGTACATGAGAATTGTCGATTTTTTGAAATTTCAATTTTCTTCTTTAATTAAGGTTTATATTCAAGAAAACCACTAGAAAACATGTTCCCAACAGATTTTGTAACTTCTATGTCCTAGAAAACCAGGTTTATAGCAGCAGAAAGAAACTTGCTGAAAATGGCAATATCTGACAGGTACGCGTACATGAGAATTGTCGATTTTTTGAAATTTCAATTTTCTTCTTTAATTAAACTTTATATTCAAGAAAACAACTAGAAAACATGTTCCCAACTGATTTTGTCACTTCTACGTCCTAGAAAACCAGGTTTATAGCAGCAGAAAGAAACTTGCTGAAAATGGTAAAATCTGACAGGTACGCGTACATGAGAATTGTCGATTTTTTGAAATTTCAATTTTCTTCTTTAATTAAGGTTTATATTCAAGAAAACCACTAGAAAACATGTTCCCAACTGATTTTGTAACTTCTATGTCTTAGAAAACCAGGTTTATAGCAGCAGAAAGAAACTTGCTGAAAATGGCACACCTGACAGTTACGCGTACATGAGAACTCTTGATTTTTTGAAATTTCAATTTTCTTCTTTAATTAAGGTTTATATTCAAGAAAACCACTAGAAAACATGTTCCCAACTGATTTTGTAACTTCTACGTCCTAGAAAACCAGGTTTATAGCAGCAGAAAGAAATTTGCTGAAAATGGCAAAATCTGACAGGTACGCGTACATGAGAATTGTCGATTTTTTGAAATTTCAATTTTCTTCTTTAATTAAGGTTTATATTCAAGAAAACCACTAGAAAACATGTTCCCAACTGATTTTGTAACTTCTATGTCTTAGAAAACCAGCTTTATAGCAGCAGAAAGAAACTTGCTGAAAATAGCAAAATCTGACAGGTACGCGTACATGAGAATTGTCGATTTTTTTAAATTTCAATTTTCTTCTTTAATTAAGGTTTATATTCAAGAAAACAACTAGAAAACATGTTCCTAACTGATTTTGTAACTTCTATGTCTTAGAAAACCAGCTTTATAGCAGCAGAAAGAAACTTGCTGAAAATAGCAAAATCTGACAGGTACGCGTACATGAGAATTGTCGATTTTTTGAAATTTCAATTTTCTTCTTTAATTAAGGTTTATATTCAAGAAAACCACAAGAAAACATGTTCCCAACTGATTTTGTAACTTCTATGTCTTAGAAAACCAGGTTTATAGCAGCAGAAAGAAACTTGCTGAAAATGGCAAAATCTGACAGGTACGCGTACATGAGAATTGTCGATTTTTTTAAATGTCAATTTTCTTCTTTAATTAAGGTTTATATTCAAGAAAACCACTAGAAAACATGTTCCCAACTGATTTTGTAACTTCTATGTCCTAGAAAACCAGCTTTATAGCAGCAGAAAGAAACTTGCTGAAAATAGCAAAATCTGACAGGTACGCGTACATGAGAATTGTCGATTTTTTGAAATTTAAATTTTCTTCTTTAATTAAGGTTTATATTCAAGAAAACAACTAGAAAACATGTTCCCAACAGATTTTGTAACTTCTATGTCCTAGAAAACCAGGTTTATAGCAGCAGAAAGAAACTTGCTGAAAATGGCAAAATCTGACAGGTACGCGTACATGAGAATTGTCGATTTTTTGAAATTTCAATTTTCTTCTTTAATTAAGGTTTATATTCAAGAAAACCACTAGAAAACATGTTCCCAACTGATTTTGTAACTTCTATGTCCTAGAAAACCAGGTTTATAGCAGCAGAAAGAAACTTGCTGAAAATGGCAAAATCTGACAGGTACGCGTACATGAGAATTGTCGATTTTTTGAAATTTCAATTTTCTTCTTTAATTAAGGTCTATATTCAAGAAAACAACTAGAAAACATGTTCCCAACTGATTTTGTAACTTCTACGTCCTAGAAAACCAGGTTTATAGCAGCAGAAAGAAACTTGCTGAAAATGGTAAAATCTGACAGGTACGCGTACATGAGAATTGTCGATTTTTTTAAATTTCAATTTTCTTCTTTAATTAAGGTTTATATTCAAGAAAACCACTAGAAAACATGTTCCCAACTGATTTTGTAACTTCTATGTCTTAGAAAACCAGGTTTATAGCAGCAGAAAGAAACTTGCTGAAAATGGCACACCTGACAGTTACGCGTACATGAGAACTCTCGATTTTTTGAAATTTCAATTTTCTTCTTTAATTAAGGTTTATATTCAAGAAAACCACTAGAAAACATGTTCCCAACTGATTTTGTAACTTCTATGTCCTAGAAAATCAGGTTTATAGCAGCAGAAAGAAACTTGCTGAAAATGGCAAAATCTGACAGGTACGCGTACATGAGAATTGTCGATTTTTTGAAATTTCAATTTTCTTCTTTAATTAAGGTTTATATTCAAGAAAACCACTAGAAAACATGTTCCCAACTGATTTTGTAACTTCTATGTCTTAGAAAACCAGCTTTATAGCAGCAGAAAGAAACTTGCTGAAAATAGCAAAATCTGACAGGTACGCGTACATGAGAATTGTCGATTTTTTTAAATTTCAATTTTCTTCTTTAATTAAGGTTTATATTCAAGAAAACAACTAGAAAACATGTTCCTAACTGATTTTGTAACTTCTATGTCTTAGAAAACCAGCTTTATAGCAGCAGAAAGAAACTTGCTGAAAATAGCAAAATCTGACAGGTACGCGTACATGAGAATTGTCGATTTTTTGAAATTTCAATTTTCTTCTTTAATTAAGGTTTATATTCAAGAAAACCACAAGAAAACATGTTCCCAACTGATTTTGTAACTTCTATGTCTTAGAAAACCAGGTTTATAGCAGCAGAAAGAAACTTGCTGAAAATGGCAAAATCTGACAGGTACGCGTACATGAGAATTGTCGATTTTTTTAAATGTCAATTTTCTTCTTTAATTAAGGTTTATATTCAAGAAAACCACTAGAAAACATGTTCCCAACTGATTTTGTAACTTCTATGTCCTAGAAAACCAGCTTTATAGCAGCAGAAAGAAACTTGCTGAAAATAGCAAAATCTGACAGGTACGCGTACATGAGAATCGTCGATTTTTTTAAATTTCAATTTTCTTCTTTAATTAAGGTTTATATTCAAGAAAACAACTAGAAAACATGTTCCCAACAGATTTTGTAACTTCTATGTCCTAGAAAACCAGGTTTATAGCAGCAGAAAGAAACTTGCTGAAAATGGCAAAATCTGACAGGTACGCGTACATGAGAATTGTCGATTTTTTGAAATTTCAATTTTCTTCTTTAATTAAGGTTTATATTCAAGAAAACCACTAGAAAACATGTTCCCAACTGATTTTGTAACTTCTATGTCCTAGAAAACCAGGTTTATAGCAGCAGAAAGAAACTTGCTGAAAATGGCAAAATCTGACAGGTACGCGTACATGAGAATTGTCGATTTTTTGAAATTTCAATTTTCTTCTTTAATTAAGGTCTATATTCAAGAAAACAACTAGAAAACATGTTCCCAACTGATTTTGTAACTTCTACGTCCTAGAAAACCAGGTTTATAGCAGCAGAAAGAAACTTGCTGAAAATGGTAAAATCTGACAGGTACGCGTACATGAGAATTGTCGATTTTTTTAAATTTCAATTTTCTTCTTTAATTAAGGTTTATATTCAAGAAAACCACTAGAAAACATGTTCCCAACTGATTTTGTAACTTCTATGTCTTAGAAAACCAGGTTTATAGCAGCAGAAAGAAACTTGCTGAAAATGGCACACCTGACAGTTACGCGTACATGAGAACTCTCGATTTTTTGAAATTTCAATTTTCTTCTTTAATTAAGGTTTATATTCAAGAAAACCACTAGAAAACATGTTCCCAACTGATTTTGTAACTTCTATGTCCTAGAAAACCAGGTTTATAGCAGCAGAAAGAAACTTGCTGAAAATGGCAAAATCTGACAGGTACGCGTACATGAGAATTGTCGATTTTTTGAAATTTCAATTTTCTTCTTTAATTAAGGTTTATATTGAAGAAAACAACTAGAAAACATGTTCCCAACTTATTTTGTAACTTCTATGTCTTAGAAAACCAGCTTTATAGCAGCAGAAAGAAACTTGCTGAAAATGGCAAAATCTGACAGGTACGCGTACATGAGAATTGTCGATTTTTTTAAATTTCAATTTTCTTCTTTAATTAAGGTTTATATTCAAGAAAACAACTAGAAAACATGTTCCCAACAGATTTTGTAACTTCTATGTCCTAGAAAACCAGGTTTATAGCAGCAGAAAGAAACTTGCTGAAAATGGCAAAATCTGACAGGTACGCGTACATGAGAATTGTCGATTTTTTGAAATTTCAATTTTCTTCTTTAATTAAGGTTTATATTCTAGAAAACAACTAGAAAACATGTTCCCAACTGATTTTGTCACTTCTACGTCCTAGAAAACCAGGTTTATAGCAGCAGAAAGAAACTTGCTGAAAATGGTAAAATCTGACAGGTACGCGTACATGAGAATTGTCGATTTTTTGAAATTTCAATTTTCTTCTTTAATTAAGGTTTATATTCAAGAAAACCACTAGAAAACATGTTCCCAACTGATTTTGTAACTTCTATGTCCTAGAAAACCAGGTTTATAGCAGCAGAAAGAAACTTGCTGAAAATGGCAAAATCTGACAGGTACGCGTACATGAGAATTGTCGATTTTTTTAAATTTCAATTTTCTTCTTTAATTAAGGTTTATATTCAAGAAAACAACTAGAAAACATGTTCCCAACTGATTTTGTCACTTCTACGTCCTAGAAAACCAGGTTTATAGCAGCAGAAAGAAACTTGCTGAAAATGGCATAATCTGACAGGTACGCGTACATGAGAATTGTCGATTTTTTTAAATTTCAATTTTCTTCTTTAATTAAGGTTTATATTCAAGAAAACAACTAGAAAACATGTTCCTAACTGATTTTGTAACTTCTATGTCTTAGAAAACCAGCTTTATAGCAGCAGAAAGAAACTTGCTGAAAATAGCAAAATCTGACAGGTACGCGTACATGAGAATTCTCGATTTTTTGAAATTTCAATTTTCTTCTTTAATTAAGGTTTATATTCAAGAAAACCACTAGAAAACATGTTCCCAACTGATTTTGTAACTTCTATGTCCTAGAAAACCAGGTTTATAGCAGCAGAAAGAAACTTGCTGAAAATGGCAAAATCTGACAGGTACGCGTACATGAGAATTGTCGATTTTTTGAAATTTCAATTTTCTTCTTTAATTAAGGTTTATATTCAAGAAAACAACTAGAAAACATGTTCCCAACTTATTTTGTAACTTCTATGTCTTAGAAAACCAGCTTTATAGCAGCAGAAAGAAACTTGCTGAAAATGGCAAAATCTGACAGGTACGCGTACATGAGAATTGTCGATTTTTTTAAATGTCAATTTTCTTCTTTAATTAAGGTTTATATTCAAGAAAACAACTAGAAAACATGTTCCCAACTGATTTTGTAACTTCTATGTCCTAGAAAACCAGCTTTATAGCAGCAGAAAGAAACTTGCTGAAAATAGCAAAATCTGACAGGTACGCGTACATGAGAATTGTCGATTTTTTGAAATTTCAATTTTCTTCTTTAATTAAGGTTTATATTCAAGAAAACAACTAGAAAACATGTTCCCAACTGATTTTGTAACTTCTATGTCCTAGAAAACCAGGTTTATAGCAGCAGAAAGAAACTTGCTGAAAATGGCAAAATCTGACAGGTACGCGTACATGAGAATTGTCGATTTTTTGAAATTTCAATTTTCTTCTTTAATTAAGGTCTATATTCAAGAAAACAACTAGAAAACATGTTCCCAACTGATTTTGTAACTTCTACGTCCTAGAAAACCAGGTTTATAGCAGCAGAAAGAAACTTGCTGAAAATGGTAAAATCTGACAGGTACGCGTACATGAGAATTGTCGATTTTTTTAAATTTCAATTTTCTTCTTTAATTAAGGTTTATATTCAAGAAAACCACTAGAAAACATGTTCCCAACTGATTTTGTAACTTCTATGTCTTAGAAAACCAGGTTTATAGCAGCAGAAAGAAACTTGCTGAAAATGGCACACCTGACAGTTACGCGTACATGAGAACTCTCGATTTTTTGAAATTTCAATTTTCTTCTTTAATTAAGGTTTATATTCAAGAAAACCACTAGAAAACATGTTCCCAACTGATTTTGTAACTTCTATGTCCTAGAAAACCAGGTTTATAGCAGCAGAAAGAAACTTGCTGAAAATGGCAAAATCTGACAGGTACGCGTACATGAGAATTGTCGATTTTTTGAAATTTCAATTTTCTTCTTTAATTAAGGTTTATATTGAAGAAAACAACTAGAAAACATGTTCCCAACTTATTTTGTAACTTCTATGTCTTAGAAAACCAGCTTTATAGCAGCAGAAAGAAACTTGCTGAAAATGGCAAAATCTGACAGGTACGCGTACATGAGAATTGTCGATTTTTTTAAATTTCAATTTTCTTCTTTAATTAAGGTTTATATTCAAGAAAACAACTAGAAAACATGTTCCCAACAGATTTTGTAACTTCTATGTCCTAGAAAACCAGGTTTATAGCAGCAGAAAGAAACTTGCTGAAAATGGCAAAATCTGACAGGTACGCGTACATGAGAATTGTCGATTTTTTGAAATTTCAATTTTCTTCTTTAATTAAGGTTTATATTCTAGAAAACAACTAGAAAACATGTTCCCAACTGATTTTGTCACTTCTACGTCCTAGAAAACCAGGTTTATAGCAGCAGAAAGAAACTTGCTGAAAATGGTAAAATCTGACAGGTACGCGTACATGAGAATTGTCGATTTTTTGAAATTTCAATTTTCTTCTTTAATTAAGGTTTATATTCAAGAAAACCACTAGAAAACATGTTCCCAACTGATTTTGTAACTTCTATGTCCTAGAAAACCAGGTTTATAGCAGCAGAAAGAAACTTGCTGAAAATGGCAAAATCTGACAGGTACGCGTACATGAGAATTGTCGATTTTTTTAAATTTAAATTTTCTTCTTTAATTAAGGTTTATATTCAAGAAAACAACTAGAAAACATGTTCCCAACTGATTTTGTCACTTCTACGTCCTAGAAAACCAGGTTTATAGCAGCAGAAAGAAACTTGCTGAAAATGGCAAAATCTGACAGCGTACATGAGAATTGTCGATTTTTTGAAATTTCAATTTTCTTCTTTAATTAAGGTTTATATTCAAGAAAACAACTAGAAAACATGTTCCTAACTGATTTTGTAACTTCTATGTCTTAGAAAACCAGCTTTATAGCAGCAGAAAGAAACTTGCTGAAAATAGCAAAATCTGACAGGTACGCGTACATGAGAATTCTCGATTTTTTGAAATTTCAATTTTCTTCTTTAATTAAGGTTTATATTCAAGAAAACCACTAGAAAACATGTTCCCAACTGATATTGTAACTTCTATGTCCTAGAAAACCAGGTTTATAGCAGCAGAAAGAAACTTGCTGAAAATGGCAAAATCTGACAGGTACGCGTACATGAGAATTGTCGATTTTTTGAAATTTCAATTTTCTTCTTTAATTAAGGTTTATATTCAAGAAAACAACTAGAAAACATGTTCCCAACTTATTTTGTAACTTCTATGTCTTAGAAAACCAGCTTTATAGCAGCAGAAAGAAACTTGCTGAAAATGGCAAAATCTGACAGGTACGCGTACATGAGAATTGTCGATTTTTTTAAATGTCAATTTTCTTCTTTAATTAAGGTTTATATTCAAGAAAACAACTAGAAAACATGTTCCCAACTGATTTTGTAACTTCTATGTCCTAGAAAACCAGCTTTATAGCAGCAGAAAGAAACTTGCTGAAAATAGCAAAATCTGACAGGTACGCGTACATGAGAATTGTCGATTTTTTGAAATTTCAATTTTCTTCTTTAATTAAGGTTTATATTCAAGAAAACAACTAGAAAACATGTTCCCAACAGATTTTGTAACTTCTATGTCCTAGAAAACCAGGTTTATAGCAGCAGAAAGAAACTTGCTGAAAATGGCAAAATCTGACAGGTACGCGTACATGAGAATTGTCGATTTTTTGAAATTTCAATTTTCTTCTTTAATTAAGGTTTATATTCAAGAAAACCACTAGAAAACATGTTCCCAACTGATTTTGTAACTTCTACGTCCTAGAAAACCAGGTTTATAGCAGCAGAAAGAAACTTGCTGAAAATGGTAAAATCTGACAGGTACGCGTACATGAGAATTGTCGATTTTTTGAAATTTCAATTTTCTTCTTTAATTAAGGTTTATATTCAAGAAAACCACTAGAAAACATGTTCCCAACTGATTTTGTAACTTCTATGTCCTAGAAAACCAGGTTTATAGCAGCAGAAAGAAACTTGCTGAAAATGGCAAAATCTGACAGGTACGCGTACATGAGAATTGTCGATTTTTTTAAATTTCAATTTTCTTCTTTAATTAAGGTTTATATTCAAGAAAACAACTAGAAAACATGTTCCCAACTGATTTTGTCACTTCTACGTCCTAGAAAACCAGGTTTATAGCAGCAGAAAGAAACTTGCTGAAAATGGCATAATCTGACAGGTACGCGTACATGAGAATTGTCGATTTTTTTAAATTTCAATTTTCTTCTTTAATTAAGGTTTATATTCAAGAAAACAACTAGAAAACATGTTCCTAACTGATTTTGTAACTTCTATGTCTTAGAAAACCAGCTTTATAGCAGCAGAAAGAAACTTGCTGAAAATAGCAAAATCTGACAGGTACGCGTACATGAGAATTCTCGATTTTTTGAAATTTCAATTTTCTTCTTTAATTAAGGTTTATATTCAAGAAAACCACTAGAAAACATGTTCCCAACTGATTTTGTAACTTCTATGTCCTAGAAAACCAGGTTTATAGCAGCAGAAAGAAACTTGCTGAAAATGGCAAAATCTGACAGGTACGCGTACATGAGAATTGTCGATTTTTTGAAATTTCAATTTTCTTCTTTAATTAAGGTTTATATTCAAGAAAACAACTAGAAAACATGTTCCCAACTTATTTTGTAACTTCTATGTCTTAGAAAACCAGCTTTATAGCAGCAGAAAGAAACTTGCTGAAAATGGCAAAATCTGACAGGTACGCGTACATGAGAATTGTCGATTTTTTTAAATGTCAATTTTCTTCTTTAATTAAGGTTTATATTCAAGAAAACAACTAGAAAACATGTTCCCAACTGATTTTGTAACTTCTATGTCCTAGAAAACCAGCTTTATAGCAGCAGAAAGAAACTTGCTGAAAATAGCAAAATCTGACAGGTACGCGTACATGAGAATTGTCGATTTTTTGAAATTTCAATTTTCTTCTTTAATTAAGGTTTATATTCAAGAAAACAACTAGAAAACATGTTCCCAACTGATTTTGTAACTTCTATGTCCTAGAAAACCAGGTTTATAGCAGCAGAAAGAAACTTGCTGAAAATGGCAAAATCTGACAGGTACGCGTACATGAGAATTGTCGATTTTTTGAAATTTCAATTTTCTTCTTTAATTAAGGTCTATATTCAAGAAAACAACTAGAAAACATGTTCCCAACTGATTTTGTAACTTCTACGTCCTAGAAAACCAGGTTTATAGCAGCAGAAAGAAACTTGCTGAAAATGGTAAAATCTGACAGGTACGCGTACATGAGAATTGTCGATTTTTTTAAATTTCAATTTTCTTCTTTAATTAAGGTTTATATTCAAGAAAACCACTAGAAAACATGTTCCCAACTGATTTTGTAACTTCTATGTCTTAGAAAACCAGGTTTATAGCAGCAGAAAGAAACTTGCTGAAAATGGCACACCTGACAGTTACGCGTACATGAGAACTCTCGATTTTTTGAAATTTCAATTTTCTTCTTTAATTAAGGTTTATATTCAAGAAAACCACTAGAAAACATGTTCCCAACTGATTTTGTAACTTCTATGTCCTAGAAAACCAGGTTTATAGCAGCAGAAAGAAACTTGCTGAAAATGGCAAAATCTGACAGGTACGCGTACATGAGAATTGTCGATTTTTTGAAATTTCAATTTTCTTCTTTAATTAAGGTTTATATTGAAGAAAACAACTAGAAAACATGTTCCCAACTTATTTTGTAACTTCTATGTCTTAGAAAACCAGCTTTATAGCAGCAGAAAGAAACTTGCTGAAAATGGCAAAATCTGACAGGTACGCGTACATGAGAATTGTCGATTTTTTTAAATTTCAATTTTCTTCTTTAATTAAGGTTTATATTCAAGAAAACAACTAGAAAACATGTTCCCAACAGATTTTGTAACTTCTATGTCCTAGAAAACCAGGTTTATAGCAGCAGAAAGAAACTTGCTGAAAATGGCAAAATCTGACAGGTACGCGTACATGAGAATTGTCGATTTTTTGAAATTTCAATTTTCTTCTTTAATTAAGGTTTATATTCTAGAAAACAACTAGAAAACATGTTCCCAACTGATTTTGTCACTTCTACGTCCTAGAAAACCAGGTTTATAGCAGCAGAAAGAAACTTGCTGAAAATGGTAAAATCTGACAGGTACGCGTACATGAGAATTGTCGATTTTTTGAAATTTCAATTTTCTTCTTTAATTAAGGTTTATATTCAAGAAAACCACTAGAAAACATGTTCCCAACTGATTTTGTAACTTCTATGTCCTAGAAAACCAGGTTTATAGCAGCAGAAAGAAACTTGCTGAAAATGGCAAAATCTGACAGGTACGCGTACATGAGAATTGTCGATTTTTTTAAATTTCAATTTTCTTCTTTAATTAAGGTTTATATTCAAGAAAACAACTAGAAAACATGTTCCCAACTGATTTTGTCACTTCTACGTCCTAGAAAACCAGGTTTATAGCAGCAGAAAGAAACTTGCTGAAAATGGCAAAATCTGACAGGTACGCGTACATGAGAATTGTCGATTTTTTGAAATTTCAATTTTCTTCTTTAATTAAGGTTTATATTCAAGAAAACAACTAGAAAACATGTTCCTAACTGATTTTGTAACTTCTATGTCTTAGAAAACCAGCTTTATAGCAGCAGAAAGAAACTTGCTGAAAATAGCAAAATCTGACAGGTACGCGTACATGAGAATTCTCGATTTTTTGAAATTTCAATTTTCTTCTTTAATTAAGGTTTATATTCAAGAAAACCACTAGAAAACATGTTCCCAACTGATATTGTAACTTCTATGTCCTAGAAAACCAGGTTTATAGCAGCAGAAAGAAACTTGCTGAAAATGGCAAAATCTGACAGGTACGCGTACATGAGAATTGTCGATTTTTTGAAATTTCAATTTTCTTCTTTAATTAAGGTTTATATTCAAGAAAACAACTAGAAAACATGTTCCCAACTTATTTTGTAACTTCTATGTCTTAGAAAACCAGCTTTATAGCAGCAGAAAGAAACTTGCTGAAAATGGCAAAATCTGACAGGTACGCGTACATGAGAATTGTCGATTTTTTTAAATGTCAATTTTCTTCTTTAATTAAGGTTTATATTCAAGAAAACAACTAGAAAACATGTTCCCAACTGATTTTGTAACTTCTATGTCCTAGAAAACCAGCTTTATAGCAGCAGAAAGAAACTTGCTGAAAATAGCAAAATCTGACAGGTACGCGTACATGAGAATTGTCGATTTTTTGAAATTTCAATTTTCTTCTTTAATTAAGGTTTATATTCAAGAAAACAACTAGAAAACATGTTCCCAACAGATTTTGTAACTTCTATGTCCTAGAAAACCAGGTTTATAGCAGCAGAAAGAAACTTGCTGAAAATGGCAAAATCTGACAGGTACGCGTACATGAGAATTGTCGATTTTTTGAAATTTCAATTTTCTTCTTTAATTAAGGTTTATATTCAAGAAAACCACTAGAAAACATGTTCCCAACTGATTTTGTAACTTCTATGTCCTAGAAAACCAGGTTTATAGCAGCAGAAAGAAACTTGCTGAAAATGGCAAAATCTGACAGGTACGCGTACATGAGAATTGTCGATTTTTTGAAATTTCAATTTTCTTCTTTAATTAAGGTTTATATTGAAGAAAACAACTAGAAAACATGTTCCCAACTTATTTTGTAACTTCTATGTCTTAGAAAACCAGCTTTATAGCAGCAGAAAGAAACTTGCTGAAAATGGCAAAATCTGACAGGTACGCGTACATGAGAATTGTCGATTTTTTGAAATTTCAATTTTCTTCTTTAATTAAGGTTTATATTCAAGAAAACCACTAGAAAACATGTTCCCAACTGATTTTGTAACTTCTATGTCCTAGAAAACCAGGTTTATAGCAGCAGAAAGAAACTTGCTGAAAATGGCAAAATCTGACAGGTACGCGTACATGAGAATTGTCGATTTTTTTAAATTTCAATTTTCTTCTTTAATTAAGGTTTATATTCAAGAAAACAACTAGAAAACATGTTCCCAACTGATTTTGTCACTTCTACGTCCTAGAAAACCAGGTTTATAGCAGCAGAAAGAAACTTGCTGAAAATGGCAAAATCTGACAGGTACGCGTACATGAGAATTGTCGATTTTTTGAAATTTCAATTTTCTTCTTTAATTAAGGTTTATATTCAAGAAAACAACTAGAAAACATGTTCCTAACTGATTTTGTAACTTCTATGTCTTAGAAAACCAGCTTTATAGCAGCAGAAAGAAACTTGCTGAAAATAGCAAAATCTGACAGGTACGCGTACATGAGAATTCTCGATTTTTTGAAATTTCAATTTTCTTCTTTAATTAAGGTTTATATTCAAGAAAACCACTAGAAAACATGTTCCCAACTGATATTGTAACTTCTATGTCCTAGAAAACCAGGTTTATAGCTACAGAAAGAAACTTGCTGAAAATGGCAAAATCTGACAGGTACGCGTACATGAGAATTGTCGATTTTTTGAAATTTCAATTTTCTTCTTTAATTAAGGTTTATATTCAAGAAAACAACTAGAAAACATGTTCCCAACTTATTTTGTAACTTCTATGTCTTAGAAAACCAGCTTTATAGCAGCAGAAAGAAACTTGCTGAAAATGGCAAAATCTGACAGGTACGCGTACATGAGAATTGTCGATTTTTTTAAATGTCAATTTTCTTCTTTAATTAAGGTTTATATTCAAGAAAACAACTAGAAAACATGTTCCCAACTGATTTTGTAACTTCTATGTCCTAGAAAACCAGCTTTATAGCAGCAGAAAGAAACTTGCTGAAAATAGCAAAATCTGACAGGTACGCGTACATGAGAATTGTCGATTTTTTGAAATTTCAATTTTCTTCTTTAATTAAGGTTTATATTCAAGAAAACAACTAGAAAACATGTTCCCAACAGATTTTGTAACTTCTATGTCCTAGAAAACCAGGTTTATAGCAGCAGAAAGAAACTTGCTGAAAATGGCAAAATCTGACAGGTACGCGTACATGAGAATTGTCGATTTTTTGAAATTTCAATTTTCTTCTTTAATTAAGGTTTATATTCAAGAAAACAACTAGAAAACATGTTCCCAACTGATTTTGTCACTTCTACGTCCTAGAAAACCAGGTTTATAGCAGCAGAAAGAAACTTGCTGAAAATGGTAAAATCTGACAGGTACGCGTACATGAGAATTGTCGATTTTTTGAAATTTCAATTTTCTTCTTTAATTAAGGTTTATATTCAAGAAAACCACTAGAAAACATGTTCCCAACTGATTTTGTAACTTCTATGTCTTAGAAAACCAGGTTTATAGCAGCAGAAAGAAACTTGCTGAAAATGGCACACCTGACAGTTACGCGTACATGAGAACTCTTGATTTTTTGAAATTTCAATTTTCTTCTTTAATTAAGGTTTATATTCAAGAAAACCACTAGAAAACATGTTCCCAACTGATTTTGTAACTTCTACGTCCAAGAAAACCAGGTTTATAGCAGCAGAAAGAAATTTGCTGAAAATGGCAAAATCTGACAGGTACGCGTACATGAGAATTGTCGATTTTTTGAAATTTCAATTTTCTTCTTTAATTAAGGTTTATATTCAAGAAAACCACTAGAAAACATGTTCCCAACTGATTTTGTAACTTCTATGTCCTAGAAAATCAGGTTTATAGCAGCAGAAAGAAACTTGCTGAAAATGGCAAAATCTGACAGGTACGCGTACATGAGAATTGTCGATTTTTTGAAATTTCAATTTTCTTCTTTAATTAAGGTTTATATTCAAGAAAACAACTAGAAAACATGTTCCTAACTGATTTTGTAACTTCTATGTCTTAGAAAACCAGCTTTATAGCAGCAGAAAGAAACTTGCTGAAAATAGCAAAATCTGACAGGTACGCGTACATGAGAATTGTCGATTTTTTGAAATTTCAATTTTCTTCTTTAATTAAGGTTTATATTCAAGAAAACCACTAGAAAACATGTTCCCAACTGATATTGTAACTTCTATGTCCTAGAAAACCAGGTTTATAGCAGCAGAAAGAAACTTGCTGAAAATGGCAAAATCTGACAGGTACGCGTACATGAGAATTGTCGATTTTTTGAAATTTCAATTTTCTTCTTTAATTAAGGTTTATATTCAAGAACACCACTAGAAAACATGTTCCCAACTGATTTTGTAACTTCTATGTCTTAGAAAACCAGCTTTATAGCAGCAGAAAGAAACTTGCTGAAAATAGCAAAATCTGACAGGTACGCGTACATGAGAATTGTCGATTTTTTTAAATTTCAATTTTCTTCTTTAATTAAGGTTTATATTCAAGAAAACAACTAGAAAACATGTTCCTAACTGATTTTGTAACTTCTATGTCTTAGAAAACCAGCTTTATAGCAGCAGAAAGAAACTTGCTGAAAATAGCAAAATCTGACAGGTACGCGTACATGAGAATTGTCGATTTTTTGAAATTTCAATTTTCTTCTTTAATTAAGGTTTATATTCAAGAAAACCACTAGAAAACATGTTCCCAACTGATTTTGTAACTTCTATGTCTTAGAAAACCAGGTTTATAGCAGCAGAAAGAAACTTGCTGAAAATGGCAAAATCTGACAGGTACGCGTACATGAGAATTGTCGATTTTTTTAAATGTCAATTTTCTTCTTTAATTAAGGTTTATATTCAAGAAAACCACTAGAAAACATGTTCCCAACTGATTTTGTAACTTCTATGTCCTAGAAAACCAGCTTTATAGCAGCAGAAAGAAACTTGCTGAAAATAGCAAAATCTGACAGGTACGCGTACATGAGAATCGTCGATTTTTTTAAATTTCAATTTTCTTCTTTAATTAAGGTTTATATTCAAGAAAACAACTAGAAAACATGTTCCCAACAGATTTTGTAACTTCTATGTCCTAGAAAACCAGGTTTATAGCAGCAGAAAGAAACTTGCTGAAAATGGCAAAATCTGACAGGTACGCGTACATGAGAATTGTCGATTTTTTGAAATTTCAATTTTCTTCTTTAATTAAGGTTTATATTCAAGAAAACCACTAGAAAACATGTTCCCAACTGATTTTGTAACTTCTATGTCCTAGAAAACCAGGTTTATAGCAGCAGAAAGAAACTTGCTGAAAATGGCAAAATCTGACAGGTACGCGTACATGAGAATTGTCGATTTTTTGAAATTTCAATTTTCTTCTTTAATTAAGGTTTATATTGAAGAAAACAACTAGAAAACATGTTCCCAACTTATTTTGTAACTTCTATGTCTTAGAAAACCAGCTTTATAGCAGCAGAAAGAAACTTGCTGAAAATGGCAAAATCTGACAGGTACGCGTACATGAGAATTGTCGATTTTTTGAAATTTCAATTTTCTTCTTTAATTAAGGTTTATATTCAAGAAAACCACTAGAAAACATGTTCCCAACTGATTTTGTAACTTCTATGTCCTAGAAAACCAGGTTTATAGCAGCAGAAAGAAACTTGCTGAAAATGGCAAAATCTGACAGGTACGCGTACATGAGAATTGTCGATTTTTTTAAATTTCAATTTTCTTCTTTAATTAAGGTTTATATTCAAGAAAACAACTAGAAAACATGTTCCCAACTGATTTTGTCACTTCTACGTCCTAGAAAACCAGGTTTATAGCAGCAGAAAGAAACTTGCTGAAAATGGCAAAATCTGACAGGTACGCGTACATGAGAATTGTCGATTTTTTGAAATTTCAATTTTCTTCTTTAATTAAGGTTTATATTCAAGAAAACAACTAGAAAACATGTTCCTAACTGATTTTGTAACTTCTATGTCTTAGAAAACCAGCTTTATAGCAGCAGAAAGAAACTTGCTGAAAATAGCAAAATCTGACAGGTACGCGTACATGAGAATTGTCGATTTTTTGAAATTTCAATTTTCTTCTTTAATTAAGGTTTATATTCAAGAAAACCACTAGAAAACATGTTCCCAACTGATATTGTAACTTCTATGTCCTAGAAAACCAGGTTTATAGCTACAGAAAGAAACTTGCTGAAAATGGCAAAATCTGACAGGTACGCGTACATGAGAATTGTCGATTTTTTGAAATTTCAATTTTCTTCTTTAATTAAGGTTTATATTCAAGAAAACAACTAGAAAACATGTTCCCAACTGATTTTGTAACTTCTATGTCTTAGAAAACCAGCTTTATAGCAGCAGAAAGAAACTTGCTGAAAATGGCAAAATCTGACAGGTACGCGTACATGAGAATTGTCGATTTTTTGAAATTTCAATTTTCTTCTTTAATTAAGGTTTATATTCAAGAAAACAACTAGAAAACATGTTCCCAACTGATTTTGTAACTTCTATGTCCTAGAAAACCAGCTTTATAGCAGCAGAAAGAAACTTGCTGAAAATGGTAAAATCTGACAGGTACGCGTACATGAGAATTGTCGATTTTTTGAAATTTCAATTTTCTTCTTTAATTAAGGTTTATATTCAAGAAAACCACTAGAAAACATGTTCCCAACTGATTTTGTAACTTCTATGTCTTAGAAAACCAGGTTTATAGCAGCAGAAAGAAACTTGCTGAAAATGGCACACCTGACAGTTACGCGTACATGAGAACTCTTGATTTTTTGAAATTTCAATTTTCTTCTTTAATTAAGGTTTATATTCAAGAAAACCACTAGAAAACATGTTCCCAACTGATTTTGTAACTTCTACGTCCAAGAAAACCAGGTTTATAGCAGCAGAAAGAAATTTGCTGAAAATGGCAAAATCTGACAGGTACGCGTACATGAGAATTGTCGATTTTTTGAAATTTCAATTTTCTTCTTTAATTAAGGTTTATATTCAAGAAAACCACTAGAAAACATGTTCCCAACTGATTTTGTAACTTCTATGTCCTAGAAAATCAGGTTTATAGCAGCAGAAAGAAACTTGCTGAAAATGGCAAAATCTGACAGGTACGCGTACATGAGAATTGTCGATTTTTTGAAATTTCAATTTTCTTCTTTAATTAAGGTTTATATTCAAGAAAACAACTAGAAAACATGTTCCTAACTGATTTTGTAACTTCTATGTCTTAGAAAACCAGCTTTATAGCAGCAGAAAGAAACTTGCTGAAAATAGCAAAATCTGACAGGTACGCGTACATGAGAATTGTCGATTTTTTGAAATTTCAATTTTCTTCTTTAATTAAGGTTTATATTCAAGAAAACCACTAGAAAACATGTTCCCAACTGATATTGTAACTTCTATGTCCTAGAAAACCAGGTTTATAGCAGCAGAAAGAAACTTGCTGAAAATGGCAAAATCTGACAGGTACGCGTACATGAGAATTGTCGATTTTTTGAAATTTCAATTTTCTTCTTTAATTAAGGTTTATATTCAAGAACACCACTAGAAAACATGTTCCCAACTGATTTTGTAACTTCTATGTCTTAGAAAACCAGCTTTATAGCAGCAGAAAGAAACTTGCTGAAAATAGCAAAATCTGACAGGTACGCGTACATGAGAATTGTCGATTTTTTTAAATTTCAATTTTCTTCTTTAATTAAGGTTTATATTCAAGAAAACAACTAGAAAACATGTTCCTAACTGATTTTGTAACTTCTATGTCTTAGAAAACCAGCTTTATAGCAGCAGAAAGAAACTTGCTGAAAATAGCAAAATCTGACAGGTACGCGTACATGAGAATTGTCGATTTTTTGAAATTTCAATTTTCTTCTTTAATTAAGGTTTATATTCAAGAAAACCACTAGAAAACATGTTCCCAACTGATTTTGTAACTTCTATGTCTTAGAAAACCAGGTTTATAGCAGCAGAAAGAAACTTGCTGAAAATGGCAAAATCTGACAGGTACGCGTACATGAGAATTGTCGATTTTTTTAAATGTCAATTTTCTTCTTTAATTAAGGTTTATATTCAAGAAAACCACTAGAAAACATGTTCCCAACTGATTTTGTAACTTCTATGTCCTAGAAAACCAGCTTTATAGCAGCAGAAAGAAACTTGCTGAAAATAGCAAAATCTGACAGGTACGCGTACATGAGAATCGTCGATTTTTTTAAATTTCAATTTTCTTCTTTAATTAAGGTTTATATTCAAGAAAACAACTAGAAAACATGTTCCCAACAGATTTTGTAACTTCTATGTCCTAGAAAACCAGGTTTATAGCAGCAGAAAGAAACTTGCTGAAAATGGCAAAATCTGACAGGTACGCGTACATGAGAATTGTCGATTTTTTGAAATTTCAATTTTCTTCTTTAATTAAGGTTTATATTCAAGAAAACCACTAGAAAACATGTTCCCAACTGATTTTGTAACTTCTATGTCCTAGAAAACCAGGTTTATAGCAGCAGAAAGAAACTTGCTGAAAATGGCAAAATCTGACAGGTACGCGTACATGAGAATTGTCGATTTTTTGAAATTTCAATTTTCTTCTTTAATTAAGGTCTATATTCAAGAAAACAACTAGAAAACATGTTCCCAACTGATTTTGTAACTTCTACGTCCTAGAAAACCAGGTTTATAGCAGCAGAAAGAAACTTGCTGAAAATGGTAAAATCTGACAGGTACGCGTACATGAGAATTGTCGATTTTTTTAAATTTCAATTGTCTTCTTTAATTAAGGTTTATATTCAAGAAAACCACTAGAAAACATGTTCCCAACTGATTTTGTAACTTCTATGTCTTAGAAAACCAGGTTTATAGCAGCAGAAAGAAACTTGCTGAAAATGGCACACCTGACAGTTACGCGTACATGAGAACTCTCGATTTTTTGAAATTTCAATTTTCTTCTTTAATTAAGGTTTATATTCAAGAAAACCACTAGAAAACATGTTCCCAACTGATTTTGTAACTTCTATGTCCTAGAAAACCAGGTTTATAGCAGCAGAAAGAAACTTGCTGAAAATGGCAAAATCTGACAGGTACGCGTACATGAGAATTGTCGATTTTTTGAAATTTCAATTTTCTTCTTTAATTAAGGTTTATATTCAAGAAAACAACTAGAAAACATGTTCCCAACTTATTTTGTAACTTCTATGTACTAGAAAACCAGCTTTATAGCAGCAGAAAGAAACTTGCTGAAAATGGCAAAATCTGACAGGTACGCGTACATGAGAATTGTCGATTTTTTTAAATTTCAATTTTCTTCTTTAATTAAGGTTTATATTCAAGAAAACAACTAGAAAACATGTTCCCAACAGATTTTGTAACTTCTATGTCCTAGAAAACCAGGTTTATAGCAGCAGAAAGAAACTTGCTGAAAATGGCAAAATCTGACAGGTACGCGTACATGAGAATTGTCGATTTTTTGAAATTTCAATTTTCTTCTTTAATTAAGGTTTATATTCTAGAAAACAACTAGAAAACATGTTCCCAACTGATTTTGTCACTTCTACGTCCTAGAAAACCAGGTTTATAGCAGCAGAAAGAAACTTGCTGAAAATGGTAAAATCTGACAGGTACGCGTACATGAGAATTGTCGATTTTTTGAAATTTCAATTTTCTTCTTTAATTAAGGTTTATATTCAAGAAAACCACTAGAAAACATGTTCCCAACTGATTTTGTAACTTCTATGTCCTAGAAAACCAGGTTTATAGCAGCAGAAAGAAACTTGCTGAAAATGGCAAAATCTGACACGTACGCGTACATGAGAATTGTCGATTTTTTGAAATTTCAATTTTCTTCTTTAATTAAGGTTTATATTCAAGAAAACCACTAGAAAACATGTTCCCAACTGATATTGTAACTTCTATGTCCTAGAAAACCAGGTTTATAGCAGCAGAAAGAAACTTGCTGAAAATGGCAAAATCTGACACGTACGCGTACATGAGAATTGTCGATTTTTTGAAATTTCAATTTTCTTCTTTAATTAAGGTTTATATTCAAGAAAACAACTAGAAAACATGTTCCCAACTTATTTTGCAACTTCTATGTCTTAGAAAACCAGCTTTATAGCAGCAGAAAGAAACTTGCTGAAAATGGCAAAATCTGACAGGTACGCGTACATGAGAATTGTCGATTTTTTTAAATGTCAATTTTCTTCTTTAATTAAGGTTTATATTCAAGAAAACCACTAGAAAACATGTTCCCAACTGATTTTGTAACTTCTATGTCCTAGAAAACCAGCTTTATAGCAGCAGAAAGAAACTTGCTGAAAATAGCAAAATCTGACAGGTACGCGTACATGAGAATTGTCGATTTTTTGAAATTTCAATTTTCTTCTTTAATTAAGGTTTATATTCAAGAAAACCACTAGAAAACATGTTCCCAACTGATTTTGTAACTTCTATGTCCTAGAAAACCAGGTTTATAGCAGCAGAAAGAAACTTGCTGAAAATGGCAAAATCTGACAGGTACGCGTACATGAGAATTGTCGATTTTTTGAAATTTCAATTTTCTTCTTTAATTAAGGTTTATATTCAAGAAAACAACTAGAAAACATGTTCCCAACTGATATTGTAACTTCTATGTCCTAGAAAACCAGGTTTATAGCAGCAGAAAGAAACTTGCTGAAAATGGCAAAATCTGACAGGTACGCGTACATGAGAATTGTCGATTTTTTGAAATTTCAATTTTCTTCTTTAATTAAGGTTTATATTGAAGAAAACAACTAGAAAACATGTTCCCAACTTATTTTGTAACTTCTATGTCTTAGAAAACCAGCTTTATAGCAGCAGAAAGAAACTTGCTGAAAATGGCAAAATCTGACAGGTACGCGTACATGAGAATTGTCGATTTTTTTAAATTTCAATTTTCTTCTTTAATTAAGGTTTATATTCAAGAAAACAACTAGAAAACATGTTCCCAACAGATTTTGTAACTTCTATGTCCTAGAAAACCAGGTTTATAGCAGCAGAAAGAAACTTGCTGAAAATGGCAAAATCTGACAGGTACGCGTACATGAGAATTGTCGATTTTTTGAAATTTCAATTTTCTTCTTTAATTAAGGTTTATATTCTAGAAAACAACTAGAAAACATGTTCCCAACTGATTTTGTCACTTCTACGTCCTAGAAAACCAGGTTTATAGCAGCAGAAAGAAACTTGCTGAAAATGGTAAAATCTGACAGGTACGCGTACATGAGAATTGTCGATTTTTTGAAATTTCAATTTTCTTCTTTAATTAAGGTTTATATTCAAGAAAACCACTAGAAAACATGTTCCCAACTGATTTTGTAACTTCTATGTCCTAGAAAACCAGGTTTATAGCAGCAGAAAGAAACTTGCTGAAAATGGCAAAATCTGACACGTACGCGTACATGAGAATTGTCGATTTTTTGAAATTTCAATTTTCTTCTTTAATTAAGGTTTATATTCAAGAAAACCACTAGAAAACATGTTCCCAACTGATATTGTAACTTCTATGTCCTAGAAAACCAGGTTTATAGCAGCAGAAAGAAACTTGCTGAAAATGGCAAAATCTGACACGTACGCGTACATGAGAATTGTCGATTTTTTGAAATTTCAATTTTCTTCTTTAATTAAGGTTTATATTCAAGAAAACAACTAGAAAACATGTTCCCAACTTATTTTGCAACTTCTATGTCTTAGAAAACCAGCTTTATAGCAGCAGAAAGAAACTTGCTGAAAATGGCAAAATCTGACAGGTACGCGTACATGAGAATTGTCGATTTTTTTAAATGTCAATTTTCTTCTTTAATTAAGGTTTATATTCAAGAAAACCACTAGAAAACATGTTCCCAACTGATTTTGTAACTTCTATGTCCTAGAAAACCAGCTTTATAGCAGCAGAAAGAAACTTGCTGAAAATAGCAAAATCTGACAGGTACGCGTACATGAGAATTGTCGATTTTTTGAAATTTCAATTTTCTTCTTTAATTAAGGTTTATATTCAAGAAAACAACTAGAAAACATGTTCCCAACAGATTTTGTAACTTCTATGTCCTAGAAAACCAGGTTTATAGCAGCAGAAAGAAACTTGCTGAAAATGGTAAAATCTGACAGGTACGCGTACATGAGAATTGTCGATTTTTTGAAATTTCAATTTTCTTCTTTAATTAAGGTTTATATTCAAGAAAACCACTAGAAAACATGTTCCCAACTGATTTTGTAACTTCTATGTCCTAGAAAACCAGGTTTATAGCAGCAGAAAGAAACTTGCTGAAAATGGCAAAATCTGACAGGTACGCGTACATGAGAATTGTCGATTTTTTGAAATTTCAATTTTCTTCTTTAATTAAGGTTTATATTCAAGAAAACAACTAGAAAACATGTTCCCAACTTATTTTGTAACTTCTATGTCTTAGAAAACCAGCTTTATAGCAGCAGAAAGAAACTTGCTGAAAATGGCAAAATCTGACAGGTACGCGTACATGAGAATTGTCGATTTTTTTAAATGTCAATTTTCTTCTTTAATTAAGGTTTATATTCAAGAAAACCACTAGAAAACATGTTCCCAACTGATTTTGTAACTTCTATGTCCTAGAAAACCAGCTTTATAGCAGCAGAAAGAAACTTGCTGAAAATAGCAAAATCTGACAGGTACGCGTACATGAGAATTGTCGATTTTTTGAAATTTCAATTTTCTTCTTTAATTAAGGTTTATATTCAAGAAAACCACTAGAAAACATGTTCCCAACTGATTTTGTAACTTCTATGTCCTAGAAAACCAGGTTTATAGCAGCAGAAAGAAACTTGCTGAAAATGGCAAAATCTGACAGGTACGCGTACATGAGAATTGTCGATTTTTTGAAATTTCAATTTTCTTCTTTAATTAAGGTTTATATTCAAGAAAACAACTAGAAAACATGTTCCCAACTGATATTGTAACTTCTATGTCCTAGAAAACCAGGTTTATAGCAGCAGAAAGAAACTTGCTGAAAATGGCAAAATCTGACAGGTACGCGTACATGAGAATTGTCGATTTTTTCAAATTTCAATTTTCTTCTTTAATTAAGGTTTATATTCAAGAAAACAACTAGAAAACATGTTCCCAACTTATTTTGTAACTTCTATGTCTTAGAAAACCAGCTTTATAGCAGCAGAAAGAAACTTGCTGAAAATGGCAAAATCTGACAGGTACGCGTACATGAGAATTGTCGATTTTTTTAAATGTCAATTTTCTTCTTTAATTAAGGTTTATATTCAAGAAAACCACTAGAAAACATGTTCCCAACAGATTTTGTAACTTCTATGTCCTAGAAAACCAGGTTTATAGCAGCAGAAAGAAACTTGCTGAAAATGGCAAAATCTGACAGGTACGCGTACATGAGAATTGTCGATTTTTTGAAATTTCAATTTTCTTCTTTAATTAAAGTTTATATTCAAGAAAACCACTATAAAACATGTTCCCAACTGATTTTGTAACTTCTATGTCTTAGAAAACCAGGTTTATAGCAGCAGAAAGAAACTTGCTGAAAATGGCAAAATCTGACAGGTACGCGTACATGAGAATTGTCGATTTTTTGAAATTTCAATTTTCTTCTTTAATTAAGGTTTATATTCAAGAAAACAACTAGAAAACATGTTCCCAACTTATTTTGTAACTTCTATGTCTTAGAAAACCAGCTTTATAGCAGCAGAAAGAAACTTGCTGAAAATGGCAAAATCTGACAGGTACGCGTACATGAGAATTGTCGATTTTTTTAAATGTCAATTTTCTTCTTTAATTAAGGTTTATATTCAAGAAAACCACTAGAAAACATGTTCCCAACTGATTTTGTAACTTCTATGTCCTAGAAAACCAGCTTTATAGCAGCAGAAAGAAACTTGCTGAAAATAGCAAAATCTGACAGGTACGCGTACATGAGAATTGTCGATTTTTTGAAATTTCAATTTTCTTCTTTAATTAAGGTTTATATTCAAGAAAACAACTAGAAAACATGTTCCCAACAGATTTTGTAACTTCTATGTCCTAGAAAACCAGGTTTATAGCAGCAGAAAGAAACTTGCTGAAAATGGCAAAATCTGACAGGTACGCGTACATGAGAATTGTCGATTTTTTGAAATTTCAATTTTCTTCTTTAATTAAAGTTTATATTCAAGAAAACCACTATAAAACATGTTCCCAACTGATTTTGTAACTTCTATGTCTTAGAAAACCAGGTTTATAGCAGCAGAAAGAAACTTGCTGAAAATGGCAAAATCTGACAGGTACGCGTACATGAGAATTGTCGATTTTTTGAAATTTCAATTTTCTTCTTTAATTAAGGTTTATATTCAAGAAAACAACTAGAAAACATGTTCCCAACTTATTTTGTAACTTCTATGTCTTAGAAAACCAGCTTTATAGCAGCAGAAAGAAACTTGCTGAAAATGGCAAAATCTGACAGGTACGCGTACATGAGAATTGTCGATTTTTTTAAATGTCAATTTTCTTCTTTAATTAAGGTTTATATTCAAGAAAACCACTAGAAAACATGTTCCCAACAGATTTTGTAACTTCTATGTCCTAGAAAACCAGGTTTATAGCAGCAGAAAGAAACTTGCTGAAAATGGCAAAATCTGACAGGTACGCGTACATGAGAATTGTCGATTTTTTGAAATTTCAATTTTCTTCTTTAATTAAAGTTTATATTCAAGAAAACCACTATAAAACATGTTCCCAACTGATTTTGTAACTTCTATGTCTTAGAAAACCAGGTTTATAGCAGCAGAAAGAAACTTGCTGAAAATGGCAAAATCTGACAGGTACGCGTACATGAGAATTGTCGATTTTTTGAAATTTCAATTTTCTTCTTTAATTAAGGTTTATATTCAAGAAAACAACTAGAAAACATGTTCCCAACTTATTTTGTAACTTCTATGTCTTAGAAAACCAGCTTTATAGCAGCAGAAAGAAACTTGCTGAAAATGGCAAAATCTGACAGGTACGCGTACATGAGAATTGTCGATTTTTTTAAATGTCAATTTTCTTCTTTAATTAAGGTTTATATTCAAGAAAACCACTAGAAAACATGTTCCCAACTGATTTTGTAACTTCTATGTCCTAGAAAACCAGCTTTATAGCAGCAGAAAGAAACTTGCTGAAAATAGCAAAATCTGACAGGTACGCGTACATGAGAATTGTCGATTTTTTGAAATTTCAATTTTCTTCTTTAATTAAGGTTTATATTCAAGAAAACAACTAGAAAACATGTTCCCAACAGATTTTGTAACTTCTATGTCCTAGAAAACCAGGTTTATAGCAGCAGAAAGAAACTTGCTGAAAATGGCAAAATCTGACAGGTACGCGTACATGAGAATTGTCGATTTTTTGAAATTTCAATTTTCTTCTTTAATTAAAGTTTATATTCAAGAAAACCACTATAAAACATGTTCCCAACTGATTTTGTAACTTCTATGTCTTAGAAAACCAGGTTTATAGCAGCAGAAAGAAACTTGCTGAAAATGGCAAAATCTGACAGGTACGCGTACATGAGAATTGTCGATTTTTTGAAATTTCAATTTTCTTCTTTAATTAAGGTTTATATTCAAGAAAACAACTAGAAAACATGTTCCCAACTTATTTTGTAACTTCTATGTCTTAGAAAACCAGCTTTATAGCAGCAGAAAGAAACTTGCTGAAAATGGCAAAATCTGACAGGTACGCGTACATGAGAATTGTCGATTTTTTTAAATGTCCATTTTCTTCTTTAATTAAGGTTTATATTCAAGAAAACCACTAGAAAACATGTTCCTAACTGATTTTGTAACTTCTATGTCCTAGAAAACCAGCTTTATAGCAGCAGAAAGAAACTTGCTGAAAATAGCAAAATCTGACAGGTACGCGTACATGAGAATTGTCGATTTTTTTAAATTTCAATTTTCTTCTTTAATTAAGGTTTATATTCTAGAAAACAACTAGAAAACATGTTCCCAACTGATTTTGTCACTTCTACGTCCTAGAAAACCAGGTTTATAGCAGCAGAAAGAAACTTGCTGAAAATGGTAAAATCTGACAGGTACGGGTACATGAGAATTGTCGATTTTTTGAAATTTCAATTTTCTTCTTTAATTAAGGTTTATATTCAAGAAAACCATTAGAAAACATGTTCCCAACTGATTTTGTAACTTCTATGTCTTAGAAAACCAGGTTTATAGCAGCAGAAAGAAACTTGCTGAAAATGGCACACCTGACAGTTACGCGTACATGAGAACTCTCGATTTTTTGAAATTTCAATTTTCTTCTTTAATTAAGGTTTATATTCAAGAAAACCACTAGAAAACATGTTCCCAACTGATTTTGTAACTTCTATGTCCTAGAAAACCAGGTTTATAGCAGCAGAAAGAAACTTGCTCAAAAGGCAAAATCTGACAGGTACGCGTACATGAGAATTGTCGATTTTTTTAAATTTCAATTTTCTTCTTTAATTAAGGTTTATATTCAAGAAAACAACTAGAAATCATGTTCATAACTGATTTTGTAACTTCTATGTCCTAGAAAACCAGGTTTATAGCAGCAGAAAGAAACTTGCTGAAAATGGCAAAATCTGACAGGTACGCGTACATGAGAATTGTCGATTTTTTTAAATGTCAATTTTCTTCTTTAATTAAGGTTTATATTCAAGAAAACAACTAGAAAACATCTTCCCAACAGATTTTGTAACTTCTATGTCCTAGAAAACCCGGTTTATAGCAGCAGAAAGAAACTTGCTGAAAATGCCAAAATCTGACAGGTATGCGTACATGAGAATTGTCGATTTTTTGAAATTTCAATTTTCTTCTTTAATTAAGGTTTATATTCAAGAAAACAACTAGAAAACATGTTCCCAACTGATTTTGTCACTTCTATGTCCTAGAAAACCAGGTTTATAGCAGCAGAAAGAAACTTGCTGAAAATGGCAAAATCTGACACGTACGCGTACATGAGAATTGTCGATTTTTTGAAATTTCAATTTTCTTCTTTAATTAAGGTTTATATTCTAGAAAACAACTAGAAAACATGTTTCCAACTGATATTGTAACTTCTATGTCCTAGAAAACCAGGTTTATAGCAGCAGAAAGAAACTTGCTGAAAATGGCAAAATCTGACAGGTACGCGTACATGAGAATTGTCGATTTTTTCAAATTTCAATTTTCTTCTTTAATTAAGGTTTATATTCAAGAAAACAACTAGAAAACATGTTCCCAACTTATTTTGTAACTTCTATGTCTTAGAAAACCAGCTTTATAGCAGCAGAAAGAAACTTGCTGAAAATGGCAAAATCTGACAGGTACGCGTACATGAGAATTGTCGATTTTTTTAAATGTCAATTTTCTTCTTTAATTAAGGTTTATATTCAAGAAAACCACTAGAAAACATGTTCCCAACTGATTTTGTAACTTCTATGTCCTAGAAAACCAGCTTTATAGCAGCAGAAAGAAACTTGCTGAAAATAGCAAAATCTGACAGGTACGCGTACATGAGAATTGTCGATTTTTTGAAATTTCAATTTTCTTCTTTAATTAAGGTTTATATTCAAGAAAACAACTAGAAAACATGTTCCCAACAGATTTTGTAACTTCTATGTCCTAGAAAACCAGGTTTATAGCAGCAGAAAGAAACTTGCTGAAAATGGCAAAATCTGACAGGTACGCGTACATGAGAATTGTCGATTTTTTGAAATTTCAATTTTCTTCTTTAATTAAAGTTTATATTCAAGAAAACCACTATAAAACATGTTCCCAACTGATTTTGTAACTTCTATGTCTTAGAAAACCAGGTTTATAGCAGCAGAAAGAAACTTGCTGAAAATGGCAAAATCTGACAGGTACGCGTACATGAGAATTGTCGATTTTTTGAAATTTCAATTTTCTTCTTTAATTAAGGTTTATATTCAAGAAAACAACTAGAAAACATGTTCCCAACTTATTTTGTAACTTCTATGTCTTAGAAAACCAGCTTTATAGCAGCAGAAAGAAACTTGCTGAAAATGGCAAAATCTGACAGGTACGCGTACATGAGAATTGTCGATTTTTTTAAATGTCAATTTTCTTCTTTAATTAAGGTTTATATTCAAGAAAACCACTAGAAAACATGTTCCTAACTGATTTTGTAACTTCTATGTCCTAGAAAACCAGCTTTATAGCAGCAGAAAGAAACTTGCTGAAAATAGCAAAATCTGACAGGTACTCGTACATGAGAATTGTCGATTTTTTTAAATTTCAATTTTCTTCTTTAATTAAGGTTTATATTCAAGAAAACAACTAGAAAACATGTTCCCAACAGATTTTGTAACTTCTATGTCCTAGAAAACCAGGTTTATAGCAGCAGAAAGAAACTTGCTGAAAATGGCAAAATCTGACAGGTACGCGTACATGAGAATTGTCGATTTTTTGAAATTTCAATTTTCTTCTTTAATTAAGGTTTATATTCTAGAAAACAACTAGAAAACATGTTCCCAACTGATTTTGTAACTTCTATGTCTTAGAAAACCAGGTTTATAGCAGCAGAAAGAAACTTGCTGAAAATGGTAAAATCTGACAGGTACGCGTACATGAGAATTGTCGATTTTTTGAAATTTCAATTTTCTTCTTTAATTAAGGTTTATATTCAAGAAAACCACTAGAAAACATGTTCCCAACTGATTTTGTAACTTCTATGTCCTAGAAAACCAGGTTTATAGCAGCAGAAAGAAACTTGCTCAAAAGGCAAAATCTGACAGGTACGCGTACATGAGAATTGTCGATTTTTTTAAATTTCAATTTTCTTCTTTAATTAAGGTTTATATTCAAGAAAACAACTAGAAAACATGTTCATAACTGATTTTGTAACTTCTATGTCCTAGAAAACCAGGTTTATAGCAGCAGAAAGAAACTTGCTGAAAATGGCAAAATCTGACAGGTACGCGTACATGAGAATTGTCGATTTTTTTAAATGTCAATTTTCTTCTTTAATTAAGGTTTATATTCAAGAAAACAACTAGAAAACCTCTTCCCAACAGATTTTGTAACTTCTATGTCCTAGAAAACCCGGTTTATAGCAGCAGAAAGAAACTTGCTGAAAATGCCAAAATCTGACAGGTATGCGTACATGAGAATTGTCGATTTTTTGAAATTTCAATTTTCTTCTTTAATTAAGGTTTATATTCAAGAAAACAACTAGAAAACATGTTCCCAACTGATTTTGTCACTTCTATGTCCTAGAAAACCAGGTTTATAGCAGCAGAAAGAAACTTGCTGAAAATGGCAAAATCTGACACGTACGCGTACATGAGAATTGTCGATTTTTTGAAATTTCAATTTTCTTCTTTAATTAAGGTTTATATTCAAGAAAACCACTAGAAAACATGTTCCCAACTGATTTTGTAACTTCTATGTCCTAGAAAACCAGGTTTATAGCAGCAGAAAGAAACTTGCTCAAAAGACAAAATCTGACAGGTACGCGTACATGAGAATTGTCGATTTTTTGAAATTTCAATTTTCTTCTTTAATTAAGGTTTATATTCAAGAAAACAACTAGAAAACATGTTCCCAACTGATTTTGTAACTTCTATGTCCTAGAAAACCAGGTTTATAGCAGCAGAAAGAAACTTGCTCAAAAGGCAAAATCTGACAGGTACGCGTACATGAGAATT
Organism: Sepiola atlantica; assembly: GCA_963556195.1. Lineage (NCBI taxonomy): Eukaryota > Metazoa > Mollusca > Cephalopoda > Sepiida > Sepiolidae > Sepiola > Sepiola atlantica. The sequence goes on from OY744532.1 coordinate 88,917,065, forward strand.
GTCGATTTTTTTAAATTTCAATTTTCTTCTTTAATTAAGGTTTATATTCAAGAAAACAACTAGAAATCATGTTCATAACTGATTTTGTAACTTCTATGTCCTAGAAAACCAGGTTTATAGCAGCAGAAAGAAACTTGCTGAAAATGGCAAAATCTGACAGGTACGCGTACATGAGAATTGTCGATTTTTTTAAATGTCAATTTTCTTCTTTAATTAAGGTTTATATTCAAGAAAACAACTAGAAAACATCTTCCCAACAGATTTTGTAACTTCTATGTCCTAGAAAACCCGGTTTATAGCAGCAGAAAGAAACTTGCTGAAAATGCCAAAATCTGACAGGTATGCGTACATGAGAATTGTCGATTTTTTGAAATTTCAATTTTCTTCTTTAATTAAGGTTTATATTCAAGAAAACAACTAGAAAACATGTTCCCAACTGATTTTGTCACTTCTATGTCCTAGAAAACCAGGTTTATAGCAGCAGAAAGAAACTTGCTGAAAATGGCAAAATCTGACACGTACGCGTACATGAGAATTGTCGATTTTTTGAAATTTCAATTTTCTTCTTTAATTAAGGTTTATATTCAAGAAAACCACTAGAAAACATGTTCCCAACTGATTTTGTAACTTCTATGTCCTAGAAAACCAGGTTTATAGCAGCAGAAAGAAACTTGCTCAAAAGACAAAATCTGACAGGTACGCGTACATGAGAATTGTCGATTTTTTGAAATTTCAATTTTCTTCTTTAATTAAGGTTTATATTCAAGAAAACCACTAGAAAACATGTTCCCAACTGATTTTGTAACTTCTATGTCCTAGAAAACCAGGTTTATAGCAGCAGAAAGAAACTTGCTCAAAAGGCAAAATCTGACAGGTACGCGTACATGAGAATTGTCGATTTTTTGAAATTTCAATTTTCTTCTTTAATTAAAGTTTATATTCAAGAAAACCACTATAAAACATGTTCCCAACTGATTTTGTAACTTCTATGTCTTAGAAAACCAGGTTTATAGCAGCAGAAAGAAACTTGCTGAAAATGGCAAAATCTGACAGGTACGCGTACATGAGAATTGTCGATTTTTTGAAATTTCAATTTTCTTCTTTAATTAAGGTTTATATTCAAGAAAACAACTAGAAAACATGTTCCCAACTTATTTTGTAACTTCTATGTCTTAGAAAACCAGCTTTATAGCAGCAGAAAGAAACTTGCTGAAAATGGCAAAATCTGACAGGTACGCGTACATGAGAATTGTCGATTTTTTTAAATGTCAATTTTCTTCTTTAATTAAGGTTTATATTCAAGAAAACCACTAGAAAACATGTTCCTAACTGATTTTGTAACTTCTATGTCCTAGAAAACCAGCTTTATAGCAGCAGAAAGAAACTTGCTGAAAATAGCAAAATCTGACAGGTACGCGTACATGAGAATTGTCGATTTTTTTAAATTTCAATTTTCTTCTTTAATTAAGGTTTATATTCAAGAAAACAACTAGAAAACATGTTCCCAACAGATTTTGTAACTTCTATGTCCTAGAAAACCAGGTTTATAGCAGCAGAAAGAAACTTGCTGAAAATGGCAAAATCTGACAGGTACGCGTACATGAGAATTGTCGATTTTTTGAAATTTCAATTTTCTTCTTTAATTAAGGTTTATATTCTAGAAAACAACTAGAAAACATGTTCCCAACTGATTTTGTAACTTCTATGTCTTAGAAAACCAGGTTTATAGCAGCAGAAAGAAACTTGCTGAAAATGGTAAAATCTGACAGGTACGCGTACATGAGAATTGTCGATTTTTTGAAATTTCAATTTTCTTCTTTAATTAAGGTTTATATTCAAGAAAACCACTAGAAAACATGTTCCCAACTGATTTTGTAACTTCTATGTCCTAGAAAACCAGGTTTATAGCAGCAGAAAGAAACTTGCTCAAAAGGCAAAATCTGACAGGTACGCGTACATGAGAATTGTCGATTTTTTTAAATTTCAATTTTCTTCTTTAATTAAGGTTTATATTCAAGAAAACAACTAGAAAACATGTTCATAACTGATTTTGTAACTTCTATGTCCTAGAAAACCAGGTTTATAGCAGCAGAAAGAAACTTGCTGAAAATGGCAAAATCTGACAGGTACGCGTACATGAGAATTGTCGATTTTTTTAAATGTCAATTTTCTTCTTTAATTAAGGTTTATATTCAAGAAAACAACTAGAAAACCTCTTCCCAACAGATTTTGTAACTTCTATGTCCTAGAAAACCCGGTTTATAGCAGCAGAAAGAAACTTGCTGAAAATGCCAAAATCTGACAGGTATGCGTACATGAGAATTGTCGATTTTTTGAAATTTCAATTTTCTTCTTTAATTAAGGTTTATATTCAAGAAAACAACTAGAAAACATGTTCCCAACTGATTTTGTCACTTCTATGTCCTAGAAAACCAGGTTTATAGCAGCAGAAAGAAACTTGCTGAAAATGGCAAAATCTGACACGTACGCGTACATGAGAATTGTCGATTTTTTGAAATTTCAATTTTCTTCTTTAATTAAGGTTTATATTCAAGAAAACCACTAGAAAACATGTTCCCAACTGATTTTGTAACTTCTATGTCCTAGAAAACCAGGTTTATAGCAGCAGAAAGAAACTTGCTCAAAAGACAAAATCTGACAGGTACGCGTACATGAGAATTGTCGATTTTTTGAAATTTCAATTTTCTTCTTTAATTAAGGTTTATATTCAAGAAAACAACTAGAAAACATGTTCCCAACTGATTTTGTAACTTCTATGTCCTAGAAAACCAGGTTTATAGCAGCAGAAAGAAACTTGCTCAAAAGGCAAAATCTGACAGGTACGCGTACATGAGAATTGTCGATTTTTTGAAATTTCAATTTTCTTCTTTAATTAAGGTTTATATTCAAGAAAACAACTAGAAATCATGTTCATAACTGATTTTGTAACTTCTATGTCCTAGAAAACCAGGTTTATAGCAGCAGAAAGAAACTTGCTGAAAATGGCAAAATCTGACAGGTACGCGTACATGAGAATTGTCGATTTTTTTAAATGTCAATTTTCTTCTTTAATTAAGGTTTATATTCAAGAAAACAACTAGAAAACATCTTCCCAACAGATTTTGTAACTTCTATGTCCTAGAAAACCCGGTTTATAGCAGCAGAAAGAAACTTGCTGAAAATGCCAAAATCTGACAGGTATGCGTACATGAGAATTGTCGATTTTTTGAAATTTCAATTTTCTTCTTTAATTAAGGTTTATATTCAAGAAAACAACTAGAAAACATGTTCCCAACTGATTTTGTCACTTCTATGTCCTAGAAAACCAGGTTTATAGCAGCAGAAAGAAACTTGCTGAAAATGGCAAAATCTGACACGTACGCGTACATGAGAATTGTCGATTTTTTGAAATTTCAATTTTCTTCTTTAATTAAGGTTTATATTCAAGAAAACCACTAGAAAACATGTTCCCAACTGATTTTGTAACTTCTATGTCCTAGAAAACCAGGTTTATAGCAGCAGAAAGAAACTTGCTCAAAAGACAAAATCTGACAGGTACGCGTACATGAGAATTGTCGATTTTTTGAAATTTCAATTTTCTTCTTTAATTAAGGTTTATATTCAAGAAAACCACTAGAAAACATGTTCCCAACTGATTTTGTAACTTCTATGTCCTAGAAAACCAGGTTTATAGCAGCAGAAAGAAACTTGCTCAAAAGGCAAAATCTGACAGGTACGCGTACATGAGAATTGTCGATTTTTTGAAATTTCAATTTTCTTCTTTAATTAAGGTTTATATTCAAGAAAACAACTAGAAAACATGTTCCCAACAGATTTTGTAACTTCTATGTCCTAGAAAACCAGGTTTATAGCAGCAGAAAGAAACTTGCTGAAAATGGCAAAATCTGACAGGTACGCGTACATGAGAATTGTCGATTTTTTGAAATTTCAATTTTCTTCTTTAATTAAAGTTTATATTCAAGAAAACCACTATAAAACATGTTCCCAACTGATTTTGTAACTTCTATGTCTTAGAAAACCAGGTTTATAGCAGCAGAAAGAAACTTGCTGAAAATGGCAAAATCTGAGAGGTACGCGTACATGAGAATTGTCGATTTTTTGAAATTTCAATTTTCTTCTTTAATTAAGGTTTATATTCAAGAAAACAACTAGAAAACATGTTCCCAACTTATTTTGTAACTTCTATGTCTTAGAAAACCAGCTTTATAGCAGCAGAAAGAAACTTGCTGAAAATGGCAAAATCTGACAGGTACGCGTACATGAGAATTGTCGATTTTTTTAAATGTCAATTTTCTTCTTTAATTAAGGTTTATATTCAAGAAAACCACTAGAAAACATGTTCCTAACTGATTTTGTAACTTCTATGTCCTAGAAAACCAGCTTTATAGCAGCAGAAAGAAACTTGCTGAAAATAGCAAAATCTGACAGGTACGCGTACATGAGAATTGTCGATTTTTTTAAATTTCAATTTTCTTCTTTAATTAAGGTTTATATTCAAGAAAACAACTAGAAAACATGTTCCCAACAGATTTTGTAACTTCTATGTCCTAGAAAACCAGGTTTATAGCAGCAGAAAGAAACTTGCTGAAAATGGCAAAATCTGACAGGTACGCGTACATGAGAATTGTCGATTTTTTGAAATTTCAATTTTCTTCTTTTATTAAGGTTTATATTCTAGAAAACAACTAGAAAACATGTTCCCAACTGATTTTGTAACTTCTATGTCTTAGAAAACCAGGTTTATAGCAGCAGAAAGAAACTTGCTGAAAATGGTAAAATCTGACAGGTACGCGTACATGAGAATTGTCGATTTTTTGAAATTTCAATTTTCTTCTTTAATTAAGGTTTATATTCAAGAAAACCACTAGAAAACATGTTCCCAACTGATTTTGTAACTTCTATGTCCTAGAAAACCAGGTTTATAGCAGCAGAAAGAAACTTGCTCAAAAGGCAAAATCTGACAGGTACGCGTACATGAGAATTGTCGATTTTTTTAAATTTCAATTTTCTTCTTTAATTAAGGTTTATATTCAAGAAAACAACTAGAAAACATGTTCATAACTGATTTTGTAACTTCTATGTCCTAGAAAACCAGGTTTATAGCAGCAGAAAGAAACTTGCTGAAAATGGCAAAATCTGACAGGTACGCGTACATGAGAATTGTCGATTTTTTTAAATGTCAATTTTCTTCTTTAATTAAGGTTTATATTCAAGAAAACAACTAGAAAACCTCTTCCCAACAGATTTTGTAACTTCTATGTCCTAGAAAACCCGGTTTATAGCAGCAGAAAGAAACTTGCTGAAAATGCCAAAATCTGACAGGTATGCGTACATGAGAATTGTCGATTTTTTGAAATTTCAATTTTCTTCTTTAATTAAGGTTTATATTCAAGAAAACAACTAGAAAACATGTTCCCAACTGATTTTGTCACTTCTATGTCCTAGAAAACCAGGTTTATAGCAGCAGAAAGAAACTTGCTGAAAATGGCAAAATCTGACACGTACGCGTACATGAGAATTGTCGATTTTTTGAAATTTCAATTTTCTTCTTTAATTAAGGTTTATATTCAAGAAAACCACTAGAAAACATGTTCCCAACTGATTTTGTAACTTCTATGTCCTAGAAAACCAGGTTTATAGCAGCAGAAAGAAACTTGCTCAAAAGACAAAATCTGACAGGTACGCGTACATGAGAATTGTCGATTTTTTGAAATTTCAATTTTCTTCTTTAATTAAGGTTTATATTCAAGAAAACAACTAGAAAACATGTTCCCAACTGATTTTGTAACTTCTATGTCCTAGAAAACCAGGTTTATAGCAGCAGAAAGAAACTTGCTCAAAAGGCAAAATCTGACAGGTACGCGTACATGAGAATTGTCGATTTTTTTAAATTTCAATTTTCTTCTTTAATTAAGGTTTATATTCAAGAAAACAACTAGAAATCATGTTCATAACTGATTTTGTAACTTCTATGTCCTAGAAAACCAGGTTTATAGCAGCAGAAAGAAACTTGCTGAAAATGGCAAAATCTGACAGGTACGCGTACATGAGAATTGTCGATTTTTTTAAATGTCAATTTTCTTCTTTAATTAAGGTTTATATTCAAGAAAACAACTAGAAAACATCTTCCCAACAGATTTTGTAACTTCTATGTCCTAGAAAACCCGGTTTATAGCAGCAGAAAGAAACTTGCTGAAAATGCCAAAATCTGACAGGTATGCGTACATGAGAATTGTCGATTTTTTGAAATTTCAATTTTCTTCTTTAATTAAGGTTTATATTCAAGAAAACAACTAGAAAACATGTTCCCAACTGATTTTGTCACTTCTATGTCCTAGAAAACCAGGTTTATAGCAGCAGAAAGAAACTTGCTGAAAATGGCAAAATCTGACACGTACGCGTACATGAGAATTGTCGATTTTTTGAAATTTCAATTTTCTTCTTTAATTAAGGTTTATATTCAAGAAAACCACTAGAAAACATGTTCCCAACTGATTTTGTAACTTCTATGTCCTAGAAAACCAGGTTTATAGCAGCAGAAAGAAACTTGCTCAAAAGACAAAATCTGACAGGTACGCGTACATGAGAATTGTCGATTTTTTGAAATTTCAATTTTCTTCTTTAATTAAGGTTTATATTCAAGAAAACCACTAGAAAACATGTTCCCAACTGATTTTGTAACTTCTATGTCCTAGAAAACCAGGTTTATAGCAGCAGAAAGAAACTTGCTCAAAAGGCAAAATCTGACAGGTACGCGTACATGAGAATTGTCGATTTTTTGAAATTTCAATTTTCTTCTTTAATTAAGGTTTATATTCAAGAAAACCACTAGAAAACATGTTCCCAACTGATTTTGTAACTTCTATGTCTTAGAAAACCAGGTTTATAGCAGCAGAAAGAAACTTGCTCAAAAGACAAAATCTGACAGGTACGCGTACATGAGAATTGTCGATTTTTTGAAATTTCAATTTTCTTCTTTAATTAAGGTTTATATTCAAGAAAACAACTAGAAAACATGTTCCCAACTGATTTTGTAACTTCTATGTCCTAGAAAACCAGGTTTATAGCAGCAGAAAGAAACTTGCTCAAAAGGCAAAATCTGACAGGTACGCGTACATGAGAATTGTCGATTTTTTTAAATTTCAATTTTCTTCTTTAATTAAGGTTTATATTTAAGAAAACAACTAGAAAACATGTTCCCAACAGATTTTGTAACTTCTATGTCCTAGAAAACCAGGTTTATAGCAGCAGAAAGAAACTTGCTGAAAATGGCAAAATCTGACAGGTACGCGTACATGAGAATTGTCGATTTTTTTAAATGTCAATTTTCTTCTTTAATTAAGGTTTATATTCAAGAAAACAACTAGAAAACATCTTCCCAACAGATTTTGTAACTTCTATGTTCTAGAAAACCCGGTTTATAGCAGCAGAAAGAAACTTGCTGAAAATGCCAAAATCTGACAGGTATGCGTACATGAGAATTGTCGATTTTTTGAAATTTCAATTTTCTTCTTTAATTAAGGTTTATATTCAAGAAAACAACTAGAAAACATGTTCCCAACTGATTTTGTCACTTCTATGTCCTAGAAAACCAGGTTTATAGCAGCAGAAAGAAACTTGCTCAAAAGACAAAATCTGACAGGTACGCGTACATGAGAATTGTCGATTTTTTGAAATTTCAATTTTCTTCTTTAATTAAGGTTTATATTGAAGAAAACCACTAGAAAACATGTTCCCAACTGATTTTGTAACTTCTATGTCCTAGAAAACCAGGTTTATAGCAGCAGAAAGAAACTTGCTCAAAAGGCAAAATCTGACAGGTACGCGTACATGAGAATTGTCGATTTTTTGAAATTTCAATTTTCTTCTTTAATTAAGGTTTATATTCAAGAAAACAACTAGAAAACATCTTCCCAACTGATTTTGTAACTTCTATGTCTTAGAAAACCAGCTTTATAGCAGCAGAAAGAAACTTGCTGAAAATGGCAAAATCTGACAGGTACGCGTACATGAGAATTGTCGATTTTTTGAAATTTCAATTTTCTTCTTTAATTAAGGTTTATATTCAAGAAAACCACTAGAAAACATGTTCCCAACTGATTTTGTAACTTTTATGTCCTAGAAACCCAGGTTTATAGCAGCAGAAAGAAACTTGCTGAAAATGGCAAAATCTGACAGGTACGGGTACATGAGAATTGTCGATTTTTTGAAATTTCAATTTTCTTCTTTAATTAAGGTTTATATTCAAGAAAACAACTAGAAAACATGTTCCCAACTGATTTTGTCACTTCTACGTCCTAGAAAACCAGGTTTATAGCAGCAGAAAGAAACTTGCTGAAAATGGCAAAATCTGACAGGTACGCGTACATGAGAATTGTCGATTTTTTGTAAATTTCAATTTTCTTCTTTAATTAAGGTTTATATTCAAGAAAACAACTAGAAAACATGTTCCCAACTGATTTTGTAACTTCTATGTCTTAGAAAACCAGCTTTATTGCAGCAGAAAGAAACTTGCTGAAAATGGCAAAATCTGACAGGTACGCATACATGAGAATTGTCGGTTTTTTTAAATTTCTATTTTTTTCTTGTATTAAGGTTTATATTCAACAAAACAACTAGAAAACATGTTCCCAACAGATTTTGTAACTTCTATGTACTAGAAAACCAGGTTTATAGCAGCAGAAAGAAACTTGCTGAAAATGGCAAAATCTGACAGGTACGCGTACATGAGAATTGTCGATTTTTTGAAATTTCAATTTTCTTCTTTAATTAAGGTTTATATTCAAGAAAACAACTAGAAAACATGTTCCAAACAGATGTTGTCACTTCTATGTCCTAGAAAACCAGGTTTATAGCAGCAGAAAGAAACTTGCTGAAAATGGCAAAATCTGACAGGTACGCGTACATGAGAATTGTCGATTTTTTGAAATTTCAATTTTCTTCTTTAATTAAGGTTTATATTCAAGAAAACAACTAGAAAACATGTTCCCAACAGATTTTGTAACTTCTATGTCCTAGAAAACCAGGTTTATAGCAGCAGAAAGAAACTTGCTGAAAATGGCAAAATCTGACAGGTACGCGTACATGAGAATTGTCGATTTTTTTAAATGTCAATTTTCTTCTTTAATTAAGGTTTATATTCAAGAAAACAACTAGAAAACATCTTCCCAACAGATTTTGTAACTTCTATGTTCTAGAAAACCCGGTTTATAGCAGCAGAAAGAAACTTGCTGAAAATGCCAAAATCTGACAGGTATGCGTACATGAGAATTGTCGATTTTTTGAAATTTCAATTTTCTTCTTTAATTAAGGTTTATATTCAAGAAAACAACTAGAAAACATGTTCCCAACTGATTTTGTCACTTCTATGTCCTAGAAAACCAGGTTTATAGCAGCAGAAAGAAACTTGCTCAAAAGACAAAATCTGACAGGTACGCGTACATGAGAATTGTCGATTTTTTGAAATTTCAATTTTCTTGTTTAATTAAGGTTTATATTGAAGAAAACCACTAGAAAACATGTTCCCAACTGATTTTGTAACTTCTATGTCCTAGAAAACCAGGTTTATAGCAGCAGAAAGAAACTTGCTGAAAATGGCAAAATCTGACAGGTACGGGTACATGAGAATTGTCGATTTTTTGAAATTTCAATTTTCTTCTTTAATTAAGGTTTATATTCAAGAAAACAACTAGAAAACATGTTCCCAACTGATTTTGTCACTTCTACGTCCTAGAAAACCAGGTTTATAGCAGCAGAAAGAAACTTGCTGAAAATGGCAAAATCTGACAGGTACGCGTACATGAGAATTGTCGATTTTTTGTAAATTTCAATTTTCTTCTTTAATTAAGGTTTATATTCAAGAAAACAACTAGAAAACATGTTCCCAACTGATTTTGTAACTTCTATGTCTTAGAAAACCAGCTTTATTGCAGCAGAAAGAAACTTGCTGAAAATGGCAAAATCTGACAGGTACGCATACATGAGAATTGTCGGTTTTTTTAAATTTCTATTTTTTTCTTGTATTAAGGTTTATATTCAACAAAACAACTAGAAAACATGTTCCCAACAGATTTTGTAACTTCTATGTACTAGAAAACCAGGTTTATAGCAGCAGAAAGAAACTTGCTGAAAATGGCAAAATCTGACAGGTACGCGTACATGAGAATTGTCGATTTTTTGAAATTTCAATTTTCTTCTTTAATTAAGGTTTATATTCAAGAAAACAACTAGAAAACATGTTCCCAACTGATTTTGTCACTTCTATGTCCTAGAAAACCAGGTTTATAGCAGCAGAAAGAAACTTGCTCAAAAGACAAAATCTGACAGGTACGCGTACATGAGAATTGTCGATTTTTTGAAATTTCAATTTTCTTCTTTAATTAAGGTTTATATTGAAGAAAACCACTAGAAAACATGTTCCCAACTGATTTTGTAACTTCTATGTCCTAGAAAACCAGGTTTATAGCAGCAGAAAGAAACTTGCTCAAAAGGCAAAATCTGACAGGTACGCGTACATGAGAATTGTCGATTTTTTGAAATTTCAATTTTCTTCTTTAATTAAGGTTTATATTCAAGAAAACAACTAGAAAACATCTTCCCAACTGATTTTGTAACTTCTATGTCTTAGAAAACCAGCTTTATAGCAGCAGAAAGAAACTTGCTGAAAATGGCAAAATCTGACAGGTACGCGTACATGAGAATTGTCGATTTTTTGAAATTTCAATTTTCTTCTTTAATTAAGGTTTATATTCAAGAAAACCACTAGAAAACATGTTCCCAACTGATTTTGTAACTTTTATGTCCTAGAAACCCAGGTTTATAGCAGCAGAAAGAAACTTGCTGAAAATGGCAAAATCTGACAGGTACGGGTACATGAGAATTGTCGATTTTTTGAAATTTCAATTTTCTTCTTTAATTAAGGTTTATATTCAAGAAAACAACTAGAAAACATGTTCCCAACTGATTTTGTCACTTCTACGTCCTAGAAAACCAGGTTTATAGCAGCAGAAAGAAACTTGCTGAAAATGGCAAAATCTGACAGGTACGCGTACATGAGAATTGTCGATTTTTTGTAAATTTCAATTTTCTTCTTTAATTAAGGTTTATATTCAAGAAAACAACTAGAAAACATGTTCCCAACTGATTTTGTAACTTCTATGTCTTAGAAAACCAGCTTTATTGCAGCAGAAAGAAACTTGCTGAAAATGGCAAAATCTGACAGGTACGCATACATGAGAATTGTCGGTTTTTTTAAATTTCTATTTTTTTCTTGTATTAAGGTTTATATTCAACAAAACAACTAGAAAACATGTTCCCAACAGATTTTGTAACTTCTATGTACTAGAAAACCAGGTTTATAGCAGCAGAAAGAAACTTGCTGAAAATGGCAAAATCTGACAGGTACGCGTACATGAGAATTGTCGATTTTTTGAAATTTCAATTTTCTTCTTTAATTAAGGTTTATATTCAAGAAAACAACTAGAAAACATGTTCCAAACAGATGTTGTCACTTCTATGTCCTAGAAAACCAGGTTTATAGCAGCAGAAAGAAACTTGCTGAAAATGGCAAAATCTGACAGGTACGCGTACATGAGAATTGTCGATTTTTTGAAATTTCAATTTTCTTCTTTAATTAAGGTTTATATTCAAGAAAACAACTAGAAAACATGTTCCCAACAGATTTTGTAACTTCTATGTCCTAGAAAACCAGGTTTATAGCAGCAGAAAGAAACTTGCTGAAAATGGCAAAATCTGACAGGTACGCGTACATGAGAATTGTCGATTTTTTTAAATGTCAATTTTCTTCTTTAATTAAGGTTTATATTCAAGAAAACAACTAGAAAACATCTTCCCAACAGATTTTGTAACTTCTATGTTCTAGAAAACCCGGTTTATAGCAGCAGAAAGAAACTTGCTGAAAATGCCAAAATCTGACAGGTATGCGTACATGAGAATTGTCGATTTTTTGAAATTTCAATTTTCTTCTTTAATTAAGGTTTATATTCAAGAAAACAACTAGAAAACATGTTCCCAACTGATTTTGTCACTTCTATGTCCTAGAAAACCAGGTTTATAGCAGCAGAAAGAAACTTGCTCAAAAGACAAAATCTGACAGGTACGCGTACATGAGAATTGTCGATTTTTTGAAATTTCAATTTTCTTCTTTAATTAAGGTTTATATTGAAGAAAACCACTAGAAAACATGTTCCCAACTGATTTTGTAACTTCTATGTCCTAGAAAACCAGGTTTATAGCAGCAGAAAGAAACTTGCTCAAAAGGCAAAATCTGACAGGTACGCGTACATGAGAATTGTCGATTTTTTGAAATTTCAATTTTCTTCTTTAATTAAGGTTTATATTCAAGAAAACAACTAGAAAACATCTTCCCAACTGATTTTGTAACTTCTATGTCTTAGAAAACCAGCTTTATAGCAGCAGAAAGAAACTTGCTGAAAATGGCAAAATCTGACAGGTACGCGTACATGAGAATTGTCGATTTTTTGAAATTTCAATTTTCTTCTTTAATTAAGGTTTATATTCAAGAAAACCACTAGAAAACATGTTCCCAACTGATTTTGTAACTTTTATGTCCTAGAAACCCAGGTTTATAGCAGCAGAAAGAAACTTGCTGAAAATGGCAAAATCTGACAGGTACGGGTACATGAGAATTGTCGATTTTTTGAAATTTCAATTTTCTTCTTTAATTAAGGTTTATATTCAAGAAAACAACTAGAAAACATGTTCCCAACTGATTTTGTCACTTCTACGTCCTAGAAAACCAGGTTTATAGCAGCAGAAAGAAACTTGCTGAAAATGGCAAAATCTGACAGGTACGCGTACATGAGAATTGTCGATTTTTTGTAAATTTCAATTTTCTTCTTTAATTAAGGTTTATATTCAAGAAAACAACTAGAAAACATGTTCCCAACTGATTTTGTAACTTCTATGTCTTAGAAAACCAGCTTTATTGCAGCAGAAAGAAACTTGCTGAAAATGGCAAAATCTGACAGGTACGCATACATGAGAATTGTCGGTTTTTTTAAATTTCTATTTTTTTCTTGTATTAAGGTTTATATTCAACAAAACAACTAGAAAACATGTTCCCAACAGATTTTGTAACTTCTATGTACTAGAAAACCAGGTTTATAGCAGCAGAAAGAAACTTGCTGAAAATGGCAAAATCTGACAGGTACGCGTACATGAGAATTGTCGATTTTTTGAAATTTCAATTTTCTTCTTTAATTAAGGTTTATATTCAAGAAAACAACTAGAAAACATGTTCCCAACTGATTTTGTCACTTCTATGTCCTAGAAAACCAGGTTTATAGCAGCAGAAAGAAACTTGCTCAAAAGACAAAATCTGACAGGTACGCGTACATGAGAATTGTCGATTTTTTGAAATTTCAATTTTCTTCTTTAATTAAGGTTTATATTGAAGAAAACCACTAGAAAACATGTTCCCAACTGATTTTGTAACTTCTATGTCCTAGAAAACCAGGTTTATAGCAGCAGAAAGAAACTTGCTCAAAAGGCAAAATCTGACAGGTACGCGTACATGAGAATTGTCGATTTTTTGAAATTTCAATTTTCTTCTTTAATTAAGGTTTATATTCAAGAAAACAACTAGAAAACATCTTCCCAACTGATTTTGTAACTTCTATGTCTTAGAAAACCAGCTTTATAGCAGCAGAAAGAAACTTGCTGAAAATGCCAAAATCTGACAGGTACGCGTACATGAGAATTGTCGATTTTTTGAAATTTCAATTTTCTTCTTTAATTAAGGTTTATATTCAAGAAAACCACTAGAAAACATGTTCCCAACTGATTTTGTAACTTTTATGTCCTAGAAACCCAGGTTTATAGCAGCAGAAAGAAACTTGCTGAAAATGGCAAAATCTGACAGGTACGGGTACATGAGAATTGTCGATTTTTTGAAATTTCAATTTTCTTCTTTAATTAAGGTTTATATTCAAGAAAACAACTAGAAAACATGTTCCCAACTGATTTTGTCACTTCTACGTCCTAGAAAACCAGGTTTATAGCAGCAGAAAGAAACTTGCTGAAAATGGCAAAATCTGACAGGTACGCGTACATGAGAATTGTCGATTTTTTGTAAATTTCAATTTTCTTCTTTAATTAAGGTTTATATTCAAGAAAACAACTAGAAAACATGTTCCCAACTGATTTTGTAACTTCTATGTCTTAGAAAACCAGCTTTATTGCAGCAGAAAGAAACTTGCTGAAAATGGCAAAATCTGACAGGTACGCATACATGAGAATTGTCGGTTTTTTTAAATTTCTATTTTTTTCTTGTATTAAGGTTTATATTCAACAAAACAACTAGAAAACATGTTCCCAACAGATTTTGTAACTTCTATGTACTAGAAAACCAGGTTTATAGCAGCAGAAAGAAACTTGCTGAAAATGGCAAAATCTGACAGGTACGCGTACATGAGAATTGTCGATTTTTTGAAATTTCAATTTTCTTCTTTAATTAAGGTTTATATTCAAGAAAACAACTAGAAAACATGTTCCAAACAGATGTTGTCACTTCTATGTCCTAGAAAACCAGGTTTATAGCAGCAGAAAGAAACTTGCTGAAAATGGCAAAATCTGACAGGTACGCGTACATGAGAATTGTCGATTTTTTGAAATTTCAATTTTCTTCTTTAATTAAGGTTTATATTCAAGAAAACCACTAGAAAACATGTTCCCAACTGATTTTGTAACTTTTATGTCCTAGAAACCCAGGTTTATAGCAGCAGAAAGAAACTTGCTGAAAATGGCAAAATCTGACAGGTACGGGTACATGAGAATTGTCGATTTTTTGAAATTTCAATTTTCTTCTTTAATTAAGGTTTATATTCAAGAAAACAACTAGAAAACATGTTCCCAACTGATTTTGTCACTTCTACGTCCTAGAAAACCAGGTTTATAGCAGCAGAAAGAAACTTGCTGAAAATGGCAAAATCTGACAGGTACGCGTACATGAGAATTGTCGATTTTTTGTAAATTTCAATTTTCTTCTTTAATTAAGGTTTATATTCAAGAAAACAACTAGAAAACATGTTCCCAACTGATTTTGTAACTTCTATGTCTTAGAAAACCAGCTTTATTGCAGCAGAAAGAAACTTGCTGAAAATGGCAAAATCTGACAGGTACGCGTACATGAGAATTGTCGATTTTTTGAAATTTCAATTTTCTTCTTTAATTAAGGTTTATATTCAAGAAAACAACTAGAAAACATGTTCCCAACTGATTTTGTCACTTCTACGTCCTAGAAAACCAGGTTTATAGCAGCAGAAAGAAACTTGCTGAAAATGGCAAAATCTGACAGGTACGCGTACATGAGAATTGTCGATTTTTTGAAATTTCAATTTTCTTCTTTAATTAAGGTTTATATTCAAGAAAACCACTAGAAAACATGTTCCCAACTGATTTTGTAACTTCTATGTCTTAGAAAACCAGCTTCATAGCAGCAGAAAGAAACTTGCTGAAAATGGCAAAATCTGACAGGTACGCGTACATGAGAATTGTCGATTTTTTGAAATTTCAATTTTCTTCTTTAATTAAGGTTTATATTCAAGAAAACAACTAGAAAACATGTTCCCAACTGATTTTGTCACTTCTACGTCCTAGAAAACCAGGTTTATAGCAGCAGAAAGAAACTTGCTGAAAATGGCAAAATCTGACAGGTACGCGTACATGAGAATTGTCGATTTTTTGAAATTTCAATTTTCTTCTTTAATTAAGGTTTATATTCAAGAAAACAACTAGAAAACATGTTCCCAACTTATTTTGTAACTTCTATGTCTTAGAAAACCAGCTTTATAGCAGCAGAAAGAAACTTGCTGAAAATGGCAAAATCTGACAGGTACGCGTACATGAGAATTGTCGATTTTTTGAAATTTCAATTTTCTTCTTTAATTAAGGTTTATATTCAAGAAAACAACTAGAAAACATGTTCCCAACAGATTTTGTAACTTCTATGTCCTAGAAAACCAGCTTTATAGCAGCAGAAAGAAACTTTCTGAAAATGGCAAAATCTGACAGGTACGCGTACATGAGAATTGTCGATTTTTTGAAATTTCCATTTTCTTCTTTCATTAAGGTTTATATTCAAGAAAACAACTAGAAAACATGTCCCCAACAGATTTTGTAACTTTTATGTCCTAGAAACCCAGGTTTAAAGCAGCAGAAAGAAACTTGCTGAAAATGGCAAAATCTGACAGGTACGGGTACATGAGAATTGTCGATTTTTTGAAATTTCAATTTTCTTCTTTAATTAAGGTTTATATTCAAGAAAACAACTAGAAAACATGTTCCCAACTGATTTTGTCACTTCTACGTCCTAGAAAACCAGGTTTATAGCAGCAGAAAGAAACTTGCTGAAAATGGCAAAATCTGACAGGTACGCGTACATGAGAATTGTCGATTTTTTGTAAATTTCAATTTTCTTCTTTAATTAAGGTTTATATTCAAGAAAACAACTAGAAAACATGTTCCCAACTGATTTTGTAACTTCTATGTCTTAGAAAACCAGCTTTATTGCAGCAGAAAGAAACTTGCTGAAAATGGCAAAATCTGACAGGTACGCGTACATGAGAATTGTCGATTTTTTGAAATTTCAATTTTCTTCTTTAATTAAGGTTTATATTCAAGAAAACAACTAGAAAACATGTTCCCAACTGATTTTATCACTTCTACGTCCTAGAAAACCAGGTTTATAGCAGCAGAAAGAAACTTGCTGAAAATGGCAAAATCTGACAGGTACGCGTACATGAGAATTGTCGATTTTTTGAAATTTCAATTTTCTTCTTTAATTAAGGTTTATATTCAAGAAAACCACTAGAAAACATCTTCCCAACTGATTTTGTAACTTTTATGTCCTAGAAACCCAGGTTTATAGCAGCAGAAAGAAACTTGCTGAAAATGGCAAAATCTGACAGGTACGGGTACATGAGAATTGTCGATTTTTTGAAATTTCAATTTTCTTCTTTAATTAAGGTTTATATTCAAGAAAACAACTAGAAAACATGTTCCCAACTTATTTTGTAACTTCTATGTCTTAGAAAACCAGGTTTATAGCAGCAGAAAGAAACTTGCTGAAAATGGCAAAATCTGACAGGTACGCGTACATGAGAATTGTCGATTTTTTGAAATTTCAATTTTCTTCTTTAATTAAGGTTTATATTCAAGAAAACAACTAGAAAACATGTTCCCAACAGATTTTGTAACTTCTATGTCCTAGAAAATCAGCTTTATAGCAGCAGAAAGAAACTTTCTGAAAATGGCAAAATCTGACAGGTACGCGTACATGAGAATTGTCGATTTTTTGAAATTTCAATTTTCTTCTTTAATTAAGGTTTATATTCAAGAAAACAACTAGAAAACATGTTCCCAACAGATTTTGTAACTTCTATGTCCTAGAAAACCAGGTTTATAGCAGCGGAAAGAAACTTGCTGAAAATGGCAAAATCTGACAGGTACGCGTACATGAGAATTGTCGATTTTTTGAAATTTCAATTTTCTTCTTTAATTAAGGTTTATATTCAAGAAAACCACTAGAAAACATGTTCCCAACTGATTTTGTAACTTCTATGTCCTAGAAAACCAGGTTTATAGCAGCAGAAAGAAACTTGCTCAAAAGGCAAAATCTGACAGGTACGCGTACATGAGAATTGTCGATTTTTTGAAATTTCAATTTTCTTCTTTAATTAAGGTTTATATTGAAGAAAACAACTAGAAAACATCTTCCCAACAGATTTTGTAACTTCTATGTTCTAGAAAACCCGGTTTATAGCAGCAGAAAGAAACTTGCTGAAAATGCCAAAATCTGACAGGTATGCGTACATGAGAATTGTCGATTTTTTGAAATTTCAATTTTCTTCTTTAATTAAGGTTTATATTCAAGAAAACAACTAGAAAACATGTTCCCAACTGATTTTGTCACTTCTATGTCCTAGAAAACCAGGTTTATAGCAGCAGAAAGAAACTTGCTCAAAAGACAAAATCTGACAGGTACGCGTACATGAGAATTGTCGATTTTTTGTAAATTTCAATTTTCTTCTTTAATTAAGGTTTATATTGAAGAAAACCACTAGAAAACATGTTCCCAACTGATTTTGTAACTTCTATGTCCTAGAAAACCAGGTTTATAGCAGCAGAAAGAAACTTGCTCAAAAGGCAAAATCTGACAGGTACGCGTACATGAGAATTGTCGATTTTTTGAAATTTCAATTTTCTTCTTTAATTAAGGTTTATATTCAAGAAAACCACTAGAAAACATGTTCCCAACTGATTTTGTAACTTCTATGTCCTAGAAAACCAGGTTTATAGCAGCAGAAAGAAACTTGCTCAAAAGGCAAAATCTGACAGGTACGCGTACATGAGAATTGTCGATTTTTTGAAATTTCAATTTTCTTCTTTAATTAAGGTTTATATTCAAGAAAACCACTAGAAAACATGTTCCCAACTGATTTTGTAACTTCTATGTCTTAGAAAACCAGCTTCATAGCAGCAGAAAGAAACTTGCTGAAAATGGCAAAATCTGACAGGTACGCGTACATGAGAATTGTCGATTTTTTGAAATTTCAATTTTCTTCTTTAATTTAGGTTTATATTCAAGAAAACAACTAGAAAACATGTTCCCAACTGATTTTGTCACTTCTACGTCCTAGAAAACCAGGTTTATAGCAGCAGAAAGAAACTTGCTGAAAATGGCAAAATCTGACAGGTACGCGTACATGAGAATTGTCGATTTTTTGAAATTTCAATTTTCTTCTTTAATTAAGGTTTATATTCAAGAAAACCACTAGAAAACATGTTCCCAACTGATTTTGTAACTTCTATGTCTTAGAAAACCAGGTTTATAGCAGCAGAAAGAAACTTGCTCAAAAGACAAAATCTGACAGGTACGCGTACATGAGAATTGTCGATTTTTTGAAATTTCAATTTTCTTCTTTAATTAAGGTTTATATTCAAGAAAACAACTAGAAAACATGTTCCCAACTGATTTTGTAACTTCTATGTCCTAGAAAACCAGGTTTATAGCAGCAGAAAGAAACTTGCTCAAAAGGCAAAATCTGACAGGTACGCGTACATGAGAATTGTCGATTTTTTTAAATTTCTATTTTTTTCTTGTATTAAGGTTTATATTCAACAAAACAACTAGAAAACATGTTCCCAACAGATTTTGTAACTTCTATGTACTAGAAAACAAGGTTTATAGCAGCAGAAAGAAACTTGCTGAAAATGGCAAAATCTGACAGGTACGCGTACATGAGAATTGTCGATTTTTTTAAATGTCAATTTTCTTCTTTAATTAAGGTTTATATTCAAGAAAACAACTAGAAAACATCTTCCCAACAGATTTTGTAACTTCTATGTTCTAGAAAACCCGGTTTATAGCAGCAGAAAGAAACTTGCTGAAAATGCGAAAATCTGACAGGTATGCGTACATGAGAATTGTCGATTTTTTGAAATTTCAATTTTCTTCTTTAATTAAGGTTTATATTCAAGAAAACAACTAGAAAACATGTTCCCAACTGATTTTGTCACTTCTATGTCCTAGAAAACCAGGTTTATAGCAGCAGAAAGAAACTTGCTCAAAAGACAAAATCTGACAGGTACGCGTACATGAGAATTGTCGATTTTTTGAAATTTCAATTTTCTTCTTTAATTAAGGTTTATATTGAAGAAAACCACTAGAAAACATGTTCCCAACTGATTTTGTAACTTCTATGTCCTAGAAAACCAGGTTTATAGCAGCAGAAAGAAACTTGCTCAAAAGGCAAAATCTGACAGGTACGCGTACATGAGAATTGTCGATTTTTTGAAATTTCAATTTTCTTCTTTAATTAAGGTTTATATTCAAGAAAACAACTAGAAAACATGTTCCCAACTGATTTTGTAACTTCTATGTCTTAGAAAACCAGCTTTATAGCAGCAGAAAGAAACTTGCTGAAAATGGCAAAATCTGACAGGTACGCGTACATGAGAATTGTCGATTTTTTGAAATTTCAATTTTCTTCTTTAATTAAGGTTTATATTCAAGAAAACCACTAGAAAACATGTTCCCAACTGATTTTGTAATTTTTATGTCCTAGAAACCCAGGTTTATAGCAGCAGAAAGAAACTTGCTGAAAATGGCAAAATCTGACAGGTACGGGTACATGAGAATTGTCGATTTTTTGAAATTTCAATTTTCTTCTTTAATTAAGGTTTATATTCAAGAAAACAACTAGAAAACATGTTCCCAACTGATTTTGTCACTTCTACGTCCTAGAAAACCAGGTTTATAGCAGCAGAAAGAAACTTGCTGAAAATGGCAAAATCTGACAGGTACGCGTACATGAGAATTGTCGATTTTTTGTAAATTTCAATTTTCTTCTTTAATTAAGGTTTATATTCAAGAAAACAACTAGAAAACATGTTCCCAACTGATTTTGTAACTTCTATGTCTTAGAAAACCAGCTTTATTGCAGCAGAAAGAAACTTGCTGAAAATGGAAAATCTGACAGGTACGCATACATGAGAATTGTCGGTTTTTTTAAATTGCTATTTTTTTCTTGTATTAAGGTTTATATTCAACAAAACAACTAGAAAACATGTTCCCAACAGATTTTGTAACTTCTATGTACTAGAAAACCAGGTTTATAGCAGCAGAAAGAAACTTGCTGAAAATGGCAAAATCTGACAGGTACGCGTACATGAGAATTGTCGATTTTTTGAAATTTCAATTTTCTTCTTTAATTAAGGTTTATATTCAAGAAAACAACTAGAAAACATGTTCCCAACTGATTTTGTAACTTCTATGTCTTAGAAAACCAGCTTTATTGCAGCAGAAAGAAACTTGCTGAAAATGGCAAAATCTGACAGGTACGCATACATGAGAATTGTCGGTTTTTTTAAATTTCTATTTTTTTCTTGTATTAAGGTTTATATTCAACAAAACAACTAGAAAACATGTTCCCAACAGATTTTGTAACTTCTATGTACTAGAAAACCAGGTTTATAGCAGCAGAAAGAAACTTGCTGAAAATGGCAAAATCTGACAGGTACGCGTACATGAGAATTGTCGATTTTTTGAAATTTCAATTTTCTTCTTTAATTAAGGTTTATATTCAAGAAAACAACTAGAAAACATGTTCCAAACAGATGTTGTCACTTCTATGTCCTAGAAAACCAGGTTTATAGCAGCAGAAAGAAACTTGCTGAAAATGGCAAAATCTGACAGGTACGCGTACATGAGAATTGTCGATTTTTTGAAATTTCAATTTTCTTCTTTAATTAAGGTTTATATTCAAGAAAACCACTAGAAAACATGTTCCCAACTGATTTTGTAACTTTTATGTCCTAGAAACCCAGGTTTATAGCAGCAGAAAGAAACTTGCTGAAAATGGCAAAATCTGACAGGTACGGGTACATGAGAATTGTCGATTTTTTGAAATTTCAATTTTCTTCTTTAATTAAGGTTTATATTCAAGAAAACAACTAGAAAACATGTTCCCAACTGATTTTGTCACTTCTACGTCCTAGAAAACCAGGTTTATAGCAGCAGAAAGAAACTTGCTGAAAATGGCAAAATCTGACAGGTACGCGTACATGAGAATTGTCGATTTTTTGTAAATTTCAATTTTCTTCTTTAATTAAGGTTTATATTCAAGAAAACAACTAGAAAACATGTTCCCAACTGATTTTGTAACTTCTATGTCTTAGAAAACCAGCTTTATTGCAGCAGAAAGAAACTTGCTGAAAATGGCAAAATCTGACAGGTACGCGTACATGAGAATTGTCGATTTTTTGAAATTTCAATTTTCTTCTTTAATTAAGGTTTATATTCAAGAAAACAACTAGAAAACATGTTCCCAACTGATTTTGTCACTTCTACGTCCTAGAAAACCAGGTTTATAGCAGCAGAAAGAAACTTGCTGAAAATGGCAAAATCTGACAGGTACGCGTACATGAGAATTGTCGATTTTTTGAAATTTCAATTTTCTTCTTTAATTAAGGTTTATATTCAAGAAAACCACTAGAAAACATGTTCCCAACTGATTTTGTAACTTCTATGTCTTAGAAAACCAGCTTCATAGCAGCAGAAAGAAACTTGCTGAAAATGGCAAAATCTGACAGGTACGCGTACATGAGAATTGTCGATTTTTTGAAATTTCAATTTTCTTCTTTAATTAAGGTTTATATTCAAGAAAACAACTAGAAAACATGTTCCCAACTGATTTTGTCACTTCTACGTCCTAGAAAACCAGGTTTATAGCAGCAGAAAGAAACTTGCTGAAAATGGCAAAATCTGACAGGTACGCGTACATGAGAATTGTCGATTTTTTGAAATTTCAATTTTCTTCTTTAATTAAGGTTTATATTCAAGAAAACAACTAGAAAACATGTTCCCAACTTATTTTGTAACTTCTATGTCTTAGAAAACCAGCTTTATAGCAGCAGAAAGAAACTTGCTGAAAATGGCAAAATCTGACAGGTACGCGTACATGAGAATTGTCGATTTTTTGAAATTTCAATTTTCTTCTTTAATTAAGGTTTATATTCAAGAAAACAACTAGAAAACATGTTCCCAACAGATTTTGTAACTTCTATGTCCTAGAAAACCAGCTTTATAGCAGCAGAAAGAAACTTTCTGAAAATGGCAAAATCTGACAGGTACGCGTACATGAGAATTGTCGATTTTTTGAAATTTCAATTTTCTTCTTTAATTAAGGTTTATATTCAAGAAAACAACTAGAAAACATGTTCCCAACAGATTTTGTAACTTTTATGTCCTAGAAACCCAGGTTTATAGCAGCAGAAAGAAACTTGCTGAAAATGGCAAAATCTGACAGGTACGGGTACATGAGAATTGTCGATTTTTTGAAATTTCAATTTTCTTCTTTAATTAAGGTTTATATTCAAGAAAACAACTAGAAAACATGTTCCCAACTGATTTTGTCACTTCTACGTCCTAGAAAACCAGGTTTATAGCAGCAGAAAGAAACTTGCTGAAAATGGCAAAATCTGACAGGTACGCGTACATGAGAATTGTCGATTTTTTGTAAATTTCAATTTTCTTCTTTAATTAAGGTTTATATTCAAGAAAACAACTAGAAAACATGTTCCCAACTGATTTTGTAACTTCTATGTCTTAGAAAACCAGCTTTATTGCAGCAGAAAGAAACTTGCTGAAAATGGCAAAATCTGACAGGTACGCGTACATGAGAATTGTCGATTTTTTGAAATTTCAATTTTCTTCTTTAATTAAGGTTTATATTCAAGAAAACAACTAGAAAACATGTTCCCAACTGATTTTATCACTTCTACGTCCTAGAAAACCAGGTTTATAGCAGCAGAAAGAAACTTGCTGAAAATGGCAAAATCTGACAGGTACGCGTACATGAGAATTGTCGATTTTTTGAAATTTCAATTTTCTTCTTTAATTAAGGTTTATAT
This sequence comes from Sepiola atlantica, assembly GCA_963556195.1. Lineage (NCBI taxonomy): Eukaryota > Metazoa > Mollusca > Cephalopoda > Sepiida > Sepiolidae > Sepiola > Sepiola atlantica. The sequence continues at coordinate 88,940,540 of OY744532.1, forward strand.
TCAAGAAAACCACTAGAAAACATCTTCCCAACTGATTTTGTAACTTTTATGTCCTAGAAACCCAGGTTTATAGCAGCAGAAAGAAACTTGCTGAAAATGGCAAAATCTGACAGGTACGGGTACATGAGAATTGTCGATTTTTTGAAATTTCAATTTTCTTCTTTAATTAAGGTTTATATTCAAGAAAACAACTAGAAAACATGTTCCCAACTTATTTTGTAACTTCTATGTCTTAGAAAACCAGCTTTATAGCAGCAGAAAGAAACTTGCTGAAAATGGCAAAATCTGACAGGTACGCGTACATGAGAATTGTCGATTTTTTGAAATTTCAATTTTCTTCTTTAATTAAGGTTTATATTCAAGAAAACAACTAGAAAACATGTTCCCAACAGATTTTGTAACTTCTATGTCCTAGAAAACCAGCTTTATAGCAGCAGAAAGAAACTTTCTGAAAATGGCAAAATCTGACAGGTACGCGTACATGAGAATTGTCGATTTTTTGAAATTTCAATTTTCTTCTTTAATTAAGGTTTATATTCAAGAAAACAACTAGAAAACATGTTCCCAACAGATTTTGTAACTTCTATGTCCTAGAAAACCAGGTTTATAGCAGCAGAAAGAAACTTGCTGAAAATGGCAAAATCTGACAGGTACGCGTACATGAGAATTGTCGATTTTTTGAAATTTCAATTTTCTTCTTTAATTAAGGTTTATATTCAAGAAAAGAACTAGAAAACATGTTCCCAACTGATTTTGTAACTTCTACGTCCTAGAAAACCAGGTTTATAGCAGCAGAAAGAAACTTGCTGAAAATGGCAAAATCTGACAGGTACGCATACATGAGAATTGTCGATTTTTTGAAATTTCAATTTTCTTCTTTAATTAAGGTTTATATTGAAGAAAACAACTAGAAAACATGTTCCCAACTGATTTTGTCACTTCTACGTCCTAGAAAACCAGGTTTATAGCAGCAGAAAGAAACTTGCTGAAAATGGCAAAATCTGACAGGTACGCGTACATGAGAATTGTCGATTTTTTGAAATTTCAATTTTCTTCTTTAATTAAGGTTTATATTCAAGAAAACAACTAGAAAACATGTTCCCAACTGATTTTGTCACTTCTACGTCCTAGAAAACCAGGTTTATAGCAGCAGAAAGAAACTTGCTGAAAATGGCAAAATCTGACAGGTACGCGTACATGAGAATTGTCGATTTTTTGAAATTTCAATTTTCTTCTTTAATTAAGGTTTATATTCAAGAAAACAACTAGAAAACATGTTCCCAACTTATTTTGTAACTTCTATGTCTTAGAAAACCAGCTTTATAGCAGCAGAAAGAAACTTGCTGAAAATGGCAAAATCTGACAGGTACGCGTACATGAGAATTGTCGATTTTTTGAAATTTCAATTTTCTTCTTTAATTAAGGTTTATATTCAAGAAAACAACTAGAAAACATGTTCCCAACAGATTTTGTAACTTCTATGTCCTAGAAAACCAGCTTTATAGCAGCAGAAAGAAACTTTCTGAAAATGGCAAAATCTGACAGGTACGCGTACATGAGAATTGTCGATTTTTTGAAATTTCAATTTTCTTCTTTAATTAAGGTTTATATTCAAGAAAACAACTAGAAAACATGTTCCCAACAGATTTTGTAACTTTTATGTCCTAGAAACCCAGGTTTATAGCAGCAGAAAGAAACTTGCTGAAAATGGCAAAATCTGACAGGTACGGGTACATGAGAATTGTCGATTTTTTGAAATTTCAATTTTCTTCTTTAATTAAGGTTTATATTCAAGAAAACAACTAGAAAACATGTTCCCAACTGATTTTGTCACTTCTACGTCCTAGAAAACCAGGTTTATAGCAGCAGAAAGAAACTTGCTGAAAATGGCAAAATCTGACAGGTACGCGTACATGAGAATTGTCGATTTTTTGTAAATTTCAATTTTCTTCTTTAATTAAGGTTTATATTCAAGAAAACAACTAGAAAACATGTTCCCAACTGATTTTGTAACTTCTATGTCTTAGAAAACCAGCTTTATTGCAGCAGAAAGAAACTTGCTGAAAATGGCAAAATCTGACAGGTACGCGTACATGAGAATTGTCGATTTTTTGAAATTTCAATTTTCTTCTTTAATTAAGGTTTATATTCAAGAAAACAACTAGAAAACATGTTCCCAACTGATTTTATCACTTCTACGTCCTAGAAAACCAGGTTTATAGCAGCAGAAAGAAACTTGCTGAAAATGGCAAAATCTGACAGGTACGCGTACATGAGAATTGTCGATTTTTTGAAATTTCAATTTTCTTCTTTAATTAAGGTTTATATTCAAGAAAACCACTAGAAAACATCTTCCCAACTGATTTTGTAACTTTTATGTCCTAGAAACCCAGGTTTATAGCAGCAGAAAGAAACTTGCTGAAAATGGCAAAATCTGACAGGTACGGGTACATGAGAATTGTCGATTTTTTGAAATTTCAATTTTCTTCTTTAATTAAGGTTTATATTCAAGAAAACAACTAGAAAACATGTTCCCAACTTATTTTGTAACTTCTATGTCTTAGAAAACCAGCTTTATAGCAGCAGAAAGAAACTTGCTGAAAATGGCAAAATCTGACAGGTACGCGTACATGAGAATTGTCGATTTTTTGAAATTTCAATTTTCTTCTTTAATTAAGGTTTATATTCAAGAAAACAACTAGAAAACATGTTCCCAACAGATTTTGTAACTTCTATGTCCTAGAAAACCAGCTTTATAGCAGCAGAAAGAAACTTTCTGAAAATGGCAAAATCTGACAGGTACGCGTACATGAGAATTGTCGATTTTTTGAAATTTCAATTTTCTTCTTTAATTAAGGTTTATATTCAAGAAAACAACTAGAAAACATGTTCCCAACAGATTTTGTAACTTCTATGTCCTAGAAAACCAGGTTTATAGCAGCAGAAAGAAACTTGCTGAAAATGGCAAAATCTGACAGGTACGCGTACATGAGAATTGTCGATTTTTTGAAATTTCAATTTTCTTCTTTAATTAAGGTTTATATTCAAGAAAAGAACTAGAAAACATGTTCCCAACTGATTTTGTAACTTCTACGTCCTAGAAAACCAGGTTTATAGCAGCAGAAAGAAACTTGCTGAAAATGGCAAAATCTGACAGGTACGCATACATGAGAATTGTCGATTTTTTGAAATTTCAATTTTCTTCTTTAATTAAGGTTTATATTCAAGAAAACCACTAGAAAACATGTTCCCAACTGATTTTGTAACTTCTATGTCCTAGAAAACCAGGTTTATAGCAGCAGAAAGAAACTTGCTCAAAAGGCAAAATCTGACAGGTACGCGTACATGAGAATTGTCGATTTTTTGAAATTTCAATTTTCTTCTTTAATTAAGGTTTATATTCAAGAAAACCACTAGAAAACATGTTCCCAACTGATTTTGTAACTTCTATGTCTTAGAAAACCAGCTTCATAGCAGCAGAAAGAAACTTGCTGAAAATGGCAAAATCTGACAGGTACGCGTACATGAGAATTGTCGATTTTTTGAAATTTCAATTTTCTTCTTTAATTAAGGTTTATATTCAAGAAAACAACTAGAAAACATGTTCCCAACTGATTTTGTCACTTCTACGTCCTAGAAAACCAGGTTTATAGCAGCAGAAAGAAACTTGCTGAAAATGGCAAAATCTGACAGGTACGCGTACATGAGAATTGTCGATTTTTTGAAATTTCAATTTTCTTCTTTAATTAAGGTTTATATTCAAGAAAACAACTAGAAAACATGTTCCCAACTTATTTTGTAACTTCTATGTCTTAGAAAACCAGCTTTATAGCAGCAGAAAGAAACTTGCTGAAAATGGCAAAATCTGACAGGTACGCGTACATGAGAATTGTCGATTTTTTGAAATTTCAATTTTCTTCTTTAATTAAGGTTTATATTCAAGAAAACAACTAGAAAACATGTTCCCAACAGATTTTGTAACTTCTATGTCCTAGAAAACCAGCTTTATAGCAGCAGAAAGAAACTTTCTGAAAATGGCAAAATCTGACAGGTACGCGTACATGAGAATTGTCGATTTTTTGAAATTTCAATTTTCTTCTTTAATTAAGGTTTATATTCAAGAAAACAACTAGAAAACATGTTCCCAACAGATTTTGTAACTTTTATGTCCTAGAAACCCAGGTTTATAGCAGCAGAAAGAAACTTGCTGAAAATGGCAAAATCTGACAGGTACGGGTACATGAGAATTGTCGATTTTTTGAAATTTCAATTTTCTTCTTTAATTAAGGTTTATATTCAAGAAAACAACTAGAAAACATGTTCCCAACTGATTTTGTCACTTCTACGTCCTAGAAAACCAGGTTTATAGCAGCAGAAAGAAACTTGCTGAAAATGGCAAAATCTGACAGGTACGCGTACATGAGAATTGTCGATTTTTTGTAAATTTCAATTTTCTTCTTTAATTAAGGTTTATATTCAAGAAAACAACTAGAAAACATGTTCCCAACTGATTTTGTAACTTCTATGTCTTAGAAAACCAGCTTTATTGCAGCAGAAAGAAACTTGCTGAAAATGGCAAAATCTGACAGGTACGCGTACATGAGAATTGTCGATTTTTTGAAATTTCAATTTTCTTCTTTAATTAAGGTTTATATTCAAGAAAACAACTAGAAAACATGTTCCCAACTGATTTTATCACTTCTACGTCCTAGAAAACCAGGTTTATAGCAGCAGAAAGAAACTTGCTGAAAATGGCAAAATCTGACAGGTACGCGTACATGAGAATTGTCGATTTTTTGAAATTTCAATTTTCTTCTTTAATTAAGGTTTATATTCAAGAAAACAACTAGAAAACATGTTCCCAACAGATTTTGTAACTTCTATGTCCTAGAAAACCAGCTTTATAGCAGCAGAAAGAAACTTTCTGAAAATGGCAAAATCTGACAGGTACGCGTACATGAGAATTGTCGATTTTTTGAAATTTCAATTTTCTTCTTTAATTAAGGTTTATATTCAAGAAAACAACTAGAAAACATGTTCCCAACAGATTTTGTAACTTCTATGTCCTAGAAAACCAGGTTTATAGCAGCAGAAAGAAACTTGCTGAAAATGGCAAAATCTGACAGGTACGCGTACATGAGAATTGTCGATTTTTTGAAATTTCAATTTTCTTCTTTAATTAAGGTTTATATTCAAGAAAACAACTAGAAAACATGTTCCCAACTGATTTTGTAACTTCTACGTCCTAGAAAACCAGGTTTATAGCAGCAGAAAGAAACTTGCTGAAAATGGCAAAATCTGACAGGTACGCGTACATGAGAATTGTCGATTTTTTGAAATTTCAATTTTCTTCTTTAATTAAGGTTTATATTCAAGAAAACCACTAGAAAACATGTTCCCAACTGATTTTGTAACTTCTATGTCCTAGAAAACCAGGTTTATAGCAGCAGAAAGAAACTTGCTCAAAAGGCAAAATCTGACAGGTACGCGTACATGAGAATTGTCGATTTTTTGAAATTTCAATTTTCTTCTTTAATTAAGGTTTATATTCAAGAAAACCACTAGAAAACATGTTCCCAACTGATTTTGTAACTTCTATGTCTTAGAAAACCAGCTTCATAGCAGCAGAAAGAAACTTGCTGAAAATGGCAAAATCTGACAGGTACGCGTACATGAGAATTGTCGATTTTTTGAAATTTCAATTTTCTTCTTTAATTAAGGTTTATATTGAAGAAAACAACTAGAAAACATGTTCCCAACTGATTTTGTCACTTCTACGTCCTAGAAAACCAGGTTTATAGCAGCAGAAAGAAACTTGCTGAAAATGGCAAAATCTGACAGGTACGCGTACATGAGAATTGTCGATTTTTTGAAATTTCAATTTTCTTCTTTAATTAAGGTTTATATTCAAGAAAACCACTAGAAAACATGTTCCCAACTGATTTTGTAACTTTTATGTCCTAGAAACCCAGGTTTATAGCAGCAGAAAGAAACTTGCTGAAAATGGCAAAATCTGACAGGTACGGGTACATGAGAATTGTCGATTTTTTGAAATTTCAATTTTCTTCTTTAATTAAGGTTTATATTCAAGAAAACAACTAGAAAACATGTTCCCAACTTATTTTGTAACTTCTATGTCTTAGAAAACCAGCTTTATAGCAGCAGAAAGAAACTTGCTGAAAATGGCAAAATCTGACAGGTACGCATACATGAGAATTGTCGATTTTTTGAAATTTCAATTTTCTTCTTTAATTAAGGTTTATATTCAAGAAAACAACTAGAAAACATGTTCCCAACAGATTTTGTAACTTCTATGTACTAGAAAACCAGCTTTATAGCAGCAGAAAGAAACTTGCTGAAAATGGCAAAATCTGACAGGTACGCGTACATGAGAATTCTCGATTTTTTGAAATTGCAATTTTCTTCTTTAATTAAGGTTTATATTCAAGAAAACAACTAGAAAACATGTTCCCAACAGATTTTGTAACTTCTATGTCCTAGAAAACCAGGTTTATAGCAGCAGAAAGAAACTTGCTGAAAATGGCAAAATCTGACAGGTACGCGTACATGAGAATTGTCGATTTTTTGAAATTTCAATTTTCTTCTTTAATTAAGGTTTATATTCAAGAAAACCACTAGAAAACATGTTCCCAACTGATTTTGTAACTTCTATGACCTAGAAAACCAGGTTTATAGCAGCAGAAAGAAACTTGCTGAAAATGGCAAAATCTGACAGGTACGCGTACATGAGAATTGTCGATTTTTTGAAATTTCAATTTTCTTCTTTAATTAAGGTTTATATTCAAGAAAACAACTAGAAAACATGTTCCCAACTGATTTTGTCACTTCTACGTCCTAGAAACCCAGGTTTATAGCAGCAGAAAGAAACTTGCTGAAAATGGCAAAATCTGACAGGTACGGGTACATGAGAATTGTCGATTTTTTGAAATTTCAATTTTCTTCTTTAATTAAGGTTTATATTCAAGAAAACAACTAGAAAACATGTTCCCAACTTATTTTGTAACTTCTATGTCTTAGAAAACCAGCTTTATAGCAGCAGAAAGAAACTTGCTGAAAATGGCAAAATCTGACAGGTACGCATACATGAGAATTGTCGATTTTTTGAAATTTCAATTTTCTTCTTTAATTAAGGTTTATATTCAAGAAAACAACTAGAAAACATGTTCCCAACAGATTTTGTAACTTCTATGTCCTAGAAAACCAGGTTTATAGCAGCAGAAAGAAACTTGCTGAAAATTGCAAAATCTGACAGGTACGCGTACATGAGAATTGTCGATTTTTTGAAATTTCAATTTTCTTCTTTAATTAAGGTTTATATTCAAGAAAACAACTAGAAAACATGTTCCCAACAGATTTTGTAACTTCTATGTCCTAGAAAACCAGGTTTATAGCAGCAGAAAGAAACTTGCTGAAAATGGCAAAATCTGACAGGTACGCGTACATGAGAATTGTCGATTTTTTGAAATTTCAATTTTCTTCTTTAATTAAGGTTTATATTCAAGAAAACAACTAGAAAACATGTTCCCAACTGATTTTGTCACTTCTACGTCCTAGAAAACCGGGTTTATAGCAGCAGAAAGAAACTTGCTGAAAATGGCAAAATCTGACAGGTACGCGTACATGAGAATTCTCGATTTTTTGAAATTGCAATTTTCTTCTTTAATTAAGGTTTATATTCAAGAAAACCACTAGAAAACATGTTCCCAACTGATTTTGTAACTTCTATGTCCTAGAAAACCAGGTTTATAGCAGCAGAAAGAAACTTGCTGAAAATGGCAAAATCTGACAGGTACGCATACATGAGAATTGTCGATTTTTTGAAATTTCAATTTTCTTCTTTAATTAAGGTTTATATTCAAGAAAACAACTAGAAAACATGTTCCCAACAGATTTTGTAACTTCTATGTACTAGAAAACCAGCTTTATAGCAGCAGAAAGAAACTTGCTGAAAATGGCAAAATCTGACAGGTACGCGTACATGAGAATTCTCGATTTTTTGAAATTGCAATTTTCTTCTTTAATTAAGGTTTATATTCAAGAAAACAACTAGAAAACATGTTCCCAACAGATTTTGTAACTTCTATGTCCTAGAAAACCAGGTTTATAGCAGCAGAAAGAAACTTGCTGAAAATGGCAAAATCTGACAGGTACGCGTACATGAGAATTGTCGATTTTTTGAAATTTCAATTTTCTTCTTTAATTAAGGTTTATATTCAAGAAAACCACTAGAAAACATGTTCCCAACTGATTTTGTAACTTCTATGTCCTAGAAAACCAGGTTTATAGCAGCAGAAAGAAACTTGCTGAAAATGGCAAAATCTGACAGGTACGCGTACATGAGAATTGTCGATTTTTTGAAATTTCAATTTTCTTCTTTAATTAAGGTTTATATTCAAGAAAACAACTAGAAAACATGTTCCCAACAGATTTTGTAACTTCTATGTCCTAGAAAACCAGGTTTATAGCAGCAGAAAGAAACTTGCTGAAAATGGCAAAATCTGACAGGTACGCGTACATGAGAATTGTCGATTTTTTGAAATTTCAATTTTCTTCTTTAATTAAGGTTTATATTCAAGAAAACCACTAGAAAACATGTTCCCAACTGATTTTGTAACTTCTATGTCCTAGAAAACCAGGTTTATAGCAGCAGAAAGAAACTTGCTGAAAATGGCAAAATCTGACAGGTACGCGTACATGAGAATTGTCGATTTTTTGAAATTTCAATTTTCTTCTTTAATTAAGGTTTATATTCAAGAAAACAACTAGAAAACATGTTCCCAACTGATTTTGTCACTTCTACGTCCTAGAAAACCGGGTTTATAGCAGCAGAAAGAAACTTGCTGAAAATGGTAAAATCTGACAGGTACGCGTACATGAGAATTGTCGATTTTTTGAAATTTCAATTTTCTTCTTTAATTAAGGTTTATATTCAAGAAAACCACTAGAAAACATGTTCCCAACTGATTTTGTAACTTCTATGTCCTAGAAAACCAGGTTTATAGCAGCAGAAAGAAACTTGCTCAAAAGGCAAAATCTGACAGGTACGCGTACATGAGAATTGTCGATTTTTTGAAATTTCAATTTTCTTCTTTAATTAAGGTTTATATTCAAGAAAACCACTAGAAAACATGTTCCCAACTGATTTTGTAACTTCTATGTCTTAGAAAACCAGCTTCATAGCAGCAGAAAGAAACTTGCTGAAAATGGCAAAATCTGACAGGTACGCGTACATGAGAATTGTCGATTTTTTGAAATTTCAATTTTCTTCTTTAATTAAGGTTTATATTGAAGAAAACAACTAGAAAACATGTTCCCAACTGATTTTGTCACTTCTACGTCCTAGAAAACCAGGTTTATAGCAGCAGAAAGAAACTTGCTGAAAATGGCAAAATCTGACAGGTACGCGTACATGAGAATTGTCGATTTTTTGAAATTTCAATTTTCTTCTTTAATTAAGGTTTATATTCAAGAAAACCACTAGAAAACATGTTCCCAACTGATTTTGTAACTTTTATGTCCTAGAAACCCAGGTTTATAGCAGCAGAAAGAAACTTGCTGAAAATGGCAAAATCTGACAGGTACGGGTACATGAGAATTGTCGATTTTTTGAAATTTCAATTTTCTTCTTTAATTAAGGTTTATATTCAAGAAAACAACTAGAAAACATGTTCCCAACTTATTTTGTAACTTCTATGTCTTAGAAAACCAGCTTTATAGCAGCAGAAAGAAACTTGCTGAAAATGGCAAAATCTGACAGGTACGCATACATGAGAATTGTCGATTTTTTGAAATTTCAATTTTCTTCTTTAATTAAGGTTTATATTCAAGAAAACAACTAGAAAACATGTTCCCAACAGATTTTGTAACTTCTATGTACTAGAAAACCAGCTTTATAGCAGCAGAAAGAAACTTGCTGAAAATGGCAAAATCTGACAGGTACGCGTACATGAGAATTCTCGATTTTTTGAAATTGCAATTTTCTTCTTTAATTAAGGTTTATATTCAAGAAAACAACTAGAAAACATGTTCCCAACAGATTTTGTAACTTCTATGTCCTAGAAAACCAGGTTTATAGCAGCAGAAAGAAACTTGCTGAAAATGGCAAAATCTGACAGGTACGCGTACATGAGAATTGTCGATTTTTTGAAATTTCAATTTTCTTCTTTAATTAAGGTTTATATTCAAGAAAACCACTAGAAAACATGTTCCCAACTGATTTTGTAACTTCTATGACCTAGAAAACCAGGTTTATAGCAGCAGAAAGAAACTTGCTGAAAATGGCAAAATCTGACAGGTACGCGTACATGAGAATTGTCGATTTTTTGAAATTTCAATTTTCTTCTTTAATTAAGGTTTATATTCAAGAAAACAACTAGAAAACATGTTCCCAACTGATTTTGTCACTTCTACGTCCTAGAAACCCAGGTTTATAGCAGCAGAAAGAAACTTGCTGAAAATGGCAAAATCTGACAGGTACGGGTACATGAGAATTGTCGATTTTTTGAAATTTCAATTTTCTTCTTTAATTAAGGTTTATATTCAAGAAAACAACTAGAAAACATGTTCCCAACTTATTTTGTAACTTCTATGTCTTAGAAAACCAGCTTTATAGCAGCAGAAAGAAACTTGCTGAAAATGGCAAAATCTGACAGGTACGCATACATGAGAATTGTCGATTTTTTGAAATTTCAATTTTCTTCTTTAATTAAGGTTTATATTCAAGAAAACAACTAGAAAACATGTTCCCAACAGATTTTGTAACTTCTATGTCCTAGAAAACCAGGTTTATAGCAGCAGAAAGAAACTTGCTGAAAATTGCAAAATCTGACAGGTACGCGTACATGAGAATTGTCGATTTTTTGAAATTTCAATTTTCTTCTTTAATTAAGGTTTATATTCAAGAAAACAACTAGAAAACATGTTCCCAACAGATTTTGTAACTTCTATGTCCTAGAAAACCAGGTTTATAGCAGCAGAAAGAAACTTGCTGAAAATGGCAAAATCTGACAGGTACGCGTACATGAGAATTGTCGATTTTTTGAAATTTCAATTTTCTTCTTTAATTAAGGTTTATATTCAAGAAAACAACTAGAAAACATGTTCCCAACTGATTTTGTCACTTCTACGTCCTAGAAAACCGGGTTTATAGCAGCAGAAAGAAACTTGCTGAAAATGGCAAAATCTGACAGGTACGCGTACATGAGAATTCTCGATTTTTTGAAATTGCAATTTTCTTCTTTAATTAAGGTTTATATTCAAGAAAACCACTAGAAAACATGTTCCCAACTGATTTTGTAACTTCTATGTCCTAGAAAACCAGGTTTATAGCAGCAGAAAGAAACTTGCTGAAAATGGCAAAATCTGACAGGTACGCATACATGAGAATTGTCGATTTTTTGAAATTTCAATTTTCTTCTTTAATTAAGGTTTATATTCAAGAAAACAACTAGAAAACATGTTCCCAACAGATTTTGTAACTTCTATGTACTAGAAAACCAGCTTTATAGCAGCAGAAAGAAACTTGCTGAAAATGGCAAAATCTGACAGGTACGCGTACATGAGAATTCTCGATTTTTTGAAATTGCAATTTTCTTCTTTAATTAAGGTTTATATTCAAGAAAACAACTAGAAAACATGTTCCCAACAGATTTTGTAACTTCTATGTCCTAGAAAACCAGGTTTATAGCAGCAGAAAGAAACTTGCTGAAAATGGCAAAATCTGACAGGTACGCGTACATGAGAATTGTCGATTTTTTGAAATTTCAATTTTCTTCTTTAATTAAGGTTTATATTCAAGAAAACCACTAGAAAACATGTTCCCAACTGATTTTGTAACTTCTATGTCCTAGAAAACCAGGTTTATAGCAGCAGAAAGAAACTTGCTGAAAATGGCAAAATCTGACAGGTACGCGTACATGAGAATTGTCGATTTTTTGAAATTTCAATTTTCTTCTTTAATTAAGGTTTATATTCAAGAAAACAACTAGAAAACATGTTCCCAACAGATTTTGTAACTTCTATGTCCTAGAAAACCAGGTTTATAGCAGCAGAAAGAAACTTGCTGAAAATGGCAAAATCTGACAGGTACGCGTACATGAGAATTGTCGATTTTTTGAAATTTCAATTTTCTTCTTTAATTAAGGTTTATATTCAAGAAAACCACTAGAAAACATGTTCCCAACTGATTTTGTAACTTCTATGTCCTAGAAAACCAGGTTTATAGCAGCAGAAAGAAACTTGCTGAAAATGGCAAAATCTGACAGGTACGCGTACATGAGAATTGTCGATTTTTTGAAATTTCAATTTTCTTCTTTAATTAAGGTTTATATTCAAGAAAACAACTAGAAAACATGTTCCCAACTGATTTTGTCACTTCTACGTCCTAGAAAACCGGGTTTATAGCAGCAGAAAGAAACTTGCTGAAAATGGTAAAATCTGACAGGTACGCGTACATGAGAATTGTCGATTTTTTGAAATTTAAATTTTCTTCTTTAATTAAGGTTTATATTCAAGAAAACCACTAGAAAACATGTTCCCAACTGATTTTGTAACTTCTATGTCTTAGAAAACCAGGTTTATAGCAGCAGAAAGAAACTTGCTGAAAATGGCACACCTGACAGTTACGCGTACATGAGAACTCTCGATTTTTTGAAATTTCAATTTTCTTCTTTAATTAAGGTTTATATTCAAGAAAACCACTAGAAAACATGTTCCCAGCTGATTTTGTAACTTCTACGTCCTAGAAAACCAGGTTTATAGCAGCAGAAAGAAATTTGCTGAAAATGGCAAAATCTGACAGGTACGCGTACATGAGAATTGTCGATTTTTTGAAATTTCAATTTTCTTCTTTAATTAAGGTTTATATTCAAGAAAACAACTAGAAAACATGTTCCCAACAGATTTTGTAACTTCTACGTCCTAGAAAACCAGGTTTATAGCAGCAGAAAGAAACTTGCTGAAAATGGCAAAATCTGACAGGTACGCGTACATGAGAATTGTCGATTTTTTGAAATTTCAATTTTCTTCTTTAATTAAGGTTTATATTCAAGCAAACCACTAGAAAACATGTTCCCAACAGATTTTGTAACTTCTATGTCCTAGAAACCCAGGTTTATAGCAGCAGAAAGAAACTTGCTGAAAATGGCAAAATCTGACAGGTACGGGTACATGAGAATTGTCGATTTTTTGAAATTTCAATTTTCTTCTTTAATTAAGGTTTATATTCAAGAAAACAACTAGAAAACATGTTCCCAACAGATTTTGTAACTTCTATGTCCTAGAAAACCAGGTTTATAGCAGCAGAAAGAAACTTGCTGAAAATGGCAAAATCTGACAGGTACGCGTACATGAGAATTGTCGATTTTTTGAAATTTCAATTTTCTTCTTTAATTAAGGTTTATATTCAAGAAAACCACTAGAAAACATGTTCCCAACTGATTTTGTAACTTCTATGTCCTAGAAAACCAGGTTTATAGCAGCAGAAAGAAACTTGCTGAAAATGGCAAAATCTGACAGGTACGCGTACATGAGAATTGTCGATTTTTTGAAATTTCAATTTTCTTCTTTAATTAAGGTTTATATTCAAGAAAACAACTAGAAAACATGTTCCCAACTGATTTTGTCACTTCTACGTCCTAGAAAACCGGGTTTATAGCAGCAGAAAGAAACTTGCTGAAAATGGTAAAATCTGACAGGTACGCGTACATGAGAATTGTCGATTTTTTGAAATTTAAATTTTCTTCTTTAATTAAGGTTTATATTCAAGAAAACCACTAGAAAACATGTTCCCAACTGATTTTGTAACTTCTATGTCTTAGAAAACCAGGTTTATAGCAGCAGAAAGAAACTTGCTGAAAATGGCACACCTGACAGTTACGCGTACATGAGAACTCTCGATTTTTTGAAATTTCAATTTTCTTCTTTAATTAAGGTTTATATTCAAGAAAACCACTAGAAAACATGTTCCCAGCTGATTTTGTAACTTCTACGTCCTAGAAAACCAGGTTTATAGCAGCAGAAAGAAATTTGCTGAAAATGGCAAAATCTGACAGGTACGCGTACATGAGAATTCTCGATTTTTTGAAATTGCAATTTTCTTCTTTAATTAAGGTTTATATTCAAGAAAACCACTAGAAAACATGTTCCCAACTGATTTTGTAACTTCTATGTCCTAGAAAACCAGGTTTATAGCAGCAGAAAGAAACTTGCTGAAAATGGCAAAATCTGACAGGTACGCATACATGAGAATTGTCGATTTTTTGAAATTTCAATTTTCTTCTTTAATTAAGGTTTATATTCAAGAAAACAACTAGAAAACATGTTCCCAACAGATTTTGTAACTTCTATGTACTAGAAAACCAGCTTTATAGCAGCAGAAAGAAACTTGCTGAAAATGGCAAAATCTGACAGGTACGCGTACATGAGAATTCTCGATTTTTTGAAATTGCAATTTTCTTCTTTAATTAAGGTTTATATTCAAGAAAACAACTAGAAAACATGTTCCCAACAGATTTTGTAACTTCTATGTCCTAGAAAACCAGGTTTATAGCAGCAGAAAGAAACTTGCTGAAAATGGCAAAATCTGACAGGTACGCGTACATGAGAATTGTCGATTTTTTGAAATTTCAATTTTCTTCTTTAATTAAGGTTTATATTCAAGAAAACAACTAGAAAACATGTTCCCAACTGATTTTGTCACTTCTACGTCCTAGAAAACCGGGTTTATAGCAGCAGAAAGAAACTTGCTGAAAATGGTAAAATCTGACAGGTACGCGTACATGAGAATTGTCGATTTTTTGAAATTTAAATTTTCTTCTTTAATTAAGGTTTATATTCAAGAAAACCACTAGAAAACATGTTCCCAACTGATTTTGTAACTTCTATGTCTTAGAAAACCAGGTTTATAGCAGCAGAAAGAAACTTGCTGAAAATGGCACACCTGACAGTTACGCGTACATGAGAACTCTCGATTTTTTGAAATTTCAATTTTCTTCTTTAATTAAGGTTTATATTCAAGAAAACCACTAGAAAACATGTTCCCAGCTGATTTTGTAACTTCTACGTCCTAGAAAACCAGGTTTATAGCAGCAGAAAGAAATTTGCTGAAAATGGCAAAATCTGACAGGTACGCGTACATGAGAATTGTCGATTTTTTGAAATTTCAATTTTCTTCTTTAATTAAGGTTTATATTCAAGAAAACAACTAGAAAACATGTTCCCAACAGATTTTGTAACTTCTACGTCCTAGAAAACCAGGTTTATAGCAGCAGAAAGAAACTTGCTGAAAATGGCAAAATCTGACAGGTACGCGTACATGAGAATTGTCGATTTTTTGAAATTTCAATTTTCTTCTTTAATTAAGGTTTATATTCAAGCAAACCACTAGAAAACATGTTCCCAACAGATTTTGTAACTTCTATGTCCTAGAAACCCAGGTTTATAGCAGCAGAAAGAAACTTGCTGAAAATGGCAAAATCTGACAGGTACGGGTACATGAGAATTGTCGATTTTTTGAAATTTCAATTTTCTTCTTTAATTAAGGTTTATATTCAAGAAAACAACTAGAAAACATGTTCCCAACAGATTTTGTAACTTCTATGTCCTAGAAAACCAGGTTTATAGCAGCAGAAAGAAACTTGCTGAAAATGGCAAAATCTGACAGGTACGCGTACATGAGAATTGTCGATTTTTTGAAATTTCAATTTTCTTCTTTAATTAAGGTTTATATTCAAGAAAACCACTAGAAAACATGTTCCCAACTGATTTTGTAACTTCTATGTCCTAGAAAACCAGGTTTATAGCAGCAGAAAGAAACTTGCTGAAAATGGCAAAATCTGACAGGTACGCGTACATGAGAATTGTCGATTTTTTGAAATTTCAATTTTCTTCTTTAATTAAGGTTTATATTCAAGAAAACAACTAGAAAACATGTTCCCAACTGATTTTGTCACTTCTACGTCCTAGAAAACCGGGTTTATAGCAGCAGAAAGAAACTTGCTGAAAATGGTAAAATCTGACAGGTACGCGTACATGAGAATTGTCGATTTTTTGAAATTTAAATTTTCTTCTTTAATTAAGGTTTATATTCAAGAAAACCACTAGAAAACATGTTCCCAACTGATTTTGTAACTTCTATGTCTTAGAAAACCAGGTTTATAGCAGCAGAAAGAAACTTGCTGAAAATGGCACACCTGACAGTTACGCGTACATGAGAACTCTCGATTTTTTGAAATTTCAATTTTCTTCTTTAATTAAGGTTTATATTCAAGAAAACCACTAGAAAACATGTTCCCAGCTGATTTTGTAACTTCTACGTCCTAGAAAACCAGGTTTATAGCAGCAGAAAGAAATTTGCTGAAAATGGCAAAATCTGACAGGTACGCGTACATGAGAATTCTCGATTTTTTGAAATTGCAATTTTCTTCTTTAATTAAGGTTTATATTCAAGAAAACGACTAGAAAACATGTTCCCAACTGATTTCGTAACTTCTATGTCCTAGAAAACCAGGTTTATAGCAGCAGAAAGAAACTTGCTGAAAATGGCAAAATCTGACAGGTACGCATACATGAGAATTGTCGATTTTTTGAAATTTCAATTTTCTTCTTTAATTAAGGTTTATATTCAAGAAAACAACTAGAAAACATGTTCCCAACAGATTTTGTAACTTCTATGTACTAGAAAACCAGCTTTATAGCAGCAGAAAGAAACTTGCTGAAAATGGCAAAATCTGACAGGTACGCGTACATGAGAATTCTCGATTTTTTGAAATTGCAATTTTCTTCTTTAATTAAGGTTTATATTCAAGAAAACAACTAGAAAACATGTTCCCAACAGATTTTGTAACTTCTATGTCCTAGAAAACCAGGTTTATAGCAGCAGAAAGAAACTTGCTGAAAATGGCAAAATCTGACAGGTACGCGTACATGAGAATTGTCGATTTTTTGAAATTTCAATTTTCTTCTTGAATTAAGGTTTATATTCAAGAAAACCACTAGAAAACATGTTCCCAACTGATTTTGTAACTTCTATGTCCTAGAAAACCAGGTTTATAGCAGCAGAAAGAAACTTGCTGAAAATGGCAAAATCTGACAGGTACGCGTACATGAGAATTGTCGATTTTTTGAAATTTCAATTTTCTTCTTTAATTAAGGTTTATATTCAAGAAAACAACTAGAAAACATGTTCCCAACAGATTTTGTAACTTCTATGTCCTAGAAAACCAGGTTTATAGCAGCAGAAAGAAACTTGCTGAAAATGGCAAAATCTGACAGGTACGCGTACATGAGAATTGTCGATTTTTTTAAATTTCAATTTTCTTCTTTAATTAAGGTTTATATTCAAGAAAACCACTAGAAAACATGTTCCCAACTGATTTTGTAACTTCTATGTCCTAGAAAACCAGGTTTATAGCAGCAGAAAGAAACTTGCTGAAAATGGCAAAATCTGACAGGTACGCGTACATGAGAATTGTCGATTTTTTGAAATTTCAATTTTCTTCTTTAATTAAGGTTTATATTCAAGAAAACAACTAGAAAACATGTTCCCAACTGATTTTGTCACTTCTACGTCCTAGAAAACCGGGTTTATAGCAGCAGAAAGAAACTTGCTGAAAATGGTAAAATCTGACAGGTACGCGTACATGAGAATTGTCGATTTTTTGAAATTTAAATTTTCTTCTTTAATTAAGGTTTATATTCAAGAAAACCACTAGAAAACATGTTCCCAACTGATTTTGTAACTTCTATGTCTTAGAAAACCAGGTTTATAGCAGCAGAAAGAAACTTGCTGAAAATGGCACACCTGACAGTTACGCGTACATGAGAACTCTCGATTTTTTGAAATTTCAATTTTCTTCTTTAATTAAGGTTTATATTCAAGAAAACCACTAGAAAACATGTTCCCAGCTGATTTTGTAACTTCTACGTCCTAGAAAACCAGGTTTATAGCAGCAGAAAGAAATTTGCTGAAAATGGCAAAATCTGACAGGTACGCGTACATGAGAATTGTCGATTTTTTGAAATTTCAATTTTCTTCTTTAATTAAGGTTTATATTCAAGAAAACAACTAGAAAACATGTTCCCAACAGATTTTGTAACTTCTACGTCCTAGAAAACCAGGTTTATAGCAGCAGAAAGAAACTTGCTGAAAATGGCAAAATCTGACAGGTACGCGTACATGAGAATTGTCGATTTTTTGAAATTTCAATTTTCTTCTTTAATTAAGGTTTATATTCAAGCAAACCACTAGAAAACATGTTCCCAACAGATTTTGTAACTTCTATGTCCTAGAAACCCAGGTTTATAGCAGCAGAAAGAAACTTGCTGAAAATGGCAAAATCTGACAGGTACGGGTACATGAGAATTGTCGATTTTTTGAAATTTCAATTTTCTTCTTTAATTAAGGTTTATATTCAAGAACACCACTAGAAAACATGTTCCCAACTGATTTTGTCACTTTTATGTCCTAGAAACCCAGGTTTATAGCAGCAGAAAGAAACTTGCTGAAAATGGCAAAATCTGACAGGTACGGGTACATGAGAATTGTCGATTTTTTTAAATTTCAATTTTCTTCTTTAATTAAGGTTTATATTCAAGAAAACAACTAGAAAACATGTTCCCAACAGATTTTGTAACTTCTACGTCCTAGAAAACCAGGTTTATAGCAGCAGAAAGAAACTTGCTGAAAATGGCAAAATCTGACAGGTACGCGTACATGAGAATTGTCGATTTTTTGAAATTTCAATTTTCTTCTTTAATTAAGCTTTATATTCAAGAAAACAACTAGAAAACATGTTCCCAACAGATTTTGTAACTTCTACGTCCTAGAAAACCAGGTTTATAGCAGCAGAAAGAAACTTGCTGAAAATGGCAAAATCTGACAGGTACGCGTACATGAGAATTGTCGATTTTTTTAAATTGCAATTTTCTTCTTTAATTAAGGTTTATATTCAAGAACACCACTAGAAAACATGTTCCCAACTGATTTTGTAACTGCTATGTCTTAGAAAACCAGGTTTATAGCAGCGGAAAGAAACTTGCTGAAAATGGCAAAATCTGACAGGTACGCGTACATGAGAATTGTCGATTTTTTGAAAATTCAATTTTCTTCTTTAATTAAGGTGTATATTCAAGAAAACAACTAGAAAACATGTTCCCAACTTATTTTGTAACTTCTATGTCTTAGAAAACCAGCTTTATAGCAGCAGAAAGAAACTTGCTGAAAATGGCAAAATCTGACAGGTACGCGTACATGAGAATTGTCGATTTTTTAAAATGTCAATTTTCTTCTTTAATTAAGGTTTATATTCAAGAAAACAACTAGAAAACATGTTCCCAACTGATTTTGTAACTTCTATGTCCTAGAAACCCAGGTTTATAGCAGCAGAAAGAAACTTGCTGAAAATGGCAAAATCTGACAGGTACGGGTACATGAGAATTGTCGATTTTTTGAAATTTCATTTTTCTTCTTTAATTAAGGTTTATATTCAAGAAAACCACTAGAAAACATGTTCCTAACTGATTTTGTAACTTCTATGTCCTAGAAAACCAGGTTTATAGCAGCAGAAAGAAACTTGCTGAAAATGGCAAAATCTGACAGGTACGCGTACATGAGAATTGTCGATTTTTTGAAATTTCAATTTTCTTCTTTAATTAAGGTTTATATTCAAGAAAACGACTAGAAAACATGTTCCCAACTGATTTTGTAACTTCTATGTCCTAGAAAACCAGGTTTATAGCAGCAGAAAGAAACTTGCTGAAAATGGCAAAATCTGACAGGTACGCGTACATGAGAATTGTCGATTTTTTGAAATTTCAATTTTCTTCTTTAATTAAGGTTTATATTCAAGAAAACAAATAGAAAACATGTTCCCCACAGATTTTGTAACTTCTCTGTCCTAGAAAACCAGGTTTATAGCAGCAGAAAGAAACTTGCTGAAAATGGCAAAATCTGACAGGTACGCGTACATGAGAATTGTCGATTTTTTGAAATTTAAATTTTCTTCTTTAATTAAGGTTTATATTCAAGAAAACAACTAGAAAACATGTTCCCAACAGATTTTGTAACTTCTATGTCCTAGAAAACCAGGTTTATAGCAACAGAAAGAAACTTGCTGAAAATAGCAAAATCTGACAGGTACGCGTACATAAGAATTGTCGATTTTTTGAAATTTCAATTTTCTTCTTTAATTAAGGTTTATATTCAAGAAAATAACTAGAAAACATGTTCCCAACTGATTTTGTAACTTCTATGTCCTAGAAAACCAGGTTTATAGCAGCAGAAAGAAACTTGCTGAAAATGGCAAAATCTGACAGGTACGCGTACATGAGAATTGTCGATTTTTTGAAATTTCAATTTTCTTCTTTAATTAAGGTTTATATTCAAGAAAACAACTACAAAACATGTTCCCAACTGATTTTGTAACTTCTATGTCTTAGAAAACCAGGTTTATAGCAGCAGAAAGAAACTTGCTGAAAATGGCAAAATCTGACAGGTACGGGTACATGAGAATTGTCGATTTTTTGAAATTTCAATTTTCTTCTTTAATTAAGGTTTATATTCAAGAAAACAACTAGAAAACATGTTCCCAACTGATTTTGTAACTTCTACGTCCTAGAAAACCGGGTTTATAGCAGCAGAAAGAAACTTGCTGAAAATGGTAAAATCTGACAGGTACGCGTACATGAGAATTGTCGATTTTTTGAAATTTAAATTTTCTTCTTTAATTAAGGTTTATATTCAAGAAAACCACTAGAAAACATGTTCCCAACTGATTTTGTAACTTCTATGTCTTAGAAAACCAGGTTTATAGCAGCAGAAAGAAACTTGCTGAAAATGGCACACCTGACAGTTACGCGTACATGAGAACTCTCGATTTTTTGAAATTTCAATTTTCTTCTTTAATTAAGGTTTATATTCAAGAAAACCACTAGAAAACATGTTCCCAGCTGATTTTGTAACTTCTACGTCCTAGAAAACCAGGTTTATAGCAGCAGAAAGAAATTTGCTGAAAATGGCAAAATCTGACAGGTACGCGTACATGAGAATTGTCGATTTTTTGAAATTTCAATTTTCTTCTTTAATTAAGGTTTATATTCAAGAAAACAACTAGAAAACATGTTCCCAACAGATTTTGTAACTTCTACGTCCTAGAAAACCAGGTTTATAGCAGCAGAAAGAAACTTGCTGAAAATGGCAAAATCTGACAGATACGCGTACATGAGAATTGTCGATTTTTTGAAATTTCAATTTTCTTCTTTAATTAAGGTTTATATTCAAGCAAACCACTAGAAAACATGTTCCCAACAGATTTTGTAACTTCTATGTCCTAGAAACCCAGGTTTATAGCAGCAGAAAGAAACTTGCTGAAAATGGCAAAATCTGACAGGTACGGGTACATGAGAATTGTCGATTTTTTGAAATTTCAATTTTCTTCTTTAATTAAGGTTTATATTCAAGAACACCACTAGAAAACATGTTCCCAACTGATTTTGTCACTTTTATGTCCTAGAAACCCAGGTTTATAGCAGCAGAAAGAAACTTGCTGAAAATGGCAAAATCTGACAGGTACGGGTACATGAGAATTGTCGATTTTTTTAAATTTCAATTTTCTTCTTTAATTAAGGTTTATATTCAAGAAAACAACTAGAAAACATGTTCCCAACAGATTTTGTAACTTCTACGTCCTAGAAAACCAGGTTTATAGCAGCAGAAAGAAACTTGCTGAAAATGGCAAAATCTGACAGGTACGCGTACATGAGAATTGTCGATTTTTTTAAATTGCAATTTTCTTCTTTAATTAAGGTTTATATTCAAGAACACCACTAGAAAACATGTTCCCAACTGATTTTGTAACTGCTATGTCTTAGAAAACCAGGTTTATAGCAGCGGAAAGAAACTTGCTGAAAATGGCAAAATCTGACAGGTACGCGTACATGAGAATTGTCGATTTTTTGAAAATTCAATTTTCTTCTTTAATTAAGGTTTATATTCAAGAAAACAACTAGAAAACATGTTCCCAACTTATTTTGTAACTTCTATGTCTTAGAAAACCAGCTTTATAGCAGCAGAAAGAAACTTGCTGAAAATGGCAAAATCTGACAGGTACGCGTACATGAGAATTGTCGATTTTTTAAAATGTCAATTTTCTTCTTTAATTAAGGTTTATATTCAAGAAAACAACTAGAAAACATGTTCCCAACAGATTTTGTAACTTCTATGTCCTAGAAACCCAGGTTTATAGCAGCAGAAAGAAACTTGCTGAAAATGGCAAAATCTGACAGGTACGGGTACATGAGAATTGTCGATTTTTTGAAATTTCAATTTTCTTCTTTAATTAAGGTTTATATTCAAGAAAACCACTAGAAAACATGTTCCTAACTGATTTTGTAACTTCTATGTCCTAGAAAACCAGGTTTATAGCAGCAGAAAGAAACTTGCTGAAAATGGCAAAATCTGACAGGTACGCGTACATGAGAATTGTCGATTTTTTGAAATTTCAATTTTCTTCTTTAATTAAGGTTTATATTCAAGAAAACGACTAGAAAACATGTTCCCAACTGATTTTGTAACTTCTATGTCCTAGAAAACCAGGTTTATAGCAGCAGAAAGAAACTTGCTGAAAATGGCAAAATCTGACAGGTACGCGTACATGAGAATTGTCGATTTTTTGAAATTTCAATTTTCTTCTTTAATTAAGGTTTATATTCAAGAAAACAAATAGAAAACATGTTCCCCACAGATTTTGTAACTTCTCTTTCCTAGAAAACCAGGTTTATAGCAGCAGAAAGAAACTTGCTGAAAATGGCAAAATCTGACAGGTACGCGTACATGAGAATTGTCGATTTTTTGAAATTTCAATTTTCTTCTTTAATTAAGGTTTATATTCAAGAAAACAACTAGAAAACATGTTCCCAACAGATTTTGTAACTTCTATCTCCTAGAAAACCAGGTTTATAGCAACAGAAAGAAACTTGCTGAAAATAGCAAAATCTGACAGGTACGCGTACATGAGAATTGTCGATTTTTTGAAATTTCAATTTTCTTCTTTAATTAAGGTTTATATTCAAGAAAATAACTAGAAAACATGTTCCCAACAGATTTTGTAACTTCTATGTCCTAGAAAACCAGGTGTATAGCAGCAGAAAGAAACTTGCTGAAAATTTCAAAATCTGACAGGTACGCGTACATGAGAATTGTCGATTTTTTGAAATTTCAATTTTCTTCTTTAATTAAGGTTTATATTCAAGAAAACAACTAGAAAACATGTTCCAAACTGATTTCATCACTTCTATGTCCTAGAAAACCAGGTTTATAGCAACAGAAAGAAACTTGCTGAAAATGGCAAAATCTGACAGGTACGCGTACATGAGAATTGTCGATTTTTTTAAATTTCAATTTTCTTCTTTAATTAAGGTTTATATTCAAGAAAACAACTAGAAAACATGTTCCCAACAGATTTTGTAACTTCTATGTCCTAGAAAACCAGGTTTATAGCAACAGAAAGAAACTTGCTGAAAATGGCAAAATCTGACAGGTACGCGTACATGAGAATTGTCGATTTTTTTAAATTTCAATTTTCTTCTTTAATAAGGGTTTATATTCAAGAAAACAAATAGAAAACATGTTCCCAACAGATTTTGTAACTTCTCTGTCCTAGAAAACACGGTTTATAGCAGCAGAAAGAAACTTGCTGAAAATGGCAAAATCTGACAGGTACGCGTACATGAGAATTGTCGATTTTTTGAAATTTCAATTTTCTTCTTTAATTAAGGTTTATATTCAAGAAAACCACTAGAAAACATGTTCCTAACAGATTTTGTAACTTCTATGTCCTAGAAACCCAGGTTTATAGCAGCAGAAAGAAACTTGCTGAAAATGGCAAAATCTGACAGGTACGGGTACATGAGAATTGTCGATTTTTTGAAATTGCAATTTTCTTCTTTAATTAAGGTTTATATTCAAGAACACCACTAGAAAACATGTTCCCAACTGATTTTGTAACTTTTATGTCCTAGAAACCCAGGTTCATAGCAGCAGAAAGAAACTTGCTGAAAATGGCAAAATCTGACAGGTACGGGTACATGAGAATTGTCGATTTTTTGAAATTTCAATTTTCTTCTTTAATTAAGGTTTATATTCAAGAAAACAACTAGAAAACATGTTCCAAACAGATTTTGTAACTTCTACGTCCTAGAAAACCAGGTTTATAGCAGCAGAAAGAAACTTGCTGAAAATGGCAAAATCTGACAGGTACGCGTACATGAGAATTGTCGATTTTTTTAAATTTCAATTTTCTTCTTTAATTAAGGTTTATATTCAAGAAAACAACTAGAAAACATGTTCCCAACAGATTTTGTAACTTCTACGTCCTAGAAAACCAGGTTTATAGCAGCAGAAAGAAACTTGCTGAAAATGGCAAAATCTGACAGGTACGCGTACATGAGAATTGTCGATTTTTTGAAATTTCAATTTTCTTCTTTAATTAAGGTTTATATTCAAGAACACCACTAGAAAACATGTTCCCAACTGATTTTGTAACTGCTATGTCTTAGAAAACCAGGTTTATAGCAGCGGAAAGAAACTTGCTGAAAATGGCAAAATCTGACAGGTACGCGTACATGAGAATTGTCGATTTTTTGAAAATTCAATTTTCTTCTTTAATTAAGGTTTATATTCAAGAAAACCACTAGAAAACATGTTCCCAGCTGATTTTGTAACTTCTACGTCCTAGAAAACCAGGTTTATAGCAGCAGAAAGAAATTTGCTGAAAATGGCAAAATCTGACAGGTACGCGTACATGAGAATTGTCGATTTTTTGAAATTTCAATTTTCTTCTTTAATTAAGGTTTATATTCAAGAAAACAACTAGAAAACATCTTCCCAACAGATTTTGTAACTTCTACGTCCTAGAAAACCAGGTTTATAGCAGCAGAAAGAAACTTGCTGAAAATGGCAAAATCTGACAGGTACGCGTACATGAGAATTGTCGATTTTTTGAAATTTCAATTTTCTTCTTTAATTAAGGTTTATATTCAAGAAAACCACTAGAAAACATGTTCCCAACAGATTTTGTAACTTCTATGTCCTAGAAACCCAGGTTTATAGCAGCAGAAAGAAACTTGCTGAAAATGGCAAAATCTGACAGGTACGGGTACATGAGAATTGTCGATTTTTTGAAATTTCAATTTTCTTCTTTAATTAAGGTTTATATTCAAGAACACCACTAGAAAACATGTTCCCAACTGATTTTGTCACTTTTATGTCCTAGAAACCCAGGTTTATAGCAGCAGAAAGAAACTTGCTGAAAATGGCAAAATCTGACAGGTACGGGTACATGAGAATTGTCGATTTTTTTAAATTTCAATTTTCTTCTTTAATTAAGGTTTATATTCAAGAAAACAACTAGAAAACGTGTTCCCAACAGATTTTGTAACTTCTACGTCCTAGAAAACCAGGTTTATAGCAGCAGAAAGAAACTTGCTGAAAATGGCAAAATCTGACAGGTACGCGTACATGAGAATTGTCGATTTTTTGAAATTTCAATTTTCTTCTTTAATTAAGCTTTATATTCAAGAAAACAACTAGAAAACATGTTCCCAACAGATTTTGTAACTTCTACGTCCTAGAAAACCAGGTTTATAGCAGCAGAAAGAAACTTGCTGAAAATGGCAAAATCTGACAGGTACGCGTACATGAGAATTGTCGATTTTTTTAAATTGCAATTTTCTTCTTTAATTAAGGTTTATATTCAAGAACACCACTAGAAAACATGTTCCCAACTGATTTTGTAACTGCTATGTCTTAGAAAACCAGGTTTATAGCAGCGGAAAGAAACTTGCTGAAAATGGCAAAATCTGACAGGTACGCGTACATGAGAATTGTCGATTTTTTGAAAATTCAATTTTCTTCTTTAATTAAGGTTTATATTCAAGAAAACAACTAGAAAACATGTTCCCAACTGATTTTGTAACTTCTATGTCTTAGAAAACCAGCTTTATAGCAGCAGAAAGAAACTTGCTGAAAATTGCAAAATCTGACAGGTACGCGTACATGAGAATTGTCGATTTTTTAAAATGTCAATTTTCTTCTTTAATTAAGGTTTATATTCAAGAAAACAACTAGAAAACATGTTCCCAACTGATTTTGTAACTTCTATGTCCTAGAAACCCAGGTTTATAGCAGCAGAAAGAAACTTGCTGAAAATGGCAAAATCTGACAGGTACGGGTACATGAGAATTGTCGATTTTTTGAAATTTCAATTTTCTTCTTTAATTAAGGTTTATATTCAAGAAAACCACTAGAAAACATGTTCCTAACTGATTTTGTAACTTCTATGTCCTAGAAAACCAGGTTTATAGCAGCAGAAAGAAACTTGCTGAAAATGGCAAAATCTGACAGGTACGCGTACATGAGAATTGTCGATTTTTTGAAATTTCAATTTTCTTCTTTAATTAAGGTTTATATTCAAGAAAACGACTAGAAAACATGTTCCCAACTGATTTTGTAACTTCTATGTCCTAGAAAACCAGGTTTATAGCAGCAGAAAGAAACTTGCTGAAAATGGCAAAATCTGACAGGTACGCGTACATGAGAATTGTCGATTTTTTGAAATTTCAATTTTCTTCTTTAATTAAGGTTTATATTCAAGAAAACAAATAGAAAACATGTTCCCCACAGATTTTGTAACTTCTCTGTCCTAGAAAACCAGGTTTATAGCAGCAGAAAGAAACTTGCTGAAAATGGCAAAATCTGACAGGTACGCGTACATGAGAATTGTCGATTTTTTGAAATTTCAATTTTCTTCTTTAATTAAGGTTTATATTCAAGAAAACAACTAGAAAACATGTTCCCAACAGATTTTGTAACTTCTATGTCCTAGAAAACCAGGTTTATGGCAACAGAAAGAAACTTGCTGAAAATAGCAAAATCTGACAGGTACGCGTACATGAGAATTGTCGATTTTTTGAAATTTCAATTTTCTTCTTTAATTAAGGTTTATATTCAAGAAAATAACTAGAAAACATGTTCCCAACAGATTTTGTAACTTCTATGTCCTAGAAAACCAGGTTTATAGCAGCAGAAAGAAACTTGCTGAAAATGGCAAAATCTGACAGGTACGCGTACATGAGAATTGTCGATTTTTTGAAATTTCAATTTTCTTCTTTAATTAAGGTTTATATTCAAGAAAACAACTAGAAAACATGTTCCCAACTGATTTTGTCACTTCTACGTCCTAGAAAACCAGGTTTATAGCAGCAGAAAGAAACTTGCTGAAAATTTCAAAATCTGACAGGTACGCGTACATGAGAATTGTCGATTTTTTGAAATTTCAATTTTCTTCTTTAATTAAGGTTTATATTCAAGAAAACAACTAGAAAACATGTTCCAAACTGATTTCATCACTTCTATGTCCTAGAAAACCAGGTTTATAGCAACAGAAAGAAACTTGCTGAAAATGGCAAAATCTGACAGGTACGCGTACATGAGAATTGTCGATTTTTTTAAATTTCAATTTTCTTCTTTAATTAAGGTTTATATTCAAGAAAACAACTAGAAAACATGTTCCCAACAGATTTTGTAACTTCTATGTCCTAGAAAACCAGGTTTATAGCAACAGAAAGAAACTTGCTGAAAATGGCAAAATCTGACAGGTACGCGTACATGAGAATTGTCGATTTTTTTAAATTTCAATTTTCTTCTTTAATTAAGGTTTATATTCAAGAAAACAAATAGAAAACATGTTCCCAACAGATTTTGTAACTTCTCTGTCCTAGAAAACACGGTTTATAGCAGCAGAAAGAAACTTGCTGAAAATGGCAAAATCTGACAGGTACGCGTACATGAGAATTGTCGATTTTTTGAAATTTCAATTTTCTTCTTTAATTAAGGTTTATATTCAAGAAAACCACTAGAAAACATGTTCCTAACAGATTTTGTAACTTCTATGTCCTAGAAACCCAGGTTTATAGCAGCAGAAAGAAACTTGCTGAAAATGGCAAAATCTGACAGGTACGGGTACATGAGAATTGTCGATTTTTTGAAATTGCAATTTTCTTCTTTAATTAAGGTTTATATTCAAGAACACCACTAGAAAACATGTTCCCAACTGATTTTGTAACTTTTATGTCCTAGAAACCCAGGTTCATAGCAGCAGAAAGAAACTTGCTGAAAATGGCAAAATCTGACAGGTACGGGTACATGAGAATTGTCGATTTTTTGAAATTTCAATTTTCTTCTTTAATTAAGGTTTATATTCAAGAAAACAACTAGAAAACATGTTCCCAACAGATTTTGTAACTTCTACGTCCTAGAAAACCAGGTTTATAGCAGCAGAAAGAAACTTGCTGAAAATGGCAAAATCTGACAGGTACGCGTACATGAGAATTGTCGATTTTTTTAAATTTCAATTTTCTTCTTTAATTAAGGTTTATATTCAAGAAAACAACTAGAAAACATGTTCCCAACAGATTTTGTAACTTCTACGTCCTAGAAAACCAGGTTTATAGCAGCAGAAAGAAACTTGCTGAAAATGGCAAAATCTGACAGGTACGCGTACATGAGAATTGTCGATTTTTTGAAATTTCAATTTTCTTCTTTAATTAAGGTTTATATTCAAGAACACCACTAGAAAACATGTTCCCAACTGATTTTGTAACTGCTATGTCTTAGAAAACCAGGTTTATAGCAGCGGAAAGAAACTTGCTGAAAATGGCAAAATCTGACAGGTACGCGTACATGAGAATTGTCGATTTTTTGAAAATTCAATTTTCTTCTTTAATTAAGGTTTATATTCAAGAAAACCACTAGAAAACATGTTCCTAACTGATTTTGTAACTTCTATGTCCTAGAAAACCAGGTTTATAGCAGCAGAAAGAAACTTGCTGAAAATGGCAAAATCTGACAGGTACGCGTACATGAGAATTGTCGATTTTTTGAAATTTCAATTTTCTTCTTTAATTAAGGTTTATATTCAAGAAAACGACTAGAAAACATGTTCCCAACTGATTTCGTAACTTCTATGTCCTAGAAAACCAGGTTTATAGCAGCAGAAAGAAACTTGCTGAAAATGGCAAAATCTGACAGGTACGCGTACATGAGAATTGTCGATTTTTTGAAATTTCAATTTTCTTCTTTAATTAAGGTTTATATTCAAGAAAACAAATAGAAAACATGTTCCCAACAGATTTTGTAACTTCTCTGTCCTAGAAAACCAGGTTTATAGCAGCAGAAAGAAACTTGCTGAAAATGGCAAAATCTGACAGGTACGCGTACATGAGAATTGTCGATTTTTTTAAATTTCAATTTTCTTCTTTAATTAAGGTTTATATTCAAGAAAACAACTAGAAAACATGTTCCCAACAGATTTTGTAACTTCTACGTCCTAGAAAACCAGGTTTATAGCAGCAGAAAGAAACTTGCTGAAAATGGCAAAATCTGACAGGTACGCGTACATGAGAATTGTCGATTTTTTGAAATTTCAATTTTCTTCTTTAATTAAGGTTTATATTCAAGAACACCACTAGAAAACATGTTCCCAACTGATTTTGTAACTGCTATGTCTTAGAAAACCAGGTTTATAGCAGCGGAAAGAAACTTGCTGAAAATGGCAAAATCTGACAGGTACGCGTACATGAGAATTGTCGATTTTTTGAAAATTCAATTTTCTTCTTTAATTAAGGTTTATATTCAAGAAAACCACTAGAAAACATGTTCCTAACTGATTTTGTAACTTCTATGTCCTAGAAAACCAGGTTTATAGCAGCAGAAAGAAACTTGCTGAAAATGGCAAAATCTGACAGGTACGCGTACATGAGAATTGTCGATTTTTTGAAATTTCAATTTTCTTCTTTAATTAAGGTTTATATTCAAGAAAACGACTAGAAAACATGTTCCCAACTGATTTCGTAACTTCTATGTCCTAGAAAACCAGGTTTATAGCAGCAGAAAGAAACTTGCTGAAAATGGCAAAATCTGACAGGTACGCGTACATGAGAATTGTCGATTTTTTGAAATTTCAATTTTCTTCTTTAATTAAGGTTTATATTCAAGAAAACAAATAGAAAACATGTTCCCAACAGATTTTGTAACTTCTCTGTCCTAGAAAACCAGGTTTATAGCAGCAGAAAGAAACTTGCTGAAAATGGCAAAATCTGACAGGTACGCGTACATGAGAATTGTCGATTTTTTGAAATTTCAATTTTCTTCTTTAATTAAGGTTTATATTCAAGAAAACAACTAGAAAACATGTTCCCAACAGATTTTGTAACTTCTATGTCCTAGAAAACCAGGTTTATAGCAACAGAAAGAAACTTGCTGAAAATAGCAAAATCTGACAGGTACGCGTACATGAGAATTGTCGATTTTTTGAAATTTCAATTTTCTTCTTTAATTAAGGTTTATATTCAAGAAAACAACTAGAAAACATGTTCCCAACTGATTTTGTAACTTTTATGTCCTAGAAACCCAGGTTCATAGCAGCAGAAAGAAACTTGCTGAAAATGGCAAAATCTGACAGGTACGGGTACATGAGAATTGTCGATTTTTTGAAATTGCAATTTTCTTCTTTAATTAAGGTTTATATTCAAGAACACCACTAGAAAACATGTTCCCAACTGATTTTGTAACTTTTATGTCCTAGAAACCCAGGTTCATAGCAGCAGAAAGAAACTTGCTGAAAATGGCAAAATCTGACAGGTACGGGTACATGAGAATTGTCGATTTTTTAAAATGTCAATTTTCTTCTTTAATTAAGGTTTATATTCAAGAAAACAACTAGAAAACATGTTCCCAACAGATTTTGTAACTTCTACGTCCTAGAAAACCAGGTTTATAGCAGCAGAAAGAAACTTGCTGAAAATGGCAAAATCTGACAGGTACGCGTACATGAGAATTGTCGATTTTTTTAAATTTCAATTTTCTTCTTTAATTAAGGTTTATATTCAAGAAAACAACTAGAAAACATGTTCCCAACAGATTTTGTAACTTCTACGTCCTAGAAAACCAGGTTTATAGCAGCAGAAAGAAACTTGCTGAAAATGGCAAAATCTGACAGGTACGCGTACATGAGAATTGTCGATTTTTTGAAATTTCAATTTTCTTCTTTAATTAAGGTTTATATTCAAGAACACCACTAGAAAACATGTTCCCAACTGATTTTGTAACTGCTATGTCTTAGAAAACCAGGTTTATAGCAGCGGAAAGAAACTTGCTGAAAATGGCAAAATCTGACAGGTACGCGTACATGAGAATTGTCGATTTTTTGAAAATTCAATTTTCTTCTTTAATTAAGGTTTATATTCAAGAAAACCACTAGAAAACATGTTCCTAACTGATTTTGTAACTTCTATGTCCTAGAAAACCAGGTTTATAGCAGCAGAAAGAAACTTGCTGAAAATGGCAAAATCTGACAGGTACGCGTACATGAGAATTGTCGATTTTTTGAAATTTCAATTTTCTTCTTTAATTAAGGTTTATATTCAAGAAAACGACTAGAAAACATGTTCCCAACTGATTTTGTAACTTCTATGTCCTAAAAAAACAGGTTTATAGCAGCAGAAAGAAACTTGCTGAAAATGGCAAAATCTGACAGGTACGCGTACATGAGAATTGTCGATTTTTTGAAATTTCAATTTTCTTCTTTAATTAAGGTTTATATTCAAGAAAACAAATAGAAAACATGTTCCCAACAGATTTTGTAACTTCTCTGTCCTAGAAAACCAGGTTTATAGCAGCAGAAAGAAACTTGCTGAAAATGGCAAAATCTGACAGGTACGCGTACATGAGAATTGTCGATTTTTTGAAATTTCAATTTTCTTCTTTAATTAAGGTTTATATTCAAGAAAACAACTAGAAAACATGTTCCCAACAGATTTTGTAACTTCTATGTCCTAGAAAACCAGGTTTATAGCAACAGAAAGAAACTTGCTGAAAATAGCAAAATCTGACAGGTACGCGTACATGAGAATTGTCGATTTTTTGAAATTTCAATTTTCTTCTTTAATTAAGGTTTATATTCAAGAAAACAACTAGAAAACATGTTCCAAACTGATTTTATCACTTCTATGTCCTAGAAAACCAGGTTTATAGCAACAGAAAGAAACTTGCTGAAAATGGCAAAATCTGACAGGTACGCGTACATGAGAATTGTCGATTTTTTGAAATTTCAATTTTCTTCTTTAATTAAGGTTTATATTCAAGAAAACAACTAGAAAACATGTTCCCAACAGATTTTGTAACTTCTCTGTCCTAGAAAACACGGTTTATAGCAGCAGAAAGAAACTTGCTGAAAATGGCAAAATCTGACAGGTACGCGTACATGAGAATTGTCGATTTTTTGAAATTTCAATTTTCTTCTTTAATTAAGGTTTATATTCAAGAAAACAAATAGAAAACATGTTCCCAACAGATTTTGTAACTTCTATGTCCTAGAAAACCAGGTTTATAGCAACAGAAAGAAACTTGCTGAAAATAGCAAAATCTGACAGGTACGCGTACATGAGAATTGTCGATTTTTTGAAATTTCAATTTTCTTCTTTAATTAAGGTTTATATTCAAGAAAACAACTAGAAAACATGTTCCCAACTGATTTTGTAACTTTTATGTCCTAGAAACCCAGGTTCATAGCAGCAGAAAGAAACTTGCTGAAAATGGCAAAATCTGACAGGTACGGGTACATGAGAATTGTCGATTTTTTGAAATTGCAATTTTCTTCTTTAATTAAGGTTTATATTCAAGAACACCACTAGAAAACATGTTCCCAACTGATTTTGTAACTTTTATGTCCTAGAAACCCAGGTTCATAGCAGCAGAAAGAAACTTGCTGAAAATGGCAAAATCTGACAGGTACGGGTACATGAGAATTGTCGATTTTTTGAAATTTCAATTTTCTTCTTTAATTAAGGTTTATATTCAAGAAAACAACTAGAAAACATGTTCCCAACAGATTTTGTAACTTCTACGTCCTAGAAAACCAGGTTTATAGCAGCAGAAAGAAACTTGCTGAAAATGGCAAAATCTGACAGGTACGCGTACATGAGAATTGTCGATTTTTTTAAATTTCAATTTTCTTCTTTAATTAAGGTTTATATTCAAGAAAACAACTAGAAAACATGTTCCCAACAGATTTTGTAACTTCTACGTCCTAGAAAACCAGGTTTATAGCAGCAGAAAGAAACTTGCTGAAAATGGCAAAATCTGACAGGTACGCGTACATGAGAATTGTCGATTTTTTGAAAATTCAATTTTCTTCTTTAATTAAGGTTTATATTCAAGAAAACAAATAGAAAACATGTTCCTAACTGATTTTGTAACTTCTATGTCCTAGAAAACCAGGTTTATAGCAGCAGAAAGAAACTTGCTGAAAATGGCAAAATCTGACAGGTACGCGTACATGAGAATTGTCGATTTTTTGAAATTTCAATTTTCTTCTTTAATTAAGGTTTATATTCAAGAAAATGACTAGAAAACATGTTCCCAACTGATTTTGTAACTTCTATGTCCTAGAAAACCAGGTTTATAGCAGCAGAAAGAAACTTGCTGAAAATGGCAAAATCTGACAGGTACGCGTACATGAGAATTGTCGATTTTTTGAAATTTCAATTTTCTTCTTTAATTAAGGTTTATATTCAAGAAAACAAATAGAAAACATGTTCCCAACAGATTTTGTAACTTCTCTGTCCTAGAAAACCAGGTTTATAGCAGCAGAAAGAAACTTGCTGAAAATGGCAAAATCTGACAGGTACGCGTACATGAGAATTGTCGATTTTTTGAAATTTCAATTTTCTTCTTTAATTAAGGTTTATATTCAAGAAAACAACTAGAAAAAATTTTCCCAACAGATTTTGTAACTTCTATGTCCTAGAAAACCAGGTTTATAGCAACAGAAAGAAACTTGCTGAAAATAGCAAAATCTGACAGGTACGCGTACATGAGAATTGTCGATTTTTTGAAATTTCAATTTTCTTCTTTAATTAAGGTTTATATTCAAGAAAACAAATAGAAAACATGTTCCCAACAGATTTTATCACTTCTATGTCCTAGAAAACACGGTTTATAGCAGCAGAAAGAAACTTGCTGAAAATGGCAAAATCTGACAGGTACGCGTACATGAGAATTGTCGATTTTTTGAAATTTCAATTTTCTTCTTTAATTAAGGTTTATATTCAAGAAAACCACTAGAAAACATGTTCCCAACAGATTTTGTAACTTCTATGTCCTAGAAACCCAGGTTTATAGCAGCAGAAAGAAACTTGCTGAAAATGGCAAAATCTGACAGGTACGCGTACATGAGAATTGTCGATTTTTTGAAATTTCAATTTTCTTCTTTAATTAAGGTTTATATTCAAGAAAACAACTAGAAAACATGTTCCCAACTTATTTTGTAACTTCTATGTCCTAGAAAACCAGGTTTATAGCAGCAGAAAGAAACTTGCTGAAAATGGCAAAATCTGACAGGTACGCGTACATGAGAATTGTCGATTTTTTGAAATTTCAATTTTCTTCTTTAATTAAGGTTTATATTCAAGAAAACAACTAGAAAACAGGTTCAAAACTGATTTTATCACTTCTATGTCCTAGAAAACCAGGTTTATAGCAACAGAAAGAAACTTGCTGAAAATGGCAAAATCTGACAGGTACGCGTACATGAGAATTGTCGATTTTTTGAAATTTCAATTTTCTTCTTTAATTAAGGTTTATATTCAAGAAAACAACTAGAAAACATGTTCCCAACAGATTTTGTAACTTCTCTGTCCTAGAAAACACGGTTTATAGCAGCAGAAAGAAACTTGCTGAAAATGGCAAAATCTGACAGGTACGCGTACATGAGAATTGTCGATTTTTTGAAATTTCAATTTTCTTCTTTAATTAAGGTTTATATTCAAGAAAACAACTAGAAAACATGTTCCCAACAGATTTTGTAACTTCTACGTCCTAGAAAACCAGGTTTATAGCAGCAGAAAGAAACTTGCTGAAAATGGCAAAATCTGACAGGTACGCGTACATGAGAATTGTCGATTTTTTTAAATTTCAATTTTCTTCTTTAATTAAGGTTTATATTCAAGAAAACAACTAGAAAACATGTTCCCAACAGATTTTGTAACTTCTACGTCCTAGAAAACCAGGTTTATAGCAGCAGAAAGAAACTTGCTGAAAATGGCAAAATCTGACAGGTACGCGTACATGAGAATTGTCGATTTTTTTAAATTCAATTTTCTTCTTTAATTAAGGTTTATATTCAAGAAAACCACTAGAAAACATGTTCCTAACTGATTTTGTAACTTCTATGTCCTAGAAAACCAGGTTTATAGCAGCAGAAAGAAACTTGCTGAAAATGGCAAAATCTGACAGGTACGCGTACATGAGAATTGTCGATTTTTTGAAATTTCAATTTTCTTCTTTAATTAAGGTTTATATTCAAGAAAATGACTAGAAAACATGTTCCCAACTGATTTTGTAACTTCTATGTCCTAGAAAACCAGGT
This sequence comes from Sepiola atlantica, assembly GCA_963556195.1. NCBI lineage: Eukaryota > Metazoa > Mollusca > Cephalopoda > Sepiida > Sepiolidae > Sepiola > Sepiola atlantica. Next base: position 88,976,041 of record OY744532.1, read on the forward strand.
TTATAGCAGCAGAAAGAAACTTGCTGAAAATGGCAAAATCTGACAGGTACGCGTACATGAGAATTGTCGATTTTTTGAAATTTCAATTTTCTTCTTTAATTAAGGTTTATATTCAAGAAAACAAATAGAAAACATGTTCCCAACAGATTTTGTAACTTCTCTGTCCTAGAAAACCAGGTTTATAGCAGCAGAAAGAAACTTGCTGAAAATGGCAAAATCTGACAGGTACGCGTACATGAGAATTGTCGATTTTTTGAAATTTCAATTTTCTTCTTTAATTAAGGTTTATATTCAAGAAAACAACTAGAAAAAATTTTCCCAACAGATTTTGTAACTTCTATGTCCTAGAAAACCAGGTTTATAGCAACAGAAAGAAACTTGCTGAAAATAGCAAAATCTGACAGGTACGCGTACATGAGAATTGTCGATTTTTTGAAATTTCAATTTTCTTCTTTAATTAAGGTTTATATTCAAGAAAACAAATAGAAAACATGTTCCCAACAGATTTTATCACTTCTATGTCCTAGAAAACACGGTTTATAGCAGCAGAAAGAAACTTGCTGAAAATGGCAAAATCTGACAGGTACGCGTACATGAGAATTGTCGATTTTTTGAAATTTCAATTTTCTTCTTTAATTAAGGTTTATATTCAAGAAAACCACTAGAAAACATGTTCCCAACAGATTTTGTAACTTCTATGTCCTAGAAACCCAGGTTTATAGCAGCAGAAAGAAACTTGCTGAAAATGGCAAAATCTGACAGGTACGCGTACATGAGAATTGTCGATTTTTTGAAATTTCAATTTTCTTCTTTAATTAAGGTTTATATTCAAGAAAACCACTAGAAAACATGTTCCCAACTTATTTTGTAACTTCTATGTCCTAGAAAACCAGGTTTATAGCAGCAGAAAGAAACTTGCTGAAAATGGCAAAATCTGACAGGTACGCGTACATGAGAATTGTCGATTTTTTGAAATTTCAATTTTCTTCTTTAATTAAGGTTTATATTCAAGAAAACAACTAGAAAACAGGTTCAAAACTGATTTTATCACTTCTATGTCCTAGAAAACCAGGTTTATAGCAACAGAAAGAAACTTGCTGAAAATGGCAAAATCTGACAGGTACGCGTACATGAGAATTGTCGATTTTTTGAAATTTCAATTTTCTTCTTTAATTAAGGTTTATATTCAAGAAAACAACTAGAAAACATGTTCCCAACAGATTTTGTTACTTCTCTGTCCTAGAAAACACGGTTTATAGCAGCAGAAAGAAACTTGCTGAAAATGGCAAAATCTGACAGGTACGCGTACATGAGAATTGTCGATTTTTTGAAATTTCAATTTTCTTCTTTAATTAAGGTTTATATTCAAGAAAACAACTAGAAAACATGTTCCCAACTGATTTTGTCACTTCTATGTCCTAGAAAACACGGTTTATAGCAGCAGAAAGAAACTTGCTGAAAATGGCAAAATCTGACAGGTATGCGTACATGAGAATTGTCGATTTTTTGAAATTTCAATTTTCTTCTTTAATTAAGGTTTATATTCAAGAAAACAACTAGAAAACATGTTCCCAACAGATTTTGTAACTACTATGTCCTAGAAAACCAGGTTTATAGCAGCAGAAAGAAACTTGCTGAAAATGGCAAAATCTGACAGGTACGCGTACATGAGAATTGTCGATTTTTTGAAATTTCAATTTTCTTCTTTAATTAAGGTTTATATTCAAGAAAACAAATAGAAAACATGTTCCCAACAGATTTTGTAACTTCTCTGTCCTAGAAAACCAGGTTTATAGCAGCAGAAAGAAACTTGCTGAAAATGGCAAAATCTGACAGGTACGCGTACATGAGAATTGTCGATTTTTTGAAATTTCAATTTTCTTCTTTAATTAAGGTTTATATTCAAGAAAACAACTAGAAAACATGTTCCCAACAGATTTTGTAACTTCTATGTCCTAGAAAACCAGGTTTATAGCAACAGAAAGAAACTTGCTGAAAATAGCAAAATCTGACAGGTACGCGTACATGAGAATTGTCGATTTTTTGAAATTTCAATTTTCTTCTTTAATTAAGGTTTATATTCAAGAAAACAACTAGAAAACATGTTCCAAACTGATTTTATCACTTCTATGTCCTAGAAAACCAGGTTTATAGCAACAGAAAGAAACTTGCTGAAAATGGCAAAATCTGACAGGTACGCGTACATGAGAATTGTCGATTTTTTTAAATTTCAATTTTCTTCTTTAATTAAGGTTTATATTCAAGAAAACAACTAGAAAACATGTTCCCAACAGATTTTGTAACTTCTATGTCCTAGAAAACCAGGTTTATAGCAACAGAAAGAAACTTGCTGAAAATGGCAAAATCTGACAGGTACGCGTACATGAGAATTGTCGATTTTTTGAAATTTCAATTTTCTTCTTTAATTAAGGTTTATATTCAAGAAAACAACTAGAAAACATGTTCCCAACAGATTTTGTAACTTCTCTGTCCTAGAAAACACGGTTTATAGCAGCAGAAAGAAACTTGCTGAAAATGGCAAAATCTGACAGGTACGCGTACATGAGAATTGTCGATTTTTTTAAATTTCAATTTTCTTCTTTAATTAAGGTTTATATTCAAGAAAACAAATAGAAAACATGTTCCCAACAGATTTTGTAACTTCTCTGTCCTAGAAAACACGGTTTATAGCAGCAGAAAGAAACTTGCTGAAAATGGCAAAATCTGACAGGTACGCGTACATGAGAATTGTCGATTTTTTGAAATTTCAATTTTCTTCTTTAATTAAGGTTTATATTCAAGAAAACCACTAGAAAACATGTTCCCAACAGATTTTGTAACTTCTATGTCCTAGAAACCCAGGTTTATAGCAGCAGAAAGAAACTTGCTGAAAATGGCAAAATCTGACAGGTACGCGTACATGAGAATTGTCGATTTTTTGAAATTTCAATTTTCTTCTTTAATTAAGGTTTATATTCAAGAAAACAACTAGAAAACATGTTCCCAACTTATTTTGTAACTTCTATGTCCTAGAAAACCAGGTTTATAGCAGCAGAAAGAAACTTGCTGAAAATGGCAAAATCTGACAGGTACGCGTACATGAGAATTGTCGATTTTTTGAAATTTCAATTTTCTTCTTTAATTAAGGTTTATATTCAAGAAAACAACTAGAAAACAGGTTCAAAACTGATTTTATCACTTCTATGTCCTAGAAAACCAGGTTTATAGCAACAGAAAGAAACTTGCTGAAAATGGCAAAATCTGACAGGTACGCGTACATGAGAATTGTCGATTTTTTGAAATTTCAATTTTCTTCTTTAATTAAGGTTTATATTCAAGAAAACAACTAGAAAACATGTTCCCAACAGATTTTGTAACTTCTCTGTCCTAGAAAACACGGTTTATAGCAGCAGAAAGAAACTTGCTGAAAATGGCAAAATCTGACAGGTACGCGTACATGAGAATTGTCGATTTTTTTAAATTTCAATTTTCTTCTTTAATTAAGGTTTATATTCAAGAAAACAACTAGAAAACATGTTCCCAACTGATTTTGTCACTTCTATGTCCTAGAAAACACGGTTTATAGCAGCAGAAAGAAACTTGCTGAAAATGGCAAAATCTGACAGGTATGCGTACATGAGAATTGTCGATTTTTTGAAATTTCAATTTTCTTCTTTAATTAAGGTTTATATTCAAGAAACAACTAGAAAACATGTTCCCAACAGATTTTGTAACTACTATGTCCTAGAAAACCAGGTTTATAGCAGCAGAAAGAAACTTGCTGAAAATGGCAAAATCTGACAGGTACGCGTACATGAGAATTGTCGATTTTTTGAAATTTCAATTTTCTTCTTTAATCAAGGTTTATATTCGAGAAAACAACTAGAAAACATGTTCCAAACTGATTTTATCACTTCTATGTCCTAGAAAACCAGGTTTATAGCAACAGAAAGAAACTTGCTGAAAATGGCAAAATCTGACAGGTACGCGTACATGAGAATTGTCGATTTTTTTAAATTTCAATTTTCTTCTTTAATTAAGGTTTATATTCAAGAAAACAACTAGAAAACATGTTCCCAACTGATTTTGTCACTTCTATGTCCTAGAAAACACGGTTTATAGCAGCAGAAAGAAACTTGCTGAAAATGGCAAAATCTGACAGGTATGCGTACATGAGAATTGTCGATTTTTTTAAATTTCAATTTTCTTCTTTAATTAAGGTTTATATTCAAGAAAACAACTAGAAAACATGTTCCCAACAGATTTTGTAACTACTATGTCCTAGAAAACCAGGTTTATAGCAGCAGAAAGAAACTTGCTGAAAATGGCAAAATCTGACAGGTACGCGTACATGAGAATTGTCGATTTTTTGAAATTTCAATTTTCTTCTTTAATTAAGGTTTATATTCAAGAAAACAACTAGAAAACATGTTATTAACAGATTTTGTAACTTCTATGTACTAGAAAACAAGGTTTATAGCAGCAGAAAGAAACTTGCTGAAAATGGCAAAATCTGACATGTACGCGTACATGAGAATTGTCGATTTTTTGAAATTTCAATTTTCTTCTTTAATTAAGGTTTATATTCAAGAAAACAACTAGAAAACATGTTCTTAACAGATTTTGTAACTTCTATGTACTAGAAAACCAGGTTTATAGCAGCAGAAAGAAACTTGCTGAAAATGGCAAAATCTGACAGGTACGCGTACATGAGAATTGTCGATTTTTTTAAATTTCAATTTTCTTCTTTAATTAAGGTTTATATTCAAGTAAACAACTAGAAAACATGTTCCCAACAGATTTTGTAACTTCTATGTCCTAGTCAACCAGGTTTATAGCAGCATAAAGAAACTTGCTAGAAAATGGCAAAATCTGACAGGTACGCGTACATGAGAATTGTCGATTTTTTGAAATTTCAATTTTCTTCTTTAATTAAGGTTTATATTCCAGAACAAAACTAGAAAACATGTTCCCAACAGATTTTGTAACTTCTATGTACTAGAAAACCAGGTTTATAGCAGCAGAAAGAAACTTGCTGAAAATGGCAAAATCTGACAGGTACGCGTACATGAGAATTGTCGATTTTTTGAAATTTCAATTTTCTTCTTTAATTAAGGTTTATATTCAAGAAAACAACTAGAAAACATGTTCCTAACAGATTTTGTAACTTCTATGTACTAGAAAACCAGGTTTATAGCAGCAGAAAGAAACTTGCTGAAAATGGCAAAATCTGACAGGTACGCGTACATGAGAATTGTCGATTTTTTGAAATTTCAATTTTCTTCTTTAATTAAGGTTTATATTCAAGAAAACAAATAGAAAACATGTTCCCAACAGATTTTGTAACTTCTCTGTCCTAGAAAACCAGGTTTATAGCAGCAGAAAGAAACTTGCTGAAAATGGCAAAATCTGACAGGTACGCGTACATGAGAATTGTCGATTTTTTGAAATTTCAATTTTCTTCTTTAATTAAGGTTTATATTCAAGAAAACAACTAGAAAACATGTTCCCAACAGATTTTGTAACTTCTATGTCCTAGAAAACCAGGTTTATAGCAACAGAAAGAAACTTGCTGAAAATAGCAAAATCTGACAGGTACGCGTACATGAGAATTGTCGATTTTTTGAAATTTCAATTTTCTTCTTTAATTAAGGTTTATATTCAAGAAAACAACTAGAAAACATGTTCCAAACTGATTTTATCACTTCTATGTCCTAGAAAACCAGGTTTATAGCAACAGAAAGAAACTTGCTGAAAATGGCAAAATCTGACAGGTACGCGTACATGAGAATTGTCGATTTTTTTAAATTTCAATTTTCTTCTTTAATTAAGGTTTATATTCAAGAAAACAACTAGAAAACATGTTCCCAACAGATTTTGTAACTTCTATGTCCTAGAAAACCAGGTTTATAGCAACAGAAAGAAACTTGCTGAAAATGGCAAAATCTGACAGGTACGCGTACATGAGAATTGTCGATTTTTTGAAATTTCAATTTTCTTCTTTAATTAAGGTTTATATTCAAGAAAACAACTAGAAAACATGTTCCCAACAGATTTTGTAACTTCTCTGTCCTAGAAAACACGGTTTATAGCAGCAGAAAGAAACTTGCTGAAAATGGCAAAATCTGACAGGTACGCGTACATGAGAATTGTCGATTTTTTTAAATTTCAATTTTCTTCTTTAATTAAGGTTTATATTCAAGAAAACAAATAGAAAACATGTTCCCAACAGATTTTGTAACTTCTCTGTCCTAGAAAACACGGTTTATAGCAGCAGAAAGAAACTTGCTGAAAATGGCAAAATCTGACAGGTACGCGTACATGAGAATTGTCGATTTTTTGAAATTTCAATTTTCTTCTTTAATTAAGGTTTATATTCAAGAAAACCACTAGAAAACATGTTCCCAACAGATTTTGTAACTTCTATGTCCTAGAAACCCAGGTTTATAGCAGCAGAAAGAAACTTGCTGAAAATGGCAAAATCTGACAGGTACGCGTACATGAGAATTGTCGATTTTTTGAAATTTCAATTTTCTTCTTTAATTAAGGTTTATATTCAAGAAAACAACTAGAAAACATGTTCCCAACTTATTTTGTAACTTCTATGTCCTAGAAAACCAGGTTTATAGCAGCAGAAAGAAACTTGCTGAAAATGGCAAAATCTGACAGGTACGCGTACATGAGAATTGTCGATTTTTTGAAATTTCAATTTTCTTCTTTAATTAAGGTTTATATTCAAGAAAACAACTAGAAAACAGGTTCAAAACTGATTTTATCACTTCTATGTCCTAGAAAACCAGGTTTATAGCAACAGAAAGAAACTTGCTGAAAATGGCAAAATCTGACAGGTACGCGTACATGAGAATTGTCGATTTTTTGAAATTTCAATTTTCTTCTTTAATTAAGGTTTATATTCAAGAAAACAACTAGAAAACATGTTCCCAACAGATTTTGTAACTACTATGTCCTAGAAAACCAGGTTTATAGCAGCAGAAAGAAACTTGCTGAAAATGGCAAAATCTGACAGGTACGCGTACATGAGAATTGTCGATTTTTTGAAATTTCAATTTTCTTCTTTAATCAAGGTTTATATTCAAGAAAACAACTAGAAAACATGTTCCAAACTGATTTTATCACTTCTATGTCCTAGAAAACCAGGTTTATAGCAACAGAAAGAAACTTGCTGAAAATGGCAAAATCTGACAGGTACGCGTACATGAGAATTGTCGATTTTTTGAAATTTCAATTTTCTTCTTTAATTAAGGTTTATATTCAAGAAAACAACTAGAAAACATGTTCCCAACTGATTTTGTCACTTCTATGTCCTAGAAAACACGGTTTATAGCAGCAGAAAGAAACTTGCTGAAAATGGCAAAATCTGACAGGTATGCGTACATGAGAATTGTCGATTTTTTTAAATTTCAATTTTCTTCTTTAATTAAGGTTTATATTCAAGAAAACAACTAGAAAACATGTTCCCAACAGATTTTGTAACTACTATGTCCTAGAAAACCAGGTTTATAGCAGCAGAAAGAAACTTGCTGAAAATGGCAAAATCTGACAGGTACGCGTACATGAGAATTGTCGATTTTTTGAAATTTCAATTTTCTTCTTTAATTAAGGTTTATATTCAAGAAAACAACTAGAAAACATGTTATTAACAGATTTTGTAACTTCTATGTACTAGAAAACAAGGTTTATAGCAGCAGAAAGAAACTTGCTGAAAATGGCAAAATCTGACATGTACGCGTACATGAGAATTGTCGATTTTTTGAAATTTCAATTTTCTTCTTTAATTAAGGTTTATATTCAAGAAAACAACTAGAAAACATGTTCTTAACAGATTTTGTAACTTCTATGTACTAGAAAACAAGGTTTATAGCAGCAGAAAGAAACTTGCTGAAAATGGCAAAATCTGACAGGTACGCGTACATGAGAATTGTCGATTTTTTTAAATTTCAATTTTCTTCTTTAATTAAGGTTTATATTACAAGTAAACAACTAGAAAACATGTTCCCAACAGATTTTGTAACTTCTATGTCCTAGTCAACCAGGTTTATAGCAGCATAAAGAAACTTGCTAGAAAATGGCAAAATCTGACAGGTACGCGTACATGAGAATTGTCGATTTTTTGAAATTTCAATTTTCTTCTTTAATTAAGGTTTATATTCCAGAAAAAAACTAGAAAACATGTTCCCAACAGATTTTGTAACTTCTATGTACTAGAAAACCAGGTTTATAGCAGCAGAAAGAAACTTGCTGAAAATGGCAAAATCTGACAGGTACGCGTACATGAGAATTGTCGATTTTTTGAAATTTCAATTTTCTTCTTTAATTAAGGTTTATATTCAAGAAAACAACTAGAAAACATGTTCCTAACAGATTTTGTAACTTCTATGTACTAGAAAACCAGGTTTATAGCAGCAGAAAGAAACTTGCTGAAAATGGCAAAATCTGACAGGTACGTGTACATGAGAATTGTCGATTTTTTGAAATTTCAATTTTCTTCTTTAATTAAGGTTTATATTCAACAAAACAACTAGAAAACATGTTCTTAACAGATTTTGTAACTTCCATGTCCTAGTCAACCAGGTTTATAGCAGCAGAAAAAACTTGCTGAAAATGGCAAAATCTGACAGGTACGCATACATGAGAATTGTCGGTTTTTTTAAATTTCTATTTTTTTCTTGTATTAAGGTTTATATTCAACAAAACAACTAGAAAACATGTTCCCAACAGATTTTGTAACTTCTATGTACTAGAAAACCAGGTTTATAGCAGCAGAAAGAAACTTGCTGAAAATGGCAAAATCTGACAGGTACGCGTACATGAGAATTGTCGATTTTTTGAAATTTCAATTTTCTTCTTTAATTAAGGTTTATATTCAAGAAAACAACTAGAAAACATGTTCTTAACAAATTTTGTAACTTCTATGTCCTAGAAAACAAGGTTTATAGCAGCAGAAAGAAACTTGCTGAAAATGGCAAAATCTGACAGGTACGCGTACATGAGAATTGTCGATTTTTTAAAATTTCAATTTTCTTCTTTAATTAAGGTTTATATTCAAGAAAACAACTTGAAAACATGTTCCCAACAGATTTTGTAACGTCTATGTCCTAGAAAATAAGGTTTATCACAGCAGAAAGAAACTTGCTGAAAATGGCAAAATCTGACAGGTACGCGTACATGAGAATTGTCGATTTTTTGAAATTTCAATTTTCTTCTTTAATTAAGGTTTATATTCAAGAAAACAACTAGAAAACATGTTCTTAACAGATTTTGTAACTTCTATGTCCTAGAAAACCAGGTTTATAGCAGCAGAAAGAAACTTGCTGAAAATGGCAAAATCTGACAGGTACGCGTACATGAGAATTGTCGATTTTTTGAAATTTCAATTTTCTTCTTTAATTAAGGTTTATATTCAAGAAAACAACTAGAAAACATGTTCCCAACTTATTTTGTAACTTCTATGTCCTAGAAAACCAGGTTTATAGCAGCAGAAAGAAACTTGCTGAAAATGGCAAAATCTGACAGGTACGCGTACATGAGAATTGTCGATTTTTTGAAATTTCAATTTTCTTCTTTAATTAAGGTTTATATTCAAGAAAACAACTAGAAAACATGTTCCAAACTGATTTTATCACTTCTATGTCCTAGAAAACCAGGTTTATAGCAACAGAAAGAAACTTGCTGAAAATGGCAAAATCTGACAGGTACGCGTACATGAGAATTGTCGATTTTTTTAAATTTCAACATTCTTCTTTAATTAAGGTTTATATTCAAGAAAACAACTAGAAAACATGTTCCCAACAGATTTTGTAACTTCTCTGTCCTAGAAAACACGGTTTATAGCAGCAGAAAGAAACTTGCTGAAAATGGCAAAATCTGACAGGTACGCGTACATGAGAATTGTCGATTTTTTGAAATTTCAATTTTCTTCTTTAATTAAGGTTTATATTCAAGAAAACAACTAGAAAACATGTTCCCAACGGATTTTGTCACTTCTATGTCCTAGAAAACTCGGTTTATAGCAGCAGAAAGAAACTTGCTGAAAATGGCAAAATCTGACAGGTATGCGTACATGAGAATTGTCGATTTATTTAAATTTCAATTTTCTTCTTTAATTAAGGTTTATATTCAAGAAAACAACTAGAAAACATGTTCCCAACAGATTTTGTAACTACTATGTCCTAGAAAACCAGGTTTATAGCAGCAGAAAGAAACTTGCTGAAAATGGCAAAATCTGACAGGTACGCGTACATGAGAATTGTCGATTTTTTGAAATTTCAATTTTCTTCTTTAATTAAGGTTTATATTCAAGAAAACAACTAGAAAACATGTTATTAACAGATTTTGTAACTTCTATGTACTAGAAAACAAGGTTTATAGCAGCAGAAAGAAACTTGCTGAAAATGGCAAAATCTGACAGGTACGCGTACATGAGAATTGTCGATTTTTTGAAATTTCAATTTTCTTCTTTAATTAAGGTTTATATTCAAGAAAACAACTAGAAAACATGTTCTTAACAGATTTTGTAACTTCTATGTACTAGAAAACCAGGTTTATAGCAGCAGAAAGAAACTTGCTGAAAATGGCAAAATCTGACAGGTACGCGTACATGAGAATTGTCGATTTTTTTAAATTTCAATTTTCTTCTTTAATTAAGGTTTATATTCAAGAAAACAACTAGAAAACATGTTCCCAACAGATTTTGTAACTTCTATGTCCTAGTCAACCAGGTTTATAGCAGCATAAAGAAACTTGCTGAAAATGGCAAAATCTGACAGGTACGCGTACATGAGAATTGTCGATTTTTTGAAATTTCAATTTTCTTCTTTAATTAAGGTTTATATTCCAGAAAAAAACTAGAAAACATGTTCCCAACAGATTTTGTAACTTCTATGTACTAGAAAACCAGGTTTATAGCAGCAGAAAGAAACTTGCTGAAAATGGCAAAATCTGACAGGTACGCGTACATGAGAATTGTCGATTTTTTGAAATTTCAATTTTCTTCTTTAATTAAGGTTTATATTCAAGAAAACAACTAGAAAACATGTTCTTAACAGATTTTGTAACTTCCATGTCCTAGTCAACCAGGTTTATAGCAGCAGAAAAAACTTGCTGAAAATGGCAAAATCTGACAGGTACGCATACATGAGAATTGTCGGTTTTTTTAAATTTCTATTTTTTTCTTGTATTAAGGTTTATATTCAACAAAACAACTAGAAAACATGTTCCCAACAGATTTTGTAACTACTATGTCCTAGAAAACCAGGTTTATAGCAGCAGAAAGAAACTTGCTGAAAATGGCAAAATCTGACAGGTACGCGTACATGAGAATTGTCGATTTTTTGAAATTTCAATTTTCTTCTTTAATTAAGGTTTATATTCAAGAAAACAACTAGAAAACATGTTATTAACAGATTTTGTAACTTCTATGTACTAGAAAACAAGGTTTATAGCAGCAGAAAGAAACTTGCTGAAAATGGCAAAATCTGACAGGTACGCGTACATGAGAATTGTCGATTTTTTGAAATTTCAATTTTCTTCTTTAATTAAGGTTTATATTCAAGAAAACAACTAGAAAACATGTTCTTAACAGATTTTGTAACTTCTATGTACTAGAAAACCAGGTTTATAGCAGCAGAAAGAAACTTGCTGAAAATGGCAAAATCTGACAGGTACGCGTACATGAGAATTGTCGATTTTTTGAAATTTCAATTTTCTTCTTTAATTAAGGTTTATATTCAAGAAAACAACTAGAAAACATGTTCCCAACAGATTTTGTAACTTCTATGTCCTAGTCAACCAGGTTTATAGCAGCATAAAGAAACTTGCTGAAAATGGCAAAATCTGACAGGTACGCGTACATGAGAATTGTCGATTTTTTGAAATTTCAATTTTCTTCTTTAATTAAGGTTTATATTCCAGAAAAAAACTAGAAAACATGTTCCCAACAGATTTTGTAACTTCTATGTACTAGAAAACCAGGTTTATAGCAGCAGAAAGAAACTTGCTGAAAATGGCAAAATCTGACAGGTACGCGTACATGAGAATTGTCGATTTTTTGAAATTTCAATTTTCTTCTTTAATTAAGGTTTATATTACAGAAAACAACTAGAAAACATGTTCTTAACAGATTTTGTAACTTCCATGTCCTAGTCAACCAGGTTTATAGCAGCAGAAAAAACTTGCTGAAAATGGCAAAATCTGACAGGTACGCATACATGAGAATTGTCGGTTTTTTTAAATTTCTATTTTTTTCTTGTATTAAGGTTTATATTCAACAAAACAACTAGAAAACATGTTCCCAACAGATTTTGTAACTTCTATGTACTAGAAAACAAGGTTTATAGCAGCAGAAAGAAACTTGCTGAAAATGGCAAAATCTGACAGGTACGCGTACATGAGAATTGTCGATTTTTTGAAATTTCAATTTTCTTCTTTAATTAAGGTTTATATTCAAGAAAACAACTAGAAAACATGTTCCTAACAGATTTTGTAACTTCTATGTACTAGAAAACCAGGTTTATAGCAGCAGAAAGAAACTTGCTGAAAATGGCAAAATCTGACAGGTACGCGTACATGAGAATTGTCGATTTTTTGAAATTTCAATTTTCTTCTTTAATTAAGGTTTATATTCAAGAAAACAACTAGAAAACATGTTCTTAACAGATTTTGTAACTTCCATGTCCTAGTAAACCAGGTTTATAGCAGCAGAAAAAACTTGCTGAAAATGGCAAAATCTGACAGGTACGCATACATGAGAATTGTCGGTTTTTTTAAATTTCTATTTTTTTCTTGTATTAAGGTTTATATTCAACAAAACAACTAGAAAACATGTTCCCAACAGATTTTGTAACTTCTATGTACTAGAAAACCAGGTTTATAGCAGCAGAAAGAAACTTGCTGAAAATGGCAAAATCTGACAGGTACGCGTACATGAGAATTGTCGATTTTTTGAAATTTCAATTTTCTTCTTTAATTAAGGTTTATATTCAAGAAAACAACTAGAAAACATGTTCTTAACAAATTTTGTAACTTCTATGTCCTAGAAAACAAGGTTTATAGCAGCAGAAAGAAACTTGCTGAAAATGGCAAAATCTGACAGGTACGCGTACATGAGAATTGTCGATTTTTTTAAATTTCAATTTTCTTCTTTAATTAAGGTTTATATTCAAGAAAACAACTTGAAAACATGTTCCCAACAGATTTTGTAACGTCTGTGTCCTAGAAAATAAGGTTTATCACAGCAGAAAGAAACTTGCTGAAAATGGCAAAATCTGACAGGTACGCGTACATGAGAATTGTCGATTTTTTGAAATTTCAATTTTCTTCTTTAATTAAGGTTTATATTCAAGAAAACAACTAGAAAACATGTTATTAACAGATTTTGTAACTTCTATGTACTAGAAAACAAGGTTTATAGCAGCAGAAAGAAACTTGCTGAAAATGGCAAAATCTGACAGGTACGCGTACATGAGAATTGTCGATTTTTTGAAATTTCAATTTTCTTCTTTAATTAAGGTTTATATTCAAGAAAACAACTAGAAAACATGTTCTTAACAGATTTTGTAACTTCCATGTCCTAGTCAACCAGGTTTATAGCAGCAGAAAAAACTTGCTGAAAATGGCAAAATCTGACAGGTACGCATACATGAGAATTGTCGGTTTTTTTAAATTTCTATTTTTTTCTTGTATTAAGGTTTATATTCAACAAAACAACTAGAAAACATGTTCCCAACAGATTTTGTAACTTCTATGTACTAGAAAACAAGGTTTATAGCAGCAGAAAGAAACTTGCTGAAAATGGCAAAATCTGACAGGTACGCGTACATGAGAATTGTCGATTTTTTGAAATTTCAATTTTCTTCTTTAATTAAGGTTTATATTCAAGAAAACAACTAGAAAACATGTTCCTAACAGATTTTGTAACTTCTATGTACTAGAAAACCAGGTTTATAGCAGCAGAAAGAAACTTGCTGAAAATGGCAAAATCTGACAGGTACGCGTACATGAGAATTGTCGATTTTTTGAAATTTCAATTTTCTTCTTTAATTAAGGTTTATATTCAAGAAAACAACTAGAAAACATGTTCCAAACTGATTTTATCACTTCTATGTCCTAGAAAACCAGGTTTATAGCAACAGAAAGAAACTTGCTGAAAATGGCAAAATCTGACAGGTACGCGTACATGAGAATTGTCGATTTTTTTAAATTTCAATTTTCTTCTTTAATTAAGGTTTATATTCAAGAAAACAACTAGAAAACATGTTCCCAACAGATTTTGTAACTTCTCTGTCCTAGAAAACACGGTTTATAGCAGCAGAAAGAAACTTGCTGAAAATGGCAAAATCTGACAGGTACGCGTACATGAGAATTGTCGATTTTTTGAAATTTCAATTTTCTTCTTTAATTAAGGTTTATATTCAAGAAAACAACTAGAAAACATGTTCCCAACTGATTTTGTCACTTCTATGTCCTAGAAAACACGGTTTATAGCAGCAGAAAGAAACTTGCTGAAAATGGCAAAATCTGACAGGTATGCGTACATGAGAATTGTCGATTTATTTAAATTTCAATTTTCTTCTTTAATTAAGGTTTATATTCAAGAAAACAACTAGAAAACATGTTCCCAACAGATTTTGTAACTACTATGTCCTAGAAAACCAGGTTTATAGCAGCAGAAAGAAACTTGCTGAAAATGGCAAAATCTGACAGGTACGCGTACATGAGAATTGTCGATTTTTTGAAATTTCAATTTTCTTCTTTAATTAAGGTTTATATTCAAGAAAACAACTAGAAAACATGTTATTAACAGATTTTGTAACTTCTATGTACTAGAAAACAAGGTTTATAGCAGCAGAAAGAAACTTGCTGAAAATGGCAAAATATGACAGGTACGCGTACATGAGAATTGTCGATTTTTTGAAATTTCAATTTTCTTCTTTAATTAAGGTTTATATTCAAGAAAACAACTAGAAAACATGTTCTTAACAGATTTTGTAACTTCTATGTACTAGAAAACCAGGTTTATAGCAGCAGAAAGAAACTTGCTGAAAATGGCAAAATCTGACAGGTACGCGTACATGAGAATTGTCGATTTTTTGAAATTTCAATTTTCTTCTTTAATTAAGGTTTATATTCAAGAAAACAACTAGAAAACATGTTCCCAACAGATTTTGTAACTTCTATGTCCTAGTCAACCAGGTTTATAGCAGCATAAAGAAACTTGCTGAAAATGGCAAAATCTGACAGGTACGCGTACATGAGAATTGTCGATTTTTTGAAATTTCAATTTTCTTCTTTAATTAAGGTTTATATTCAAGAAAACAACTAGAAAACATGGTCTTAACAAATTTTGTAACTTCTATGTCCTAGAAAACAAGGTTTATAGCAGCAGAAAGAAACTTGCTGAAAATGGCAAAATCTGACAGGTACGCGTACATGAGAATTGTCGATTTTTTTAAATTTCAATTTTCTTCTTTAATTAAGGTTTATATTCAAGAAAACAACTTGAAAACATGTTCCCAACAGATTTTGTAACGTCTATGTCCTAGAAAATAAGGTTTATCACAGCAGAAAGAAACTTGCTGAAAATGGCAAAATCTGACAGGTACGCGTACATGAGAATTGTCGATTTTTTGAAATTTAAATTTTCTTCTTTAATTAAGGTTTATATTCAAGAAAACAACTAGAAAACATGTTCTAAACAGATTTTGTAACTTCTATGTCCTAGAAAACCAGGTTCATAGCAACAGAAAGAAACTTGCTGAAAATGGCAAAATCTGACAGGTACGCGTACATGAGAATTGTCGATTTTTTGAAATTTCAATTTTCTTCTTTAATTAAGGTTTATATTCAAGAAAACAACTAGAAAACATGTTATTAACAGATTTTGTAACTTCTATGTACTAGAAAACAAGGTTTATAGCAGCAGAAAGAAACTTGCTGAAAATGGCAAAATCTGACAGGTACGCGTACATGAGAATTGTCGATTTTTTGAAATTTCAATTTTCTTCTTTAATTAAGGTTTATATTCAAGAAAACAACTAGAAAACATGTTCTTAACAGATTTTGTAACTTCCATGTCCTAGTCAACCAGGTTTATAGCAGCAGAAAAAACTTGCTGAAAATGGCAAAATCTGACAGGTACGCATACATGAGAATTGTCGGTTTTTTTAAATTTCTATTTTTTTCTTGTATTAAGGTTTATATTCAACAAAACAACTAGAAAACATGTTCCCAACAGATTTTGTAACTTCTATGTACTAGAAAACAAGGTTTATAGCAGCAGAAAGAAACTTGCTGAAAATGGCAAAATCTGACAGGTACGCGTACATGAGAATTGTCGATTTTTTGAAATTTCAATTTTCTTCTTTAATTAAGGTTTATATTCAAGAAAACAACTAGAAAACATGTTCCTAACAGATTTTGTAACTTCTATGTACTAGAAAACCAGGTTTATAGCAGCAGAAAGAAACTTGCTGAAAATGGCAAAATCTGACAGGTACGCGTACATGAGAATTGTCGATTTTTTGAAATTTCAATTTTCTTCTTTAATTAAGGTTTATATTCAAGAAAACAACTAGAAAACATGTTCCAAACTGATTTTATCACTTCTATGTCCTAGAAAACCAGGTTTATAGCAACAGAAAGAAACTTGCTGAAAATGGCAAAATCTGACAGGTACGCGTACATGAGAATTGTCGATTTTTTTAAATTTCAATTTTCTTCTTTAATTAAGGTTTATATTCAAGAAAACAACTAGAAAACATGTTCCCAACAGATTTTGTAACTTCTCTGTCCTAGAAAACACGGTTTATAGCAGCAGAAAGAAACTTGCTGAAAATGGCAAAATCTGACAGGTACGCGTACATGAGAATTGTCGATTTTTTGAAATTTCAATTTTCTTCTTTAATTAAGGTTTATATTCAAGAAAACAACTAGAAAACATGTTCCCAACTGATTTTGTAACTTCTATGTCCTAGAAAACACGGTTTATAGCAGCAGAAAGAAACTTGCTGAAAATGGCAAAATCTGACAGGTATGCGTATATGAGAATTGTCGATTTATTTAAATTTCAATTTTCTTCTTTAATTAAGGTTTATATTCAAGAAAACAACTAGAAAACATGTTCCCAACAGATTTTGTAACTACTATGTCCTAGAAAAGCAGGTTTATAGCAGCAGAAAGAAACTTGCTGAAAATGGCAAAATCTGACAGGTACGCGTACATGAGAATTGTCGATTTTTTGAAATTTCAATTTTCTTCTTTAATTAAGGTTTATATTCAAGAAAACAACTAGAAAACATGTTATTAACAGATTTTGTAACTTCTATGTACTAGAAAACAAGGTTTATAGCAGCAGAAAGAAACTTGCTGAAAATGGCAAAATATGACAGGTACGCGTACATGAGAATTGTCGATTTTTTGAAATTTCAATTTTCTTCTTTAATTAAGGTTTATATTCAAGAAAACAACTAGAAAACATGTTCTTAACAGATTTTGTAACTTCTATGTACTAGAAAACCAGGTTTATAGCAGCAGAAAGAAACTTGCTGAAAATGGCAAAATCTGACAGGTACGCGTACATGAGAATTGTCGATTTTTTTAAATTTCAATTTTCTTCTTTAATTAAGGTTTATATTCAAGAAAACAACTAGAAAACATGTTCCCAACAGATTTTGTAACTTCTATGTCCTAGTCAACCAGGTTTATAGCAGCATAAAGAAACTTGCTGAAAATGGCAAAATCTGACAGGTACGCGTACATGAGAATTGTCGATTTTTTGAAATTTCAATTTTCTTCTTTAATTAAGGTTTATATTCCAGAAAAAAACTAGAAAACATGTTCCCAACAGATTTTGTAACTTCTATGTACTAGAAAACCAGGTTTATAGCAGCAGAAAGAAACTTGCTGAAAATGGCAAAATCTGACAGGTACGCGTACATGAGAATTGTCGATTTTTTGAAATTTCAATTTTCTTCTTTAATTAAGGTTTATATTCAAGAAAACAACTAGAAAACATGTTCTTAACAGATTTTGTAACTTCCATGTCCTAGTCAACCAGGTTTATAGCAGCAGAAAAAACTTGCTGAAAATGGCAAAATCTGACAGGTACGCATACATGAGAATTGTCGGTTTTTTTAAATTTCTATTTTTTTCTTGTATTAAGGTTTATATTCAACAAAACAACTAGAAAACATGTTCCCAACAGATTTTGTAACTTCTATGTACTAGAAAACAAGGTTTATAGCAGCAGAAAGAAACTTGCTGAAAATGGCAAAATCTGACAGGTACGCGTACATGAGAATTGTCGATTTTTTGAAATTTCAATTTTCTTCTTTAATTAAGGTTTATATTCAAGAAAACAACTAGAAAACATGTTCCTAACAGATTTTGTAACTTCTATGTACTAGAAAACCAGGTTTATAGCAGCAGAAAGAAACTTGCTGAAAATGGCAAAATCTGACAGGTACGCGTACATGAGAATTGTCGATTTTTTGAAATTTCAATTTTCTTCTTTAATTAAGGTTTATATTCAAGAAAACAACTAGAAAACATGTTCTTAACAGATTTTGTAACTTCCATGTCCTAGTCAACCAGGTTTATAGCAGCAGAAAAAACTTGCTGAAAATGGCAAAATCTGACAGGTACGCATACATGAGAATTGTCGGTTTTTTTAAATTTCTATTTTTTTCTTGTATTAAGGTTTATATTCAACAAAACAACTAGAAAACATGTTCCCAACAGATTTTGTAACTTCTATGTACTAGAAAACCAGGTTTATAGCAGCAGAAAGAAACTTGCTGAAAATGGCAAAATCTGACAGGTACGCGTACATGAGAATTGTCGATTTTTTGAAATTTCAATTTTCTTCTTTAATTAAGGTTTATATTCAAGAAAACAACTAGAAAACATGTTCTTAACAAATTTTGTAACTTCTATGTCCTAGAAAACACGGTTTATAGCAGCAGAAAGAAACTTGCTGAAAATGGCAAAATCTGACAGGTATGCGTACATGAGAATTGTCGATTTATTTAAATTTCAATTTTCTTCTTTAATTAAGGTTTATATTCTAGAAAACAACTAGAAAACATGTTCCCAACAGATTTTGTAACTACTATGTCCTAGAAAACCAGGTTTATAGCAGCAGAAAGAAACTTGCTGAAAATGGCAAAATCTGACAGGTACGCGTACATGAGAATTGTCGATTTTTTGAAATTTCAATTTTCTTCTTTAATTAAGGTTTATATTCAAGAAAACAACTAGAAAACATGTTATTAACAGATTTTGTAACTTCTATGTACTAGAAAACCAGGTTTATAGCAGCAGAAAGAAACTTGCTGAAAATGGCAAAATCTGACAGGTACGCGTACATGAGAATTGTCGATTTTTTGAAATTTCAATTTTCTTCTTTAATTAAGGTTTATATTCAAGAAAACAACTAGAAAACATGTTCTTAACAGATTTTGTAACTTCTATGTACTAGAAAACCAGGTTTATAGCAGCAGAAAGAAACTTGCTGAAAATGGCAAAATCTGACAGGTACGCGTACATGAGAATTGTCGATTTTTTGAAATTTCAATTTTCTTCTTTAATTAAGGTTTATATTCAAGAAAACAACTAGAAAACATGTTCCCAACAGATTTTGTAACTTCTATGTCCTAGTCAACCAGGTTTATAGCAGCATAAAGAAACTTGCTGAAAATGGCAAAATCTGACAGGTACGCGTACATGAGAATTGTCGATTTTTTGAAATTTCAATTTTCTTCTTTAATTAAGGTTTATATTCCAGAAAAAAACTAGAAAACATGTTCCCAACAGATTTTGTAACTTCTATGTACTAGAAAACCAGGTTTATAGCAGCAGAAAGAAACTTGCTGAAAATGGCAAAATCTGACAGGTACGCGTACATGAGAATTGTCGATTTTTTGAAATTTCAATTTTCTTCTTTAATTAAGGTTTATATTCCAGAAAAAAACTAGAAAACATGTTCCCAACAGATTTTGTAACTTCTATGTACTAGAAAACCAGGTTTATAGCAGCAGAAAGAAACTTGCTGAAAATGGCAAAATCTGACAGGTACGCGTACATGAGAATTGTCGATTTTTTGAAATTTCAATTTTCTTCTTTAATTAAGGTTTATATTCAAGAAAACAACTAGAAAACATGTTCTTAACAGATTTTGTAACTTCCATGTCCTAGTCAACCAGGTTTATAGCAGCAGAAAAAACTTGCTGAAAATGGCAAAATCTGACAGGTACGCATACATGAGAATTGTCGGTTTTTTTAAATTTCTATTTTTTTCTTGTATTAAGGTTTATATTCAACAAAACAACTAGAAAACATGTTCCCAACAGATTTTGTAACTTCTATGTACTAGAAAACAAGGTTTATAGCAGCAGAAAGAAACTTGCTGAAAATGGCAAAATCTGACAGGTACGCGTACATGAGAATTGTCGATTTTTTGAAATTTCAATTTTCTTCTTTAATTAAGGTTTATATTCAAGAAAACAACTAGAAAACATGTTCCTAACAGATTTTGTAACTTCTATGTACTAGAAAACCAGGTTTATAGCAGCAGAAAGAAACTTGCTGAAAATGGCAAAATCTGACAGGTACGCGTACATGAGAATTGTCGATTTTTTGAAATTTCAATTTTCTTCTTTAATTAAGGTTTATATTCAAGAAAACAACTAGAAAACATGTTCTTAACAGATTTTGTAACTTCCATGTCCTAGTCAACCAGGTTTATAGCAGCAGAAAAAACTTGCTGAAAATGGCAAAATCTGACAGGTACGCATACATGAGAATTGTCGGTTTTTTTAAATTTCTATTTTTTTCTTGTATTAAGGTTTATATTCAACAAAACAACTAGAAAACATGTTCCCAACAGATTTTGTAACTTCTATGTACTAGAAAACCAGGTTTATAGCAGCAGAAAGAAACTTGCTGAAAATGGCAAAATCTGACAGGTACGCGTACATGAGAATTGTCGATTTTTTGAAATTTCAATTTTCTTCTTTAATTAAGGTTTATATTCAAGAAAACAACTAGAAAACATGTTCTTAACAAATTTTGTAACTTCTATGTCCTAGAAAACACGGTTTATAGCAGCAGAAAGAAACTTGCTGAAAATGGCAAAATCTGACAGGTATGCGTACATGAGAATTGTCGATTTATTTAAATTTCAATTTTCTTCTTTAATTAAGGTTTATATTCTAGAAAACAACTAGAAAACATGTTCCCAACAGATTTTGTAACTACTATGTCCTAGAAAACCAGGTTTATAGCAGCAGAAAGAAACTTGCTGAAAATGGCAAAATCTGACAGGTACGCGTACATGAGAATTGTCGATTTTTTGAAATTTCAATTTTCTTCTTTAATTAAGGTTTATATTCAAGAAAACAACTAGAAAACATGTTATTAACAGATTTTGTAACTTCTATGTACTAGAAAACCAGGTTTATAGCAGCAGAAAGAAACTTGCTGAAAATGGCAAAATCTGACAGGTACGCGTACATGAGAATTGTCGATTTTTTGAAATTTCAATTTTCTTCTTTAATTAAGGTTTATATTCAAGAAAACAACTAGAAAACATGTTCTTAACAGATTTTGTAACTTCTATGTACTAGAAAACCAGGTTTATAGCAGCAGAAAGAAACTTGCTGAAAATGGCAAAATCTGACAGGTACGCGTACATGAGAATTGTCGATTTTTTTAAATTTCAATTTTCTTCTTTAATTAAGGTTTATATTCAAGAAAACAACTAGAAAACATGTTCCCAACAGATTTTGTAACTTCTATGTCCTAGTCAACCAGGTTTATAGCAGCATAAATAAACTTGCTGAAAATGGCAAAATCTGACAGGTACGCGTACATGAGAATTGTCGATTTTTTGAAATTTCAATTTTCTTCTTTAATTAAGGTTTATATTCCAGAAAAAAACTAGAAAACATGTTCCCAACAGATTTTGTAACTTCTATGTACTAGAAAACCAGGTTTATAGCAGCAGAAAGAAACTTGCTGAAAATGGCAAAATCTGACAGGTACGCGTACATGAGAATTGTCGATTTTTTGAAATTTCAATTTTCTTCTTTAATTAAGGTTTATATTCAAGAAAACAACTAGAAAACATGTTCTTAACAGATTTTGTAACTTCCATGTCCTAGTCAACCAGGTTTATAGCAGCAGAAAAAACTTGCTGAAAATGGCAAAATCTGACAGGTACGCATACATGAGAATTGTCGGTTTTTTTAAATTTCTATTTTTTTCTTGTATTAAGGTTTATATTCAACAAAACAACTAGAAAACATGTTCCCAACAGATTTTGTAACTTCTATGTACTAGAAAACAAGGTTTATAGCAGCAGAAAGAAACTTGCTGAAAATGGCAAAATCTGACAGGTACGCGTACATGAGAATTGTCGATTTTTTGAAATTTCAATTTTCTTCTTTAATTAAGGTTTATATTCAAGAAAACAACTAGAAAACATGTTCCTAACAGATTTTGTAACTTCTATGTACTAGAAAACCAGGTTTATAGCAGCAGAAAGAAACTTGCTGAAAATGGCAAAATCTGACAGGTACGCGTACATGAGAATTGTCGATTTTTTGAAATTTCAATTTTCTTCTTTAATTAAGGTTTATATTCAAGAAAACAACTAGAAAACATGTTCTTAACAGATTTTGTAACTTCCATGTCCTAGTCAACCAGGTTTATAGCAGCAGAAAAAACTTGCTGAAAATGGCAAAATCTGACAGGTACGCATACATGAGAATTGTCGGTTTTTTTAAATTTCTATTTTTTTCTTGTATTAAGGTTTATATTCAACAAAACAACTAGAAAACATGTTCCCAACAGATTTTGTAACTTCTATGTACTAGAAAACCAGGTTTATAGCAGCAGAAAGAAACTTGCTGAAAATGGCAAAATCTGACAGGTACGCGTACATGAGAATTGTCGATTTTTTGAAATTTCAATTTTCTTCTTTAATTAAGGTTTATATTCAAGAAAACAACTAGAAAACATGTTCTTAACAAATTTTGTAACTTCTATGTCCTAGAAAACAAGGTTTATAGCAGCAGAAAGAAACTTGCTGAAAATGGCAAAATCTGACAGGTACGCGTACATGAGAATTGTCGATTTTTTTAAATTTCAATTTTCTTCTTTAATTAAGGTTTATATTCAAGAAAACAACTTGAAAACATGTTCCCAACAGATTTTGTAACGTCTATGTCCTAGAAAATAAGGTTTATCACAGCAGAAAGAAACTTGCTGAAAATGGCAAAATCTGACAGGTACGCGTACATGAGAATTGTCGATTTTTTGAAATTTCCATTTTCTTCGTTAATTAAGGTTTATATTCAAGAAAACAACTAGAAAACATGTTCTAAACAGATTTTGTAACTTCTATGTCCTAGAAAACCAGGTTTATAGCAACAGAAAGAAACTTGCTGAAAATGGCAAAATCTGACAGGTACGCGTACATGAGAATTGTCGATTTTTTGAAATTTCAATTTTCTTCTTTAATTAAGGTTTATATTCTAAGAAAACAACTAGAAAACATGTTATTAACAGATATTGTAACTTCTATGTACTAGAAAACAAGGTTTATAGCAGCAGAAAGAAACTTGCTGAAAATGGCAAAATCTGACAGGTACGCGTACATGAGAATTGTCGATTTTTTGAAATTTCAATTTTCTTCTTTAATTAAGGTTTATATTCAAGAAAAAAACTAGAAAACATGTTCCTAACAGATTTTGTAACTTCTATGTACTAGAAAACCAGGTTTATAGCAGCAGAAAGAAACTTGCTGAAAATGGCAAAATCTGACAGGTACGCGTACATGAGAATTGTCGATTTTTTGAAATTTCAATTTTCTTCTTTAATTAAGGTTTATATTCAAGAAAACAACTAGAAAACATGTTCTTAACAGATTTTGTAACTTCCATGTCCTAGTCAACCAGGTTTATAGCAGCAGAAAAAACTTGCTGAAAATGGCAAAATCTGACAGGTACGCATACATGAGAATTGTCGGTTTTTTTAAATTTCTATTTTTTTCTTGTATTAAGGTTTATATTCAACAAAACAACTAGAAAACATGTTCCCAACAGATTTTGTAACTTCTATGTACTAGAAAACAAGGTTTATAGCAGCAGAAAGAAACTTGCTGAAAATGGCAAAATCTGACAGGTACGCGTACATGAGAATTGTCGATTTTTTGAAATTTCAATTTTCTTCTTTAATTAAGGTTTATATTCAAGAAAACAACTAGAAAACATGTTCCTAACAGATTTTGTAACTTCTATGTACTAGAAAACCAGGTTTATAGCAGCAGAAAGAAACTTGCTGAAAATGGCAAAATCTGACAGGTACGCGTACATGAGAATTGTCGATTTTTTGAAATTTCAATTTTCTTCTTTAATTAAGGTTTATATTCAAGAAAACAACTAGAAAACATGTTCCAAACTGATTTTATCACTTCTATGTCCTAGAAAACCAGGTTTATAGCAACAGAAAGAAACTTGCTGAAAATGGCAAAATCTGACAGGTACGCGTACATGAGAATTGTCGATTTTTTTAAATTTCAATTTTCTTCTTTAATTAAGGTTTATATTCAAGAAAACAACTAGAAAACATGTTCCCAACAGATTTTGTAACTTCTCTGTCCTAGAAAACACGGTTTATAGCAGCAGAAAGAAACTTGCTGAAAATGGCAAAATCTGACAGGTACGCGTACATGAGAATTGTCGATTTTTTGAAATTTCAATTTTCTTCTTTAATTAAGGTTTATATTCAAGAAAACAACTAGAAAACATGTTCCCAACTGATTTTGTCACTTCTATGTCCTAGAAAACACGGTTTATAGCAGCAGAAAGAAACTTGCTGAAAATGGCAAAATCTGACAGGTATGCGTACATGAGAATTGTCGATTTATTTAAATTTCAATTTTCTTCTTTAATTAAGGTTTATATTCAAGAAAACAACTAGAAAACATGTTATTAACAGATTTTGTAACTACTATGTCCTAGAAAACCAGGTTTATAGCAGCAGAAAGAAACTTGCTGAAAATGGCAAAATCTGACAGGTACGCGTACATGAGAATTGTCGATTTTTTGAAATTTCAATTTTCTTCTTTAATTAAGGTTTATATTCAAGAAAACAACTAGAAAACATGTTATTAACAGATTTTGTAACTTCTATGTACTAGAAAACAAGGTTTATAGCAGCAGAAAGAAACTTGCTGAAAATGGCAAAATATGACAGGTACGCGTACATGAGAATTGTCGATTTTTTGAAATTTCAATTTTCTTCTTTAATTAAGGTTTATATTCAAGAAAACAACTAGAAAACATGTTCTTAACAGATTTTGTAACTTCTATGTACTAGAAAACCAGGTTTATAGCAGCAGAAAGAAACTTGCTGAAAATGGCAAAATCTGACAGGTACGCGTACATGAGAATTGTCGATTTTTTGAAATTTCAATTTTCTTCTTTAATTAAGGTTTATATTCAAGAAAACAACTAGAAAACATGTTCTTAACAGATTTTGTAACTTCCATGTCCTAGTCAACCAGGTTTATAGCAGCAGAAAAAACTTGCTGAAAATGGCAAAATCTGACAGGTACGCATACATGAGAATTGTCGGTTTTTTTAAATTTCTATTTTTTTCTTGTATTAAGGTTTATATTCAACAAAACAACTAGAAAACATGTTCCCAACAGATTTTGTAACTTCTATGTACTAGAAAACAAGGTTTATAGCAGCAGAAAGAAACTTGCTGAAAATGGCAAAATCTGACAGGTACGCGTACATGAGAATTGTCGATTTTTTGAAATTTCAATTTTCTTCTTTAATTAAGGTTTATATTCAAGAAAACAACTAGAAAACATGTTCCTAACAGATTTTGTAACTTCTATGTACTAGAAAACCAGGTTTATAGCAGCAGAAAGAAACTTGCTGAAAATGGCAAAATCTGACAGGTACGCGTACATGAGAATTGTCGATTTTTTGAAATTTCAATTTTCTTCTTTAATTAAGGTTTATATTCAAGAAAACAACTAGAAAACATGTTCTTAACAGATTTTGTAACTTCCATGTCCTAGTCAACCAGGTTTATAGCAGCAGAAAAAACTTGCTGAAAATGGCAAAATCTGACAGGTACGCATACATGAGAATTGTCGGTTTTTTTAAATTTCTATTTTTTTCTTGTATTAAGGTTTATATTCAACAAAACAACTAGAAAACATGTTCCCAACAGATTTTGTAACTTCTATGTACTAGAAAACCAGGTTTATAGCAGCAGAAAGAAACTTGCTGAAAATGGCAAAATCTGACAGGTACGCGTACATGAGAATTGTCGATTTTTTGAAATTTCAATTTTCTTCTTTAATTAAGGTTTATATTCAAGAAAACAACTAGAAAACATGTTCTTAACAAATTTTGTAACTTCTATGTCCTAGAAAACACGGTTTATAGCAGCAGAAAGAAACTTGCTGAAAATGGCAAAATCTGACAGGTATGCGTACATGAGAATTGTCGATTTATTTAAATTTCAATTTTCTTCTTTAATTAAGGTTTATATTCTAGAAAACAACTAGAAAACATGTTCCCAACAGATTTTGTAACTACTATGTCCTAGAAAACCAGGTTTATAGCAGCAGAAAGAAACTTGCTGAAAATGGCAAAATCTGACAGGTACGCGTACATGAGAATTGTCGATTTTTTGAAATTTTAATTTTCTTCTTTAATTAAGGTTTATATTCAAGAAAACAACTAGAAAACATGTTATTAACAGATTTTGTAACTTCTATGTACTAGAAAACAAGGTTTATAGCAGCAGAAAGAAACTTGCTGAAAATGGCAAAATATGACAGGTACGCGTACATGAGAATTGTCGATTTTTTGAAATTTCAATTTTCTTCTTTAATTAAGGTTTATATTCAAGAAAACAACTAGAAAACATGTTCTTAACAGATTTTGTAACTTCTATGTACTAGAAAACCAGGTTTATAGCAGCAGAAAGAAACTTGCTGAAAATGGCAAAATCTGACAGGTACGCGTACATGAGAATTGTCGATTTTTTTAAATTTCAATT
Organism: Sepiola atlantica; assembly: GCA_963556195.1. Classification (NCBI taxonomy): domain Eukaryota; kingdom Metazoa; phylum Mollusca; class Cephalopoda; order Sepiida; family Sepiolidae; genus Sepiola; species Sepiola atlantica. Next base: position 89,003,146 of record OY744532.1, read on the forward strand.
TTCTTCTTTAATTAAGGTTTATATTCAAGAAAACAACTAGAAAACATGTTCCCAACAGATTTTGTAACTTCTATGTCCTAGTCAACCAGGTTTATAGCAGCATAAAGAAACTTGCTGAAAATGGCAAAATCTGACAGGTACGCGTACATGAGAATTGTCGATTTTTTGAAATTTCAATTTTCTTCTTTAATTAAGGTTTATATTCCAGAAAAAAACTAGAAAACATGTTCCCAACAGATTTTGTAACTTCTATGTACTAGAAAACCAGGTTTATAGCAGCAGAAAGAAACTTGCTGAAAATGGCAAAATCTGACAGGTACGCGTACATGAGAATTGTCGATTTTTTGAAATTTCAATTTTCTTCTTTAATTAAGGTTTATATTCAAGAAAACAACTAGAAAACATGTTCTTAACAGATTTTGTAACTTCCATGTCCTAGTCAACCAGGTTTATAGCAGCAGAAAAAACTTGCTGAAAATGGCAAAATCTGACAGGTACGCATACATGAGAATTGTCGGTTTTTTTAAATTTCTATTTTTTTCTTGTATTAAGGTTTATATTCAACAAAACAACTAGAAAACATGTTCCCAACAGATTTTGTAACTTCTATGTACTAGAAAACAAGGTTTATAGCAGCAGAAAGAAACTTGCTGAAAATGGCAAAATCTGACAGGTACGCGTACATGAGAATTGTCGATTTTTTGAAATTTCAATTTTCTTCTTTAATTAAGGTTTATATTCAAGAAAACAACTAGAAAACATGTTCCTAACAGATTTTGTAACTTCTATGTACTAGAAAACCAGGTTTATAGCAGCAGAAAGAAACTTGCTGAAAATGGCAAAATCTGACAGGTACGCGTACATGAGAATTGTCGATTTTTTGAAATTTCAATTTTCTTCTTTAATTAAGGTTTATATTCAAGAAAACAACTAGAAAACATGTTCTTAACAGATTTTGTAACTTCCATGTCCTAGTCAACCAGGTTTATAGCAGCAGAAAAAACTTGCTGAAAATGGCAAAATCTGACAGGTACGCATACATGAGAATTGTCGGTTGTTTTAAATTTCTATTTTTTTCTTGTATTAAGGTTTATATTCAACAAAACAACTAGAAAACATGTTCCCAACAGATTTTGTAACTTCTATGTACTAGAAAACCAGGTTTATAGCAGCAGAAAGAAACTTGCTGAAAATGGCAAAATCTGACAGGTACGCGTACATGAGAATTGTCGATTTTTTGAAATTTCAATTTTCTTCTTTAATTAAGGTTTATATTCAAGAAAACAACTAGAAAACATGTTCTTAACAAATTTTGTAACTTCTATGTCCTAGAAAACAAGGTTTATAGCAGCAGAAAGAAACTTGCTGAAAATGGCAAAATCTGACAGGTACGCGTACATGAGAATTGTCGATTTTTTTAAATTTCAATTTTCTTCTTTAATTAAGGTTTATATTCAAGAAAACAACTTGAAAACATGTTCCCAACAGATTTTGTAACGTCTATGTCCTAGAAAATAAGGTTTATCACAGCAGAAAGAAACTTGCTGAAAATGGCAAAATCTGACAGGTACGCGTACATGAGAATTGTCGATTTTTTGAAATTTCCATTTTCTTCGTTAATTAAGGTTTATATTCAAGAAAACAACTAGAAAACATGTTCTAAACAGATTTTGTAACTTCTATGTCCTAGAAAACCAGGTTTATAGCAACAGAAAGAAACTTGCTGAAAATGGCAAAATCTGACAGGTACGCGTACATGAGAATTGTCGATTTTTTGAAATTTCAATTTTCTTCTTTAATTAAGGTTTATATTCTAAGAAAACAACTAGAAAACATGTTATTAACAGATTTTGTAACTTCTATGTACTAGAAAACAAGGTTTATAGCAGCAGAAAGAAACTTGCTGAAAATGGCAAAATCTGACAGGTACGCGTACATGAGAATTGTCGATTTTTTGAAATTTCAATTTTCTTCTTTAATTAAGGTTTATATTCAAGAAAAAAACTAGAAAACATGTTCCTAACAGATTTTGTAACTTCTATGTACTAGAAAACCAGGTTTATAGCAGCAGAAAGAAACTTGCTGAAAATGGCAAAATCTGACAGGTACGCATACATGAGAATTGTCGATTTTTTGAAATTTCAATTTTCTTCTTTAATTAAGGTTTATATTCAAGAAAACAACTAGAAAACATGTTCTTAACAGATTTTGTAACTTCCATGTCCTAGTCAACCAGGTTTATAGCAGCAGAAAAAACTTGCTGAAAATGGCAAAATCTGACAGGTACGCATACATGAGAATTGTCGGTTTTTTTAAATTTCTATTTTTTTCTTGTATTAAGGTTTATATTCAACAAAACAACTAGAAAACATGTTCCCAACAGATTTTGTAACTTCTATGTACTAGAAAACAAGGTTTATAGCAGCAGAAAGAAACTTGCTGAAAATGGCAAAATCTGACAGGTACGCGTACATGAGAATTGTCGATTTTTTGAAATTTTAATTTTCTTCTTTAATTAAGGTTTATATTCAAGAAAACAACTAGAAAACATGTTCCTAACAGATTTTGTAACTTCTATGTACTAGAAAACCAGGTTTATAGCAGCAGAAAGAAACTTGCTGAAAATGGCAAAATCTGACAGGTACGCGTACATGAGAATTGTCGATTTTTTTAAATTTCAATTTTCTTCTTTAATTAAGGTTTATATTCAAGAAAACAACTAGAAAACATGTTCCCAACAGATTTTGTAACTTCTATGTCCTAGTCAACCAGGTTTATAGCAGCATAAAGAAACTTGCTGAAAATGGCAAAATCTGACAGGTACGCGTACATGAGAATTGTCGATTTTTTGAAATTTCAATTTTCTTCTTTAATTAAGGTTTATATTCCAGAAAAAAACTAGAAAACATGTTCCCAACAGATTTTGTAACTTCTATATACTAGAAAACCAGGTTTATAGCAGCAGAAAGAAACTTGCTGAAAATTGCAAAATCTGACAGGTACGCGTACATGAGAATTGTCGATTTTTTGAAATTTCAATTTTCTTCTTTAATTAAGGTTTATATTCAAGAAAACAACTAGAAAACATGTTCTTAACAGATTTTGTAACTTCCATGTCCTAGTCAACCAGGTTTATAGCAGCAGAAAAAACTTGCTGAAAATGGCAAAATCTGACAGGTACGCATACATGAGAATTGTCGGTTTTTTTAAATTTCTATTTTTTTCTTGTATTAAGGTTTATATTCAACAAAACAACTAGAAAACATGTTCCCAACAGATTTTGTAACTTCTATGTACTAGAAAACAAGGTTTATAGCAGCAGAAAGAAACTTGCTGAAAATGGCAAAATCTGACAGGTACGCGTACATGAGAATTGTCGATTTTTTGAAATTTCAATTTTCTTCTTTAATTAAGGTTTATATTCAAGAAAACAACTAGAAAACATGTTCCTAACAGATTTTGTAACTTCTATGTACTAGAAAACCAGGTTTATAGCAGCAGAAAGAAACTTGCTGAAAATGGCAAAATCTGACAGGTACGCGTACATGAGAATTGTCGATTTTTTGAAATTTCAATTTTCTTCTTTAATTAAGGTTTATATTCAAGAAAACAACTAGAAAACATGTTCTTAACAGATTTTGTAACTTCCATGTCCTAGTCAACCAGGTTTATAGCAGCAGAAAAAACTTGCTGAAAATGGCAAAATCTGACAGGTACGCATACATGAGAATTGTCGGTTTTTTTAAATTTCTATTTTTTTCTTGTATTAAGGTTTATATTCAACAAAACAACTAGAAAACATGTTCCCAACAGATTTTGTAACTTCTATGTACTAGAAAACCAGGTTTATAGCAGCAGAAAGAAACTTGCTGAAAATGGCAAAATCTGACAGGTACGCGTACATGAGAATTGTCGATTTTTTGAAATTTCAATTTTCTTCTTTAATTAAGGTTTATATTCAAGAAAACAACTAGAAAACATGTTCTTAACAAATTTTGTAACTTCTATGTCCTAGAAAACAAGGTTTATAGCAGCAGAAAGAAACTTGCTGAAAATGGCAAAATCTGACAGGTACGCGTACATGAGAATTGTCGATTTTTTTAAATTTCAATTTTCTTCTTTAATTAAGGTTTATATTCAAGAAAAAAACTTGAAAACATGTTCCCAACAGATTTTGTAACGTCTATGTCCTAGAAAATAAGGTTTATCACAGCAGAAAGAAACTTGCTGAAAATGGCAAAATCTGACAGGTACGCGTACATGAGAATTGTCGATTTTTTGAAATTTCCATTTTCTTCGTTAATTAAGGTTTATATTCAAGAAAACAACTAGAAAACATGTTCTAAACAGATTTTGTAACTTCTATGTCCTAGAAAACCAGGTTTATAGCAACAGAAAGAAACTTGCTGAAAATGGCAAAATCTGACAGGTACGTGTACATGAGAATTGTCGATTTTTTGAAATTTCAATTTTCTTCTTTAATTAAGGTTTATATTCTAAGAAAACAACTAGAAAACATGTTATTAACAGATTTTGTAACTTCTATGTACTAGAAAACAAGGTTTATAGCAGCAGAAAGAAACTTGCTGAAAATGGCAAAATCTGACAGGTACGCGTACATGAGAATTGTCGATTTTTTGAAATTTCAATTTTCTTCTTTAATTAAGGTTTATATTCAAGAAAACAACTAGAAAACATGTTCTTAACAGATTTTGTAACTTCCATGTCCTAGTCAACCAGGTTTATAGCAGCAGAAAAAACTTGCTGAAAATGGCAAAATCTGACAGGTACGCATACATGAGAATTGTCGGTTTTTTTAAATTTCTATTTTTTTCTTGTATTAAGGTTTATATTCAACAAAACAACTAGAAAACATGTTCCCAACAGATTTTGTAACTTCTATGTACTAGAAAACAAGGTTTATAGCAGCAGAAAGAAACTTGCTGAAAATGGCAAAATCTGACAGGTACGCGTACATGAGAATTGTCGATTTTTTGAAATTTCAATTTTCTTCTTTAATTAAGGTTTATATTCAAGAAAACAACTAGAAAACATGTTCCTAACAGATTTTGTAACTTCTATGTACTAGAAAACCAGGTTTATAGCAGCAGAAAGAAACTTGCTGAAAATGGCAAAATCTGACAGGTACGCGTACATGAGAATTGTCGATTTTTTTAAATTTTAATTTTCTTCTTTAATTAAGGTTTATATTCAAGAAAACAACTAGAAAACATGTTCCCAACAGATTTTGTAACTTCTATGTCCTAGTCAACCAGGTTTATAGCAGCATAAAGAAACTTGCTGAAAATGGCAAAATCTGACAGGTACGCGTACATGAGAATTGTCGATTTTTTGAAATTTCAATTTTCTTCTTTAATTAAGGTTTATATTCCAGAAAAAAACTAGAAAACATGTTCCCAACAGATTTTGTAACTTCTATATACTAGAAAACCAGGTTTATAGCAGCAGAAAGAAACTTGCTGAAAATTGCAAAATCTGACAGGTACGCGTACATGAGAATTGTCGATTTTTTGAAATTTCAATTTTCTTCTTTAATTAAGGTTTATATTCAAGAAAACAACTAGAAAACATGTTCTTAACAGATTTTGTAACTTCCATGTCCTAGTCAACCAGGTTTATAGCAGCAGAAAAAACTTGCTGAAAATGGCAAAATCTGACAGGTACGCATACATGAGAATTGTCGGTTTTTTTAAATTTCTATTTTTTTCTTGTATTAAGGTTTATATTCAACAAAACAACTAGAAAACATGTTCCCAACAGATTTTGTAACTTCTATGTACTAGAAAACAAGGTTTATAGCAGCAGAAAGAAACTTGCTGAAAATGGCAAAATCTGACAGGTACGCGTACATGAGAATTGTCGATTTTTTGAAATTTCAATTTTCTTCTTTAATTAAGGTTTATATTCAAGAAAACAACTAGAAAACATGTTCCTAACAGATTTTGTAACTTCTATGTACTAGAAAACCAGGTTTATAGCAGCAGAAAGAAACTTGCTGAAAATGGCAAAATCTGACAGGTACGCGTACATGAGAATTGTCGATTTTTTGAAATTTCAATTTTCTTCTTTAATTAAGGTTTATATTCAAGAAAACAACTAGAAAACATGTTCTTAACAGATTTTGTAACTTCCATGTCCTAGTCAACCAGGTTTATAGCAGCAGAAAAAACTTGCTGAAAATGGCAAAATCTGACAGGTACGCATACATGAGAATTGTCGGTTTTTTTAAATTTCTATTTTTTTCTTGTATTAAGGTTTATATTCAACAAAACAACTAGAAAACATGTTCCCAACAGATTTTGTAACTTCTATGTACTAGAAAACCAGGTTTATAGCAGCAGAAAGAAACTTGCTGAAAATGGCAAAATCTGACAGGTACGCGTACATGAGAATTGTCGATTTTTTGAAATTTCAATTTTCTTCTTTAATTAAGGTTTATATTCAAGAAAACAACTAGAAAACATGTTCTTAACAAATTTTGTAACTTCTATGTCCTAGAAAACACGGTTTATAGCAGCAGAAAGAAACTTGCTGAAAATGGCAAAATCTGACAGGTACGCGTACATGAGAATTGTCGATTTTTTGAAATTTCAATTTTCTTCTTTAATTAAGGTTTATATTCAAGAAAACAACTAGAAAACATGTTCCCAACTGATTTTGTCACTTCTATGTCCTAGAAAACACGGTTTATAGCAGCAGAAAGAAACTTGCTGAAAATGGCAAAATCTGACAGGTATGCGTACATGAGAATTGTCGATTTTTTTAAATTTCAATTTTCTTCTTTAATTAAGGTTTATATTCAAGAAAACAACTAGAAAACATGTTCCCAACAGATTTTGTAACTACTATGTCCTAGAAAACCAGGTTTATAGCAGCAGAAAGAAACTTGCTGAAAATGGCAAAATCTGACAGGTACGCGTACATGAGAATTGTCGATTTTTTGAAATTTCAATTTTCTTCTTTAATTAAGGTTTATATTCAAGAAAACAACTAGAAAACATGTTATTAACAGATTTTGTAACTTCTATGTACTAGAAAACAAGGTTTATAGCAGCAGAAAGAAACTTGCTGAAAATGGCAAAATCTGACAGGTACGCGTACATGAGAATTGTCGATTTTTTGAAATTTCAATTTTCTTCTTTAATTAAGGTTTATATTCAAGAAAACAACTAGAAAACATGTTCTTAACAGATTTTGTAACTTCTATGTACTAGAAAACCAGGTTTATAGCAGCAGAAAGAAACTTGCTGAAAATGGCAAAATCTGACAGGTACGCGTACATGAGAATTGTCGATTTTTTGAAATTTCAATTTTCTTCTTTAATTAAGGTTTATATTCAAGAAAACAACTAGAAAACATGTTCTTAACAGATTTTGTAACTTCTATGTACTAGAAAACCAGGTTTATAGCAGCAGAAAGAAACTTGCTGAAAATGGCAAAATCTGACAGGTACGCGTACATGAGAATTGTCGATTTTTTGAAATTTCAATTTTCTTCGTTAATTAAGGTTTATATTCAAGAAAACAACTAGAAAACATGTTCCCAACAGATTTTGTAACTTCTATGTTCTAGTCAACTAGGTTTATAGCAGCATAAAGAAACTTGCTGAAAATGGCAAAATCTGACAGGTACGCGTACATGAGAATTGTCGATTTTTTTAAATTTCAATTTTCTTCTTTAATTAAGGTTTATATTCCAGAAAAAAACTAGAAAACATGTTCCCAACAGATTTTGTAACTTCTATGTACTAGAAAACCAGGTTTATAGCAGCAGAAAGAAACTTGCTGAAAATGGCAAAATCTGACAGGTACGCGTACATGAGAATTGTCGATTTTTTGAAATTTCAATTTTCTTCTTTAATTAAGGTTTATATTCAAGAAAACAACTAGAAAACATGTTCTTAACAGATTTTGTAACTTCCATGTCCTAGTCAACCAGGTTTATAGCAGCAGAAAAAACTTGCTGAAAATGGCAAAATCTGACAGGTACGCATACATGAGAATTGTCGGTTTTTTTAAATTTCTATTTTTTTCTTGTATTAAGGTTTATATTCAACAAAACAACTAGAAAACATGTTCCCAACAGATTTTGTAACTTCTATGTACTAGAAAACAAGGTTTATAGCAGCAGAAAGAAACTTGCTGAAAATGGCAAAATCTGACAGGTACGCGTACATGAGAATTGTCGATTTTTTGAAATTTCTATTTTCTTCTTTAATTAAGGTTTATATTCAAGAAAACAACTAGAAAACATGTTCCTAACAGATTTTGTAACTTCTATGTACTAGAAAACCAGGTTTATAGCAGCAGAAAGAAACTTGCTGAAAATGGCAAAATCTGACAGGTACGCGTACATGAGAATTGTCGATTTTTTGAAATTTCAATTTTCTTCTTTAATTAAGGTTTATATTCAAGAAAACAACTAGAAAACATGTTCTTAACAGATTTTGTAACTTCCATGTCCTAGTCAACCAGGTTTATAGCAGCAGAAAAAACTTGCTGAAAATGGCAAAATCTGACAGGTACGCATACATGAGAATTGTCGGTTTTTTTAAATTTCTATTTTTTTCTTGTATTAAGGTTTATATTCAACAAAACAACTAGAAAACATGTTCCCAACAGATTTTGTAACTTCTATGTACTAGAAAACCAGGTTTATAGCAGCAGAAAGAAACTTGCTGAAAATGGCAAAATCTGACAGGTACGCGTACATGAGAATTGTCGATTTTTTGAAATTTCAATTTTCTTCTTTAATTAAGGTTTATATTCAAGAAAACAACTAGAAAACATGTTCTTAACAAATTTTGTAACTTCTATGTCCTAGAAAACAAGGTTTATAGCAGCAGAAAGAAACTTGCTGAAAATGGCAAAATCTGACAGGTACGCGTACATGAGAATTGTCGATTTTTTAAAATTTCAATTTTCTTCTTTAATTAAGGTTTATATTCAAGAAAACAACTTGAAAACATGTTCCCAACAGATTTTGTAACGTCAATGTCCTAGAAAATAAGGTTTATCACAGCAAAAAGAAACTTGCTGAAAATGGCAAAATCTGACAGGTACGCGTACATGAGAATTGTCGATTTTTTGAAATTTCAATTTTCTTCTTTAATTAAGGTTTATATTCAAGAAAACAACTAGAAAACATGTTCTAAACAGATTTTGTAACTTCTATGTCCTAGAAAACCAGGTTCATAGCAACAGAAAGAAACTTGCTGAAAATGGCAAAATCTGACAGGTACGCGTACATGAGAATTGTCGATTTTTTGAAATTTCAATTTTCTTCTTTAATTAAGGTTTATATTCAAGAAAACAACTAGAAAACATGTTATTAACAGATTTTGTAACTTCTATGTACTAGAAAACAAGGTTTATAGCAGCAGAAGAAACTTGCTGAAAATGGCAAAATCTGACAGGTACGCGTACATGAGAATTGTCGATTTTTTGAAATTTCAATTTTCTTCTTTAATTAAGGTTTATATTCAAGAAAACAACTAGAAAACATGTTCCTAACAGATTTTGTAACTTCTATGTACTAGAAAACCAGGTTTATAGCAGCAGAAAGAAACTTGCTGAAAATGGCAAAATCTGACAGGTACGCGTACATGAGAATTGTCGATTTTTTGAAATTTCAATTTTCTTCTTTAATTAAGGTTTATATTCAAGAAAACAACTAGAAAACATGTTCTTAACAGATTTTGTAACTTCCATGTCCTAGTCAACCAGGTTTATAGCAGCAGAAAAAACTTGCTGAAAATGGCAAAATCTGACAGGTACGCACACATGAGAATTGTCGGTTTTTTTAAATTTCTATTTTTTTCTTGTATTAAGGTTTATATTCAACAAAACAACTAGAAAACATGTTCCCAACAGATTTTGTAACTTCTATGTACTAGAAAACCAGGTTTATAGCAGCAGAAAGAAACTTGCTGAAAATGGCAAAATCTGACAGGTACGCGTACATGAGAATTGTCGATTTTTTGAAATTTCAATTTTCTTCTATGATTAAGGTTTATATTCAAGAAAACAACTAGAAAACATGTTCTTAACAAATTTTGTAACTTCTATGTCCTAGAAAACAAGGTTTATAGCAGCAGAAAGAAACTTGCTGAAAATGGCAAAATCTGACAGGTACGCGTACATGAGAATTGTCGATTTTTTTAAATTTCAATTTTCTTCTTTAATTAAGGTTTATATTCAAGAAAACAACTTGAAAACATGTTCCCAACAGATTTTGTAACGTCTATGTCCTAGAAAATAAGGTTTATCACAGCAGAAAGAAACTTGCTGAAAATGGCAAAATCTGACAGGTACGCGTACATGAGAATTGTCGATTTTTTGAAATTTCCATTTTCTTCTTTAATTAAGGTTTATATTCTAAGAAAACAACTAGAAAACATGTTATTAACAGATTTTGTAACTTCTATGTACTAGAAAACAAGGTTTATAGCAGCAGAAAGAAACTTGCTGAAAATGGCAAAATCTGACAGGTACGCGTACATGAGAATTGTCGATTTTTTGAAATTTCAATTTTCTTCTTTAATTAAGGTTTATATTCAAGAAAAAAACTAGAAAACATGTTCCTAACAGATTTTGTAACTTCTATGTACTAGAAAACCAGGTTTATAGCAGCAGAAAGAAACTTGCTGAAAATGGCAAAATCTGACAGGTACGCGTACATGAGAATTGTCGATTTTTTGAAATTTCAATTTTCTTCTTTAATTAAGGTTTATATTCAAGAAAACAACTAGAAAACATGTTCTTAACAGATTTTGTAACTTCCATGTCCTAGTCAACCAGGTTTATAGCAGCAGAAAAAACTTGCTGAAAATGGCAAAATCTGACAGGTACGCATACATGAGAATTGTCGGTTTTTTTAAATTTCTATTTTTTTCTTGTATTAAGGTTTATATTCAAGAAAACAACTAGAAAACATGTTCCCAACAGATTTTGTAACTTCTATGTACTAGAAAACAAGGTTTATAGCAGCAGAAAGAAACTTGCTGAAAATGGCAAAATCTGACAGGTACGCGTACATGAGAATTGTCGATTTTTTGAAATTTCAATTTTCTTCTTTAATTAAGGTTTATATTCAAGAAAACAACTAGAAAACATGTTCCTAACAGATTTTGTAACTTCTATGTACTAGAAAACCAGGTTTATAGCAGCAGAAAGAAACTTGCTGAAAATGGCAAAATCTGACAGGTACGCGTACATGAGAATTGTCGATTTTTTTAAATTTCAATTTTCTTCTTTAATTAAGGTTTATATTCAAGAAAACAACTAGAAAACATGTTCCCAACAGATTTTGTAACTTCTATGTCCTAGTCAACCAGGTTTATAGCAGCATAAAGAAACTTGCTGAAAATGGCAAAATCTGACAGGTACGCGTACATGAGAATTGTCGATTTTTTGAAATTTCAATTTTCTTCTTTAATTAAGGTTTATATTCCAGAAAAAAACTAGAAAACATGTTCCCAACAGATTTTGTAACTTCTATGTACTAGAAAACCAGGTTTATAGCAGCAGAAAGAAACTTGCTGAAAATGGCAAAATCTGACAGGTACGCGTACATGAGAATTGTCGATTTTTTGAAATTTCAATTTTCTTCTTTAATTAAGGTTTATATTCAAGAAAACAACTAGAAAACATGTTCTTAACAGATTTTGTAACTTCCATGTCCTAGTCAACCAGGTTTATAGCAGCAGAAAAAACTTGCTGAAAATGGCAAAATCTGACAGGTACGCATACATGAGAATTGTCGGTTTTTTTAAATTTCTATTTTTTTCTTGTATTAAGGTTTATATTCAACAAAACAACTAGAAAACATGTTCCCAACAGATTTTGTAACTTCTATGTACTAGAAAACCAGGTTTATAGCAGCAGAAAGAAACTTGCTGAAAATGGCAAAATCTGACAGGTACGCGTACATGAGAATTGTCGATTTTTTGAAATTTCAATTTTCTTCTATGATTAAGGTTTATATTCAAGAAAACAACTAGAAAACATGTTCTTAACAAATTTTGTAACTTCTATGTCCTAGAAAACAAGGTTTATAGCAGCAGAAAGAAACTTGCTGAAAATGGCAAAATCTGACAGGTACGCGTACATGAGAATTGTCGATTTTTTTAAATTTCAATTTTCTTCTTTAATTAAGGTTTATATTCAAGAAAACAACTTGAAAACATGTTCCCAACAGATTTTGTAACGTCTATGTCCTAGAAAATAAGGTTTATCACAGCAGAAAGAAACTTGCTGAAAATGGCAAAATCTGACAGGTACGCGTACATGAGAATTGTCGATTTTTTGAAATTTCCATTTTCTTCTTTAATTAAGGTTTATATTCTAAGAAAACAACTAGAAAACATGTTATTAACAGATTTTGTAACTTCTATGTACTAGAAAACAAGGTTTATAGCAGCAGAAAGAAACTTGCTGAAAATGGCAAAATCTGACAGGTACGCGTACATGAGAATTGTCGATTTTTTGAAATTTCAATTTTCTTCTTTAATTAAGGTTTATATTCAAGAAAAAAACTAGAAAACATGTTCCTAACAGATTTTGTAACTTCTATGTACTAGAAAACCAGGTTTATAGCAGCAGAAAGAAACTTGCTGAAAATGGCAAAATCTGACAGGTACGCGTACATGAGAATTGTCGATTTTTTGAAATTTCAATTTTCTTCTTTAATTAAGGTTTATATTCAAGAAAACAACTAGAAAACATGTTCTTAACAGATTTTGTAACTTCCATGTCCTAGTCAACCAGGTTTATAGCAGCAGAAAAAACTTGCTGAAAATGGCAAAATCTGACAGGTACGCATACATGAGAATTGTCGGTTTTTTTAAATTTCTATTTTTTTCTTGTATTAAGGTTTATATTCAACAAAACAACTAGAAAACATGTTCCCAACAGATTTTGTAACTTCTATGTACTAGAAAACAAGGTTTATAGCAGCAGAAAGAAACTTGCTGAAAATGGCAAAATCTGACAGGTACGCGTACATGAGAATTGTCGATTTTTTGAAATTTCAATTTTCTTCTTTAATTAAGGTTTATATTCAAGAAAACAACTAGAAAACATGTTCCTAACAGATTTTGTAACTTCTATGTACTAGAAAACCAGGTTTATAGCAGCAGAAAGAAACTTGCTGAAAATGGCAAAATCTGACAGGTACGCGTACATGAGAATTGTCGATTTTTTTAAATTTCAATTTTCTTCTTTAATTAAGGTTTATATTCAAGAAAACAACTAGAAAACATGTTCCCAACAGATTTTGTAACTTCTATGTCCTAGTCAACCAGGTTTATAGCAGCATAAAGAAACTTGCTGAAAATGGCAAAATCTGACAGGTACGCGTACATGAGAATTGTCGATTTTTTGAAATTTCAATTTTCTTCTTTAATTAAGGTTTATATTCCAGAAAAAAACTAGAAAACATGTTCCCAACAGATTTTGTAACTTCTATGTACTAGAAAACCAGGTTTATAGCAGCAGAAAGAAACTTGCTGAAAATTGCAAAATCTGACAGGTACGCGTACATGAGAATTGTCGATTTTTTGAAATTTCAATTTTCTTCTTTAATTAAGGTTTATATTCAAGAAAACAACTAGAAAACATGTTCCTAACAGATTTTGTAACTTCTATGTACTAGAAAACCAGGTTTATAGCAGCAGAAAGAAACTTGCTGAAAATGGCAAAATCTGACAGGTACGCGTACATGAGAATTGTCGATTTTTTGAAATTTCAATTTTCTTCTTTAATTAAGGTTTATATTCAAGAAAACAACTAGAAAACATGTTCTTAACAGATTTTGTAACTTCCATGTCCTAGTCAACCAGGTTTATAGCAGCAGAAAAAACTTGCTGAAAATGGCAAAATCTGACAGGTACGCGTACATGAGAATTGTCGATTTTTTAAAATTTCAATTTTCTTCTTTAATTAAGGTTTATATTCAAGAAAACAACTTGAAAACATGTTCCCAACAGATTTTGTAACGTCTATGTCCTAGAAAATAAGGTTTATCACAGCAAAAAGAAACTTGCTGAAAATGGCAAAATCTGACAGGTACGCGTACATGAGAATTGTCGATTTTTTGAAATTTCAATTTTCTTCTTTAATTAAGGTTTATATTCAAGAAAACAACTAGAAAACATGTTCTAAACAGATTTTGTAACTTCTATGTCCTAGAAAACCAGGTTCATAGCAACAGAAAGAAACTTGCTGAAAATGGCAAAATCTGACAGGTACGCGTACATGAGAATTGTCGATTTTTTGAAATTTCAATTTTCTTCTTTAATTAAGGTTTATATTCAAGAAAACAACTAGAAAACATGTTATTAACAGATTTTGTAACTTCTATGTACTAGAAAACAAGGTTTATAGCAGCAGAAAGAAACTTGCTGAAAATGGCAAAATCTGACAGGTACGCGTACATGAGAATTGTCGATTTTTTGAAATTTCAATTTTCTTCTTTAATTAAGGTTTATATTCAAGAAAACAACTAGAAAACATGTTCCTAACAGATTTTGTAACTTCTATGTACTAGAAAACCAGGTTTATAGCAGCAGAAAGAAACTTGCTGAAAATGGCAAAATCTGACAGGTACGCGTACATGAGAATTGTCGATTTTTTGAAATTTCAATTTTCTTCTTTAATTAAGGTTTATATTCAAGAAAACAACTAGAAAACATGTTCTTAACAGATTTTGTAACTTCCATGTCCTAGTCAACCAGGTTTATAGCAGCAGAAAAAACTTGCTGAAAATGGCAAAATCTGACAGGTACGCATACATGAGAATTGTCGGTTTTTTTAAATTTCTATTTTTTTCTTGTATTAAGGTTTATATTCAACAAAACAACTAGAAAACATGTTCCCAACAGATTTTGTAACTTCTATGTACTAGAAAACCAGGTTTATAGCAGCAGAAAGAAACTTGCTGAAAATGGCAAAATCTGACAGGTACGCGTACATGAGAATTGTCGATTTTTTGAAATTTCAATTTTCTTCTATGATTAAGGTTTATATTCAAGAAAACAACTAGAAAACATGTTCTTAACAAATTTTGTAACTTCTATGTCCTAGAAAACAAGGTTTATAGCAGCAGAAAGAAACTTGCTGAAAATGGCAAAATCTGACAGGTACGCGTACATGAGAATTGTCGATTTTTTTAAATTTCAATTTTCTTCTTTAATTAAGGTTTATATTCAAGAAAACAACTTGAAAACATGTTCCCAACAGATTTTGTAACGTCTATGTCCTAGAAAATAAGGTTTATCACAGCAGAAAGAAACTTGCTGAAAATGGCAAAATCTGACAGGTACGCGTACATGAGAATTGTCGATTTTTTGAAATTTCCATTTTCTTCTTTAATTAAGGTTTATATTCTAAGAAAACAACTAGAAAACATGTTATTAACAGATTTTGTAACTTCTATGTACTAGAAAACAAGGTTTATAGCAGCAGAAAGAAACTTGCTGAAAATGGCAAAATCTGACAGGTACGCGTACATGAGAATTGTCGATTTTTTGAAATTTCAATTTTCTTCTTTAATTAAGGTTTATATTCAAGAAAAAAACTAGAAAACATGTTCCTAACAGATTTTGTAACTTCTATGTACTAGAAAACCAGGTTTATAGCAGCAGAAAGAAACTTGCTGAAAATGGCAAAATCTGACAGGTACGCGTACATGAGAATTGTCGATTTTTTGAAATTTCAATTTTCTTCTTTAATTAAGGTTTATATTCAAGAAAACAACTAGAAAACATGTTCTTAACAGATTTTGTAACTTCCATGTCCTAGTCAACCAGGTTTATAGCAGCAGAAAAAACTTGCTGAAAATGGCAAAATCTGACAGGTACGCATACATGAGAATTGTCGGTTTTTTTAAATTTCTATTTTTTTCTTGTATTAAGGTTTATATTCAACAAAACAACTAGAAAACATGTTCCCAACAGATTTTGTAACTTCTATGTACTAGAAAACAAGGTTTATAGCAGCAGAAAGAAACTTGCTGAAAATGGCAAAATCTGACAGGTACGCGTACATGAGAATTGTCGATTTTTTGAAATTTCAATTTTCTTCTTTAATTAAGGTTTATATTCAAGAAAACAACTAGAAAACATGTTCCTAACAGATTTTGTAACTTCTATGTACTAGAAAACCAGGTTTATAGCAGCAGAAAGAAACTTGCTGAAAATGGCAAAATCTGACAGGTACGCGTACATGAGAATTGTCGATTTTTTTAAATTTCAATTTTCTTCTTTAATTAAGGTTTATATTCAAGAAAACAACTAGAAAACATGTTCCCAACAGATTTTGTAACTTCTATGTCCTAGTCAACCAGGTTTATAGCAGCATAAAGAAACTTGCTGAAAATGGCAAAATCTGACAGGTACGCGTACATGAGAATTGTCGATTTTTTGAAATTTCAATTTTCTTCTTTAATTAAGGTTTATATTCAAGAAAACAACTAGAAAACATGTTCTTAACAGATTTTGTAACTTCCATGTCCTAGTCAACCAGGTTTATAGCAGCAGAAAAAACTTGCTGAAAATGGCAAAATCTGACAGGTACGCATACATGAGAATTGTCGGTTTTTTTAAATTTCTATTTTTTTCTTGTATTAAGGTTTATATTCAACAAAACAACTAGAAAACATGTTCCCAACAGATTTTGTAACTTCTATGTACTAGAAAACCAGGTTTATAGCAGCAGAAAGAAACTTGCTGAAAATGGCAAAATCTGACAGGTACGCGTACATGAGAATTGTCGATTTTTTGAAATTTCAATTTTCTTCTATGATTAAGGTTTATATTCAAGAAAACAACTAGAAAACATGTTCTTAACAAATTTTGTAACTTCTATGTCCTAGAAAACAAGGTTTATAGCAGCAGAAAGAAACTTGCTGAAAATGGCAAAATCTGACAGGTACGCGTACATGAGAATTGTCGATTTTTTTAAATTTCAATTTTCTTCTTTAATTAAGGTTTATATTCAAGAAAACAACTTGAAAACATGTTCCCAACAGATTTTGTAACGTCTATGTCCTAGAAAATAAGGTTTATCACAGCAGAAAGAAACTTGCTGAAAATGGCAAAATCTGACAGGTACGCGTACATGAGAATTGTCGATTTTTTGAAATTTCCATTTTCTTCTTTAATTAAGGTTTATATTCTAAGAAAACAACTAGAAAACATGTTATTAACAGATTTTGTAACTTCTATGTACTAGAAAACAAGGTTTATAGCAGCAGAAAGAAACTTGCTGAAAATGGCAAAATCTGACAGGTACGCGTACATGAGAATTGTCGATTTTTTGAAATTTCAATTTTCTTCTTTAATTAAGGTTTATATTCAAGAAAAAAACTAGAAAACATGTTCCTAACAGATTTTGTAACTTCTATGTACTAGAAAACCAGGTTTATAGCAGCAGAAAGAAACTTGCTGAAAATGGCAAAATCTGACAGGTACGCGTACATGAGAATTGTCGATTTTTTGAAATTTCAATTTTCTTCTTTAATTAAGGTTTATATTCAAGAAAACAACTAGAAAACATGTTCTTAACAGATTTTGTAACTTCCATGTCCTAGTCAACCAGGTTTATAGCAGCAGAAAAAACTTGCTGAAAATGGCAAAATCTGACAGGTACGCATACATGAGAATTGTCGGTTTTTTTAAATTTCTATTTTTTTCTTGTATTAAGGTTTATATTCAACAAAACAACTAGAAAACATGTTCCCAACAGATTTTGTAACTTCTATGTACTAGAAAACAAGGTTTATAGCAGCAGAAAGAAACTTGCTGAAAATGGCAAAATCTGACAGGTACGCGTACATGAGAATTGTCGATTTTTTGAAATTTCAATTTTCTTCTTTAATTAAGGTTTATATTCAAGAAAACAACTAGAAAACATGTTCCTAACAGATTTTGTAACTTCTATGTACTAGAAAACCAGGTTTATAGCAGCAGAAAGAAACTTGCTGAAAATGGCAAAATCTGACAGGTACGCGTACATGAGAATTGTCGATTTTTTTAAATTTCAATTTTCTTCTTTAATTAAGGTTTATATTCAAGAAAACAACTAGAAAACATGTTCCCAACAGATTTTGTAACTTCTATGTCCTAGTCAACCAGGTTTATAGCAGCATAAAGAAACTTGCTGAAAATGGCAAAATCTGACAGGTACGCGTACATGAGAATTGTCGATTTTTTGAAATTTCAATTTTCTTCTTTAATTAAGGTTTATATTCCAGAAAAAAACTAGAAAACATGTTCCCAACAGATTTTGTAACTTCTATGTACTAGAAAACCAGGTTTATAGCAGCAGAAAGAAACTTGCTGAAAATTGCAAAATCTGACAGGTACGCGTACATGAGAATTGTCGATTTTTTGAAATTTCAATTTTCTTCTTTAATTAAGGTTTATATTCAAGAAAACAACTAGAAAACATGTTCTTAACAGATTTTGTAACTTCCATGTCCTAGTCAACCAGGTTTATAGCAGCAGAAAAAACTTGCTGAAAATGGCAAAATCTGACAGGTACGCATACATGAGAATTGTCGGTTTTTTTAAATTTCTATTTTTTTCTTGTATTAAGGTTTATATTCAACAAAACAACTAGAAAACATGTTCCCAACAGATTTTGTAACTTCTATGTACTAGAAAACAAGGTTTATAGCAGCAGAAAGAAACTTGCTGAAAATGGCAAAATCTGACAGGTACGCGTACATGAGAATTGTCGATTTTTTGAAATTTCAATTTTCTTCTTTAATTAAGGTTTATATTCAAGAAAACAACTAGAAAACATGTTCCTAACAGATTTTGTAACTTCTATGTACTAGAAAACCAGGTTTATAGCAGCAGAAAGAAACTTGCTGAAAATGGCAAAATCTGACAGGTACGCGTACATGAGAATTGTCGATTTTTTTAAATTTCAATTTTCTTCTTTAATTAAGGTTTATATTCAAGAAAACAACTAGAAAACATGTTCTTAACAGATTTTGTAACTTCCATGTCCTAGTCAACCAGGTTTATAGCAGCAGAAAAAACTTGCTGAAAATGGCAAAATCTGACAGGTACGCATACATGAGAATTGTCGGTTTTTTTAAATTTCTATTTTTTTCTTGTATTAAGGTTTATATTCAACAAAACAACTAGAAAACATGTTCCCAACAGATTTTGTAACTTCTATGTACTAGAAAACCAGGTTTATAGCAGCAGAAAGAAACTTGCTGAAAATGGCAAAATCTGACAGGTACGCGTACATGAGAATTGTCGATTTTTTGAAATTTCAATTTTCTTCTTTAATTAAGGTTTATATTCAAGAAAACAACTAGAAAACATGTTCTTAACAAATTTTGTAACTTCTATGTCCTAGAAAACACGGTTTATAGCAGCAGAAAGAAACTTGCTGAAAATGGCAAAATCTGACAGGTACGCGTACATGAGAATTGTCGATTTTTTGAAATTTCAATTTTCTTCTTTAATTAAGGTTTATATTCAAGAAAACAACTAGAAAACATGTTCCCAACTGATTTTGTCACTTCTATGTCCTAGAAAACACGGTTTATAGCAGCAGAAAGAAACTTGCTGAAAATGGCAAAATCTGACAGGTATGCGTACATGAGAATTGTCGATTTTTTTAAATTTCAATTTTCTTCTTTAATTAAGGTTTATATTCAAGAAAACAACTAGAAAACATGTTCCCAACAGATTTTGTAACTACTATGTCCTAGAAAACCAGGTTTATAGCAGCAGAAAGAAACTTGCTGAAAATGGCAAAATCTGACAGGTACGCGTACATGAGAATTGTCGATTTTTTGAAATTTCAATTTTCTTCTTTAATTAAGGTTTATATTCAAGAAAACAACTAGAAAACATGTTATTAACAGATTTTGTAACTTCTATGTACTAGAAAACAAGGTTTATAGCAGCAGAAAGAAACTTGCTGAAAATGGCAAAATCTGACAGGTACGCGTACATGAGAATTGTCGATTTTTTGAAATTTCAATTTTCTTCTTTAATTAAGGTTTATATTCAAGAAAACAACTAGAAAACATGTTCTTAACAGATTTTGTAACTTCTATGTACTAGAAAACCAGGTTTATAGCAGCAGAAAGAAACTTGCTGAAAATGGCAAAATCTGACAGGTACGCGTACATGAGAATTGTCGATTTTTTGAAATTTCAATTTTCTTCTTTAATTAAGGTTTATATTCAAGAAAACAACTAGAAAACATGTTCCCAACAGATTTTGTAACTTCTATGTCCTAGTCAACCAGGTTTATAGCAGCATAAAGAAACTTGCTGAAAATGGCAAAATCTGACAGGTACGCGTACATGAGAATTGTCGATTTTTTTAAATTTCAATTTTCTTCTTTAATTAAGGTTTATATTCAAGAAAACAACTAGAAAACATGTTCCCAACAGATTTTGTAACTTCTATGTCCTAGTCAACCAGGTTTATAGCAGCATAAAGAAACTTGCTGAAAATGGCAAAATCTGACAGGTACGCGTACATGAGAATTGTCGATTTTTTGAAATTTCAATTTTCTTCTTTAATTAAGGTTTATATTCCAGAAAAAAACTAGAAAACATGTTCCCAACAGATTTTGTAACTTCTATGTACTAGAAAACCAGGTTTATAGCAGCAGAAAGAAACTTGCTGAAAATGGCAAAATCTGACAGGTACGCGTACATGAGAATTGTCGATTTTTTGAAATTTCAATTTTCTTCTTTAATTAAGGTTTATATTCAAGAAAACAACTAGAAAACATGTTCTTAACAGATTTTGTAACTTCCATGTCCTAGTCAACCAGGTTTATAGCAGCAGAAAAAACTTGCTGAAAATGGCAAAATCTGACAGGTACGCATACATGAGAATTGTCGGTTTTTTTAAATTTCTATTTTTTTCTTGTATTAAGGTTTATATTCAACAAAACAACTAGAAAACATGTTCCCAACAGATTTTGTAACTTCTATGTACTAGAAAACAAGGTTTATAGCAGCAGAAAGAAACTTGCTGAAAATGGCAAAATCTGACAGGTACGCGTACAAGAGAATTGTCGATTTTTTGAAATTTCAATTTTCTTCTTTAATTAAGGTTTATATTCAAGAAAACAACTAGAAAACATGTTCCTAACAGATTTTGTAACTTCTATGTACTAGAAAACCAGGTTTATAGCAGCAGAAAGAAACTTGCTGAAAATGGCAAAATCTGACAGGTACGCGTACATGAGAATTGTCGATTTTTTGAAATTTCAATTTTCTTCTTTAATTAAGGTTTATATTCAAGAAAACAACTAGAAAACATGTTCTTAACAGATTTTGTAACTTCCATGTCCTAGTCAACCAGGTTTATAGCAGCAGAAAAAACTTGCTGAAAATGGCAAAATCTGACAGGTACGCATACATGAGAATTGTCGGTTTTTTTAAATTTCTATTTTTTTCTTGTATTAAGGTTTATATTCAACAAAACAACTAGAAAACATGTTCCCAACAGATTTTGTAACTTCTATGTACTAGAAAACCAGGTTTATAGCAGCAGAAAGAAACTTGCTGAAAATGGCAAAATCTGACAGGTACGCGTACATGAGAATTGTCGATTTTTTGAAATTTCAATTTTCTTCTTTAATTAAGGTTTATATTCAAGAAAACAACTAGAAAACATGTTCTTAACAAATTTTGTAACTTCTATGTCCTAGAAAACACGGTTTATAGCAGCAGAAAGAAACTTGCTGAAAATGGCAAAATCTGACAGGTACGCGTACATGAGAATTGTCGATTTTTTGAAATTTCAATTTTCTTCTTTAATTAAGGTTTATATTCAAGAAAACAACTAGAAAACATGTTCCCAACTGATTTTGTCACTTCTATGTACTAGAAAACAAGGTTTATAGCAGCAGAAAGAAACTTGCTGAAAATGGCAAAATCTGACAGGTACGCGTACATGAGAATTGTCGATTTTTTGAAATTTCAATTTTCTTCTTTAATTAAGGTTTATATTCCAGAAAAAAACTAGAAAACATGTTCCCAACAGATTTTGTAACTTCTATGTACTAGAAAACCAGGTTTATAGCAGCAGAAAGAAACTTGCTGAAAATGGTAAAATCTGACAGGTACGCGTACATGAGAATTGTCGATTTTTTGAAATTTCAATTTTCTTCTTTAATTAAGGTTTATATTCCAGAAAAAAACTAGAAAACATGTTCCCAACAGATTTTGTAACTTCTATGTACTAGAAAACCAGGTTTATAGCAGCAGAAAGAAACTTGCTGAAAATGGCAAAATCTGACAGGTACGCGTACATGAGAATTGTCGATTTTTTGAAATTTCAATTTTCTTCTTTAATTAAGGTTTATATTCAAGAAAACAACTAGAAAACATGTTCTTAACAGATTTTGTAACTTCCATGTCCTAGTCAACCAGGTTTATAGCAGCAGAAAAAACTTGCTGAAAATGGCAAAATCTGACAGGTACGCATACATGAGAATTGTCGGTTTTTTTAAATTTCTATTTTTTTCTTGTATTAAGGTTTATATTCAACAAAACAACTAGAAAACATGTTCCCAACAGATTTTGTAACTTCTATGTACTAGAAAACAAGGTTTATAGCAGCAGAAAGAAACTTGCTGAAAATGGCAAAATCTGACAGGTACGCGTACATGAGAATTGTCGATTTTTTGAAATTTCAATTTTCTTCTTTAATTAAGGTTTATATTCAAGAAAACAACTAGAAAACATGTTCCTAACAGATTTTGTAACTTCTATGTACTAGAAAACCAGGTTTATAGCAGCAGAAAGAAACTTGCTGAAAATGGCAAAATCTGACAGGTACGCGTACATGAGAATTGTCGATTTTTTGAAATTTCAATTTTCTTCTTTAATTAAGGTTTATATTCAAGAAAACAACTAGAAAACATGTTCTTAACAGATTTTGTAACTTCCATGTCCTAGTCAACCAGGTTTATAGCAGCAGAAAAAACTTGCTGAAAATGGCAAAATCTGACAGGTACGCATACATGAGAATTGTCGGTTTTTTTAAATTTCTATTTTTTTCTTGTATTAAGGTTTATATTCAACAAAACAACTAGAAAACATGTTCCCAACAGATTTTGTAACTTCTATGTACTAGAAAACCAGGTTTATAGCAGCAGAAAGAAACTTGCTGAAAATGGCAAAATCTGACAGGTACGCGTACATGAGAATTGTCGATTTTTTGAAATTTCAATTTTCTTCTTTAATTAAGGTTTATATTCAAGAAAACAACTAGAAAACATGTTCTTAACAAATTTTGTAACTTCTATGTCCTAGAAAACAAGGTTTATAGCAGCAGAAAGAAACTTGCTGAAAATGGCAAAATCTGACAGGTACGCGTACATGAGAATTGTCGATTTTTTTAAATTTCAATTTTCTTCTTTAATTAAGGTTTATATTCAAGAAAACAACTTGAAAACATGTTCCCAACAGATTTTGTAACGTCTATGTCCTAGAAAATAAGGTTTATCACAGCAAAAAGAAACTTGCTGAAAATGGCAAAATCTGACAGGTACGCGTACATGAGAATTGTCGATTTTTTGAAATTTCAATTTTCTTCTTTAATTAAGGTTTATATTCAAGAAAACAACTAGAAAACATGTTCTAAACAGATTTTGTAACTTCTATGTCCTAGAAAACCAGGTTCATAGCAACAGAAAGAAACTTGCTGAAAATGGCAAAATCTGACAGGTACGTGTACATGAGAATTGTCGGTTTTTTGAAATTTCAATTTTCTTCTTTAATTAAGGTTTATATTCAAGAAAACAACTAGAAAACATGTTATTAACAGATTTTGTAACTTCTATGTACTAGAAAACAAGGTTTATAGCAGCAGAAAGAAACTTGCTGAAAATGGCAAAATCTGACAGGTACGCGTACATGAGAATTGTCGATTTTTTGAAATTTCAATTTTCTTCTTTAATTAAGGTTTATATTCAAGAAAACAACTAGAAAACATGTTCTTAACAAATTTTGTAACTTCTATGTCCTAGAAAACAAGGTTTATAGCAGCAGAAAGAAACTTGCTGAAAATGGCAAAATCTGACAGGTACGCGTACATGAGAATTGTCGATTTTTTTAAATTTCAATTTTCTTCTTTAATTAAGGTTTATATTCAAGAAAACAACTTGAAAACATGTTCCCAACAGATTTTGTAACGTCTATGTCCTAGAAAATAAGGTTTATCACAGCAAAAAGAAACTTGCTGAAAATGGCAAAATCTGACAGGTACGCGTACATGAGAATTGTCGATTTTTTGAAATTTCAATTTTCTTCTTTAATTAAGGTTTATATTCAAGAAAACAACTAGAAAACATGTTCTAAACAGATTTTGTAACTTCTATGTCCTAGAAAACCAGGTTCATAGCAACAGAAAGAAACTTGCTGAAAATGGCAAAATCTGACAGGTACGCGTACATGAGAATTGTCGGTTTTTTGAAATTTCAATTTTCTTCTTTAATTAAGGTTTATATTCAAGAAAACAACTAGAAAACATGTTATTAACAGATTTTGTAACTTCTATGTACTAGAAAACAAGGTTTATAGCAGCAGAAAGAAACTTGCTGAAAATGGCAAAATCTGACAGGTACGCGTACATGAGAATTGTCGATTTTTTGAAATTTCAATTTTCTTCTTTAATTAAGGTTTATATTCAAGAAAAAAACTAGAAAACATGTTCCTAACAGATTTTGTAACTTCTATGTACTAGAAAACCAGGTTTATAGCAGCAGAAAGAAACTTGCTGAAAATGGCAAAATCTGACAGGTACGCGTACATGAGAATTGTCGATTTTTTGAAATTTCAATTTTCTTCTTTAATTAAGGTTTATATTCAAGAAAACAACTAGAAAACATGTTCTTAACAGATTTTGTAACTTCCATGTCCTAGTCAACCAGGTTTATAGCAGCAGAAAAAACTTGCTGAAAATGGCAAAATCTGACAGGTACGCATACATGAGAATTGTCGGTTTTTTTAAATTTCTATTTTTTTCTTGTATTAAGGTTTATATTCAACAAAACAACTAGAAAACATGTTCCCAACAGATTATGTAACTTCTATGTACTAGAAAACAAGGTTTATAGCAGCAGAAAGAAACTTGCTGAAAATGGCAAAATCTGACAGGTACGCGTACATGAGAATTGTCGATTTTTTGAAATTTCAATTTTCTTCTTTAATTAAGGTTTATATTCAAGAAAACAACTAGAAAACATGTTCCTAACAGATTTTGTAACTTCTATGTACTAGAAAACCAGGTTTATAGCAGCAGAAAGAAACCTGCTGAAAATGGCAAAATCTGACAGGTACGCGTACATGAGAATTGTCGATTTTTTGAAATTTCAATTTTCTTCTTTAATTAAGGTTTATATTCAAGAAAACAACTAGAAAACATGTTCCCAACAGATTTTGTAACTTCTATGTCCTAGTCAACCAGGTTTATAGCAGCATAAAGAAACTTGCTGAAAATGGCAAAATCTGACAGGTACGCGTACATGAGAATTGTCGATTTTTTGAAATTTCAATTTTCTTCTTTAATTAAGGTTTATATTCCAGAAAAAAACTAGAAAACATGTTCCCAACAGATTTTGTAACTTCTATGTACTAGAAAACCAGGTTTATAGCAGCAGAAAGAAACTTGCTGAAAATGGCAAAATCTGACAGGTACGCGTACATGAGAATTGTCGATTTTTTGAAATTTACATTTTCTTCTTTAATTAAGGTTTATATTCAAGAAAACAACTAGAAAACATGTTCTTAACAGATTTTGTAACTTCCATGTCCTAGTCAACCAGGTTTATAGCAGCAGAAAAAACTTGCTGAAAATGGCAAAATCTGACAGGTACGCATACATGAGAATTGTCGGTTTTTTTAAATTTCTATTTTTTTCTTGTATTAAGGTTTATATTCAACAAAACAACTAGAAAACATGTTCCCAACAGATTTTGTAACTTCTATGTACTAGAAAACCAGGTTTATAGCAGCAGAAAGAAACTTGCTGAAAATGGCAAAATCTGACAGGTACGCGTACATGAGAATTGTCGATTTTTTGAAATTTCAATTTTCTTCTTTAATTAAGGTTTATATTCAAGAAAACAACTAGAAAACATGTTCTTAACAAATTTTGTAACTTCTATGTCCTAGAAAACAAGGTTTATAGCAGCAGAAAGAAACTTGCTGAAAATGGCAAAATCTGACAGGTACGCGTACATGAGAATTGTCGATTTTTTAAAATTTCAATTTTCTTCTTTAATTAAGGTTTATATTCAAGAAAACAACTTGAAAACATGTTCCCAACAGATTTTGTAACGTCTATGTCCTAGAAAATAAGGTTTATCACAGCAGAAAGAAACTTGCTGAAAATGGCAAAATCTGACAGGTACGCGTACATGAGAATTGTCGATTTTTTGAAATTTCAATTTTCTTCTTTAATTAAGGTTTATATTCAAGAAAACAACTAGAAAACATGTTCTAAACAGATTTTGTAACTTCTATGTCCTAGAAAACCAGGTTCATAGCAACAGAAAGAAACTTGCTGAAAATGGCAAAATCTGACAGGTACGCGTACATGAGAATTGTCGATTTTTTGAAATTTCAATTTTCTTCTTTAATTAAGGTTTATATTCAAGAAAACAACTAGAAAACATGTTATTAACAGATTTTGTAACTTCTATGTACTAGAAAACAAGGTTTATAGCAGCAGAAAGAAACTTGCTGAAAATGGCAAAATCTGACAGGTACGCGTACATGAGAATTGTCGATTTTTTGAAATTTCAATTTTCTTCTTTAATTAAGGTTTATATTCAAGAAAACAACTAGAAAATATGTTCTTAACAGATTTTGTAACTTCTATGTCCTAGTCAACCAGGTTTATAGCAGCAGAAAGAAACTTGCTGAAAATGGCAAAATCTGACAGGTACGCGTACATGAGAATTGTCGATTTTTTGAAATTTCAATTTTCTTCTTTAATTAAGGTTTATATTCAAGAAAACAACTAGAAAACATGTTCTTAACAGATTTTGTAACTTCCATGTCCTAGTCAACCAGGTTTATAGCAGCAGAAAGAAACTTGCTGAAAATGGCAAAATCTGACAGGTACGCGTACATGAGAATTGTCGATTTTTTGAAATTTCAATTTTCTTCTTTAATTAAGGTTTATATTCAAGAAAAAAACTAGAAAACATGTTCCTAACAGATTTTGTAACTTCTATGTACTAGAAAACCAGGTTTATAGCAGCAGAAAGAAACTTGCTGAAAATGGCAAAATCTGACAGGTACGCGTACATGAGAATTGTCGATTTTTTGAAATTTCAATTTTCTTCTTTAATTAAGGTTTATATTCCAGAAAAAAGCTAGAAAACATGTTCCCAACAGATTTTGTAACTTCTATGTACTAGAAAACAAGGTTTATAGCAGCAGAAAGAAACTTGCTGAAAATGGCAAAATCTGACAGGTACGCGTACATGAGAATTGTCGATTTTTTGAAATTTCAATTTTCTTCTTTAATTAAGGTTTATATTCAAGAAAACAACTAGAAAACATGTTCCTAACAGATTTTGTAACTTCTATGTACTAGAAAACCAGGTTTATAGCAGCAGAAAGAAACTTGCTGAAAATGGCAAAATCTGACAGGTACGCGTACATGAGAATTGTCGATTTTTTAAAATTTCAATTTTCTTCTTTAATTAAGGTTTATATTCAAGAAAACAACTTGAAAACATGTTCCCAACAGATTTTGTAACGTCTATGTCCTAGAAAATAAGGTTTATCACAGCAGAAAGAAACTTGCTGAAAATGGCAAAATCTGACAGGTACGCGTACATGAGACTTGTCGATTTTTTGAAATTTCAATTTTCTTCTTTAATTAAGGTTTATATTCAAGAAAACAACTAGAAAACATGTTCTAAACAGATTTTGTAACTTCTATGTCCTAGAAAACCAGGTTCATAGCAACAGAAAGAAACTTGCTGAAAATGGCAAAATCTGACAGGTACGCGTACATGAGAATTGTCGATTTTTTGAAATTTCAATTTTCTTCTTTAATTAAGGTTTATATTCAAGAAAACAACTAGAAAACATGTTATTAACAGATTTTGTAACTTCTATGTACTAGAAAACAAGGTTTATAGCAGCAGAAAGAAACTTGCTGAAAATGGCAAAATCTGACAGGTACGCGTACATGAGAATTGTCGATTTTTTGAAATTTCAATTTTCTTCTTTAATTAAGGTTTATATTCAAGAAAACAACTAGAAAACATGTTCTTAACAGATTTTGTAACTTCCATGTCCTAGTCAACCAGGTTTATAGCAGCAGAAAGAAACTTGCTGAAAATGGCAAAATCTGACAGGTACGCGTACATGAGAATTGTCGATTTTTTGAAATTTCAATTTTCTTCTTTAATTAAGGTTTATATTCAAGAAAAAAACTAGAAAACATGTTCCTAACAGATTTTGTAACTTCTATGTACTAGAAAACCAGGTTTATAGCAGCAGAAAGAAACTTGCTGAAAATGGCAAAATCTGACAGGTACGCGTACATGAGAATTGTCGATTTTTTGAAATTTCAATTTTCTTCTTTAATTAAGGTTTATATTCCAGAAAAAAGCTAGAAAACATGTTCCCAACAGATTTTGTAACTTCTATGTACTAGAAAACAAGGTTTATAGCAGCAGAAAGAAACTTGCTGAAAATGGCAAAATCTGACAGGTACGCGTACATGAGAATTGTCGATTTTTTGAAATTTCAATTTTCTTCTTTAATTAAGGTTTATATTCAAGAAAACAACTAGAAAACATGTTCCTAACAGATTTTGTAACTTCTATGTACTAGAAAACCAGGTTTATAGCAGCAGAAAGAAACTTGCTGAAAATGGAAAAATCTGACAGGTACGCGTACATGAGAATTGTCGATTTTTTGAAATTTCAATTTTCTTCTTTAATTAAGGTTTATATTCAAGAAAACAACTAGAAAACATGTTCTTAACAGATTTTGTAACTTCCATGTCCTAGTCAACCAGGTTTATAGCAGCAGAAAAAACTTGCTGAAAATGGCAAAATCTGACAGGTACGCATACATGAGAATTGTCGGTTTTTTTAAATTTCTATTTTTTTCTTGTATTAAGGTTTATATTCAACAAAACAACTAGAAAACATGTTCCCAACAGATTTTGTAACTTCTATGTACTAGAAAACCAGGTTTATAGCAGCAGAAAGAAACTTGCTGAAAATGGCAAAATCTGACAGGTACGCGTACATGAGAATTGTCGATTTTTTGAAATTTCAATTTTCTTCTTTAATTAAGGTTTATATTCAAGAAAACAACTAGAAAACATGTTCTTAACAAATTTTGTAACTTCTATGTCCTAGAAAACAAGGTTTATAGCAGCAGAAAGAAACTTGCTGAAAATGGCAAAATCTGACAGGTACGCGTACATGAGAATTGTCGATTTTTTTAAATTTCAATTTTCTTCTTTAATTAAGGTTTATATTCAAGAAAACAACTTGAAAACATGTTCCCAACAGATTTTGTAACGTCTATGTCCTAGAAAATAAGGTTTATCACAGCAGAAAGAAACTTGCTGAAAATGGCAAAATCTGACAGGTACGCGTACATGAGAATTGTCGATTTTTTGAAATTTCAATTTTCTTCGTTAATTAAGGTTTATATTCAAGAAAACAACTAGAAAACATGTTCTAAACAGATTTTGTAACTTCTATGTCCTAGAAAACCAGGTTTATAGCAACAGAAAGAAACTTGCTGAAAATGGCAAAATCTGACAGGTACGCGTACATGAGAATTGTCGATTTTTTGAAATTTCAATTTTCTTCTTTAATTAAGGTTTATATTCTAAGAAAACAACTAGAAAACATGTTATTAACAGATTTTGTAACTTCTATGTACTAGAAAACAAGGTTTATAGCAGCAGAAAGAAACTTGCTGAAAATGGCAAAATCTGACAGGTACGCGTACATGAGAATTGTCGATTTTTTGAAATTTCAATTTTCTTCTTTAATTAAGGTTTATATTCAAGAAAAAAACTAGAAAACATGTTCCTAACAGATTTTGTAACTTCTATGTACTAGAAAACCAGGTTTATAGCAGCAGAAAGAAACTTGCTGAAAATGGCAAAATCTGACAGGTACGCGTACATGAGAATTGTCGATTTTTTTAAATTTCAATTTTCTTCTTTAATTAAGGTTTATATTCAAGAAAACAACTAGAAAACATGTTCTTAACAGATTTTGTAACTTCCATGTCCTAGTCAACCAGGTTTATAGCAGCAGAAAAAACTTGCTGAAAATGGCAAAATCTGACAGGTACGCATACATGAGAATTGTCGGTTTTTTTAAATTTCTATTTTTTTCTTGTATTAAGGTTTATATTCAACAAAACAACTAGAAAACATGTTCCCAACAGATTTTGTAACTTCTATGTACTAGAAAACAAGGTTTATAGCAGCAGAAAGAAACTTGCTGAAAATGGCAAAATCTGACAGGTACGCGTACATGAGAATTGTCGATTTTTTGAAATTTCAATTTTCTTCTTTAATTAAGGTTTATATTCAAGAAAACAACTAGAAAACATGTTCCTAACAGATTTTGTAACTTCTATGTACTAGAAAACCAGGTTTATAGCAGCAGAAAGAAACTTGCTGAAAATGGCAAAATCTGACAGGTACGCGTACATGAGAATTGTCGATTTTTTTAAATTTCAATTTTCTTCTTTAATTAAGGTTTATATTCAAGAAAACAACTAGAAAACATGTTCCCAACAGATTTTGTAACTTCTATGTCCTAGTCAACCAGGTTTATAGCAGCATAAAGAAACTTGCTGAAAATGGCAAAATCTGACAGGTACGCGTACATGAGAATTGTCGATTTTTTGAAATTTCAATTTTCTTCTTTAATTAAGGTTTATATTCAAGAAAACAACTAGAAAACATGTTCTTAACAAATTTTGTAACTTCTATGTCCTAGAAAACAAGGTTTATAGCAGCAGAAAGAAACTTGCTGAAAATGGCAAAATCTGACTAGTACGCGTACATGAGAATTGTCGATTTTTAAAAATTTCAATTTTCTTCTTTAATTAAGGTTTATATTCAAGAAAACAACTTGAAAACATGTTCCCAACAGATTTTGTAACGTCTATGTCCTAGAAAATAAGGTTTATCACAGCAGAAAGAAACTTGCTGAAAATGGCAAAATCTGACAGGTACGCGTACATGAGAATTGTCGATTTTTTGAAATTTCAATTTTCTTCTTTAATTAAGGTTTATATTCAAGAAAACAACTAGAAAACATGTTCTTAACAAATTTTGTAACTTCTATGTACTAGAAAACCAGGTTTATAGCAGCAGAAAGAAACTTGCTGAAAATGGCAAAATCTGACAGGTACGCGTACATGAGAATTGTCGATTTTTTGAAATTTCAATTTTCTTCTTTAATTAAGGTTTATATTCAAGAAAACAACTAGAAAACATGTTCTTAACAGATTTTGTAACTTCCATGTCCTAGTCAACCAGGTTTATAGCAGCAGAAAAAACTTGCTGAAAATGGCAAAATCTGACAGGTACGCATACATGAGAATTGTCGGTTTTTTTAAATTTCTATTTTTTTCTTGTATTAAGGTTTATATTCAACAAAACAACTAGAAAACATGTTCCCAACAGATTTTGTAACTTCTATGTACTAGAAAACCAGGTTTATAGCAGCAGAAAGAAACTTGCTGAAAATGGCAAAATCTGACAGGTACGCGTACATGAGAATTGTCGATTTTTTGAAATTTCAATTTTCTTCTTTAATTAAGGTTTATATTCAAGAAAACAACTAGAAAACATGTTCTTAACAAATTTTGTAACTTCTATGTCCTAGAAAACAAGGTTTATAGCAGCAGAAAGAAACTTGCTGAAAATGGCAAAATCTGACAGGTACGCGTACATGAGAATTGTCGATTTTTTAAAATTTCAATTTTCTTCTTTAATTAAGGTTTATATTCAAGAAAACAACTTGAAAACATGTTCCCAACAGATTTTGTAACGTCTATGTCCTAGAAAATAAGGTTTATCACAGCAGAAAGAAACTTGCTGAAAATGGCAAAATCTGACAGGTACGCGTACATGAGAATTGTCGATTTTTTGAAATTTCAATTTTCTTCTTTAATTAAGGTTTATATTCAAGAAAACAACTAGAAAACATGTTCTAAACAGATTTTGTAACTTCTATGTCCTAGAAAACCAGGTTCATAGCAACAGAAAGAAACTTGCTGAAAATGGCAAAATCTGACAGGTACGCGTACATGAGAATTGTCGATTTTTTGAAATTTCAATTTTCTTCTTTAATTAAGGTTTATATTCAAGAAAACAACTAGAAAACATGTTTTTAACAGATTTTGTAACTTCTATGTACTAGAAAACAAGGTTTATAGCAGCAGAAAGAAACTTGCTGAAAATGGCAAAATCTGACAGGTACGCGTACATGAGAATTGTCGATTTTTTGAAATTTCAATTTTCTTCTTTAATTAAGGTTTATATTCAAGAAAAAAACTAGAAAACATGTTCCTAACAGATTTTGTAACTTCTATGTACTAGAAAACCAGGTTTATAGCAGCAGAAAGAAACTTGCTGAAAATGGCAAAATCTGACAGGTACGCGTACATGAGAATTGTCGATTTTTTGAAATTTCAATTTTCTTCTTTAATTAAGGTTTATATTCAAGAAAACAACTAGAAAACATGTTCTTAACAGATTTTGTAACTTCCATGTCCTAGTCAACCAGGTTTATAGCAGCAGAAAGAAACTTGCTGAAAATGGCAAAATCTGACAGGTACGCGTACATGAGAATTGTCGATTTTTCGAAATTTCAATTTTCTTCTTTAATTAAGGTTTATATTCAAGAAAAAAACTAGAAAACATGTTCCTAACAGATTTTGTAACTTCTATGTACTAGAAAACCAGGTTTATAGCAGCAGAAAGAAACTTGCTGAAAATGGCAAAATCTGACAGGTACGCGTACATGAGAATTGTCGATTTTTTGAAATTTCAATTTTCTTCTTTAATTAAGGTTTATATTCAAGAAAACAACTAGAAAACGTTCTTAACAAATTTTGTAACTTCTATGTCCTAGAAAACAAGGTTTATAGCAGCAGAAAGAAACTTGCTGAAAATGGCAAAATCTGACAGGTACGCGTACATGAGAATTGTCGATTTTTTAAAATTTCAATTTTCTTCTTTAATTAAGGTTTATATTCAAGAAAACAACTTGAAAACATGTTCCCAACAGATTTTGTAACGTCTATGTCCTAGAAAATAAGGTTTATCACAGCAGAAAGAAACTTGCTGAAAATGGCAAAATCTGACAGGTACGCGTACATGAGAATTGTCGATTTTTTGAAATTTCAATTTTCTTCTTTAATTAAGGTTTATATTCAAGAAAACAACTAGAAAACATGTTATTAACAGATTTTGTAACTTCTATGTCCTAGAAAACCAGGTTCATAGCAACAGAAAGAAACTTGCTGAAAATGGCAAAATCTGACAGGTACGCGTACATGAGAATTGTCGATTTTTTGAAATTTCAATTTTCTTCTTTAATTAAGGTTTATATTCAAGAAAAAAACTAGAAAACATGTTCCTAACAGGTTTTGTAACTTCTATGTACTAGAAAACCAGGTTTATAGCAGCAGAAAGAAACTTGCTGAAAATGGCAAAATCTGACAGGTACGCGTACATGAGAATTGTCGATTTTTTGAAATTTCAATTTTCTTCTTTAATTAAGGTTTATATTCAAGAAAACAACTAGAAAACATGTTCTTAACAGATTTTGTAACTTCTATGTCCTAGTCAACCAGGTTTATAGCAGCAGAAAAAACTTGCTGAAAATGGCAAAATCTGACAGGTACGCATACATGAGAATTGTCGGTTTTTTTAAATTTCTATTTTTTTCTTGTATTAAGGTTTATATTCAACAAAACAACTAGAAAACATGTTCCCAACAGATTTTGTAACTTCTATGTACTAGAAAACAAGGTTTATAGCAGCAGAAAGAAACTTGCTGAAAATGGCAAAATCTGACAGGTACGCGTACATGAGAATTGTCGATTTTTTGAAATTTCAATTTTCTTCTTTAATTAAGGTTTATATTCAAGAAAACAACTAGAAAACATGTTCCTAACAGATTTTGTAACTTCTATGTACTAGAAAACCAGGTTTATAGCAGCAGAAAGAAACTTGCTGAAAATGGCAAAATCTGACAGGTACGCGTACATGAGAATTGTCGATTTTTTGAAATTTCAATTTTCTTCTTTAATTAAGGTTTATATTCAAGAAAACAACTAGAAAACATGTTCTTAACAGATTTTGTAACTTCCATGTCCTAGTCAACCAGGTTTATAGCAGCAGAAAAAACTTGCTGAAAATGGCAAAATCTGACAGGTACGCATACATGAGAATTGTCGGTTTTTTTAAATTTCTATTTTTTTCTTGTATTAAGGTTTATATTCAACAAAACAACTAGAAAACATGTTCCCAACAGATTTTGTAACTTCTATGTACTAGAAAACCAGGTTTATAGCAGCAGAAAGAAACTTGCTGAAAATGGCAAAATCTGACAGGTACGCGTACATGAGAATTGTCGATTTTTTGAAATTTCAATTTTCTTCTTTAATTAAGGTTTATATTCAAGAAAACAACTAGAAAACGTTCTTAACAAATTTTGTAACTTCTATGTCCTAGAAAACAAGGTTTATAGCAGCAGAAAGAAACTTGCTGAAAATGGCAAAATCTGACAGGTACGCGTACATGAGAATTGTCGATTTTTTAAAATTTCAATTTTCTTCTTTAATTAAGGTTTATATTCAAGAAAACAACTTGAAAACATGTTCCCAACAGATTTTGTAACGTCTATGTCCTAGAAAATAAGGTTTATCACAGCAGAAAGAAACTTGCTGAAAATGGCAAAATCTGACAGGTACGCGTACATGAGAATTGTCGATTTTTTGAAATTTCAATTTTCTTCTTTAATTAAGGTTTATATTCAAGAAAACAACTAGAAAACATGTTCTAAAGAGATTTTGTAACTTCTATGTCCTAGAAAACCAGGTTCATAGCAACAGAAAGAAACTTGCTGAAAATGGCAAAATCTGACAGGTACGCGTACATGAGAATTGTCGATTTTTTGAAATTTCAATTTTCTTCTTTAATTAAGGTTTATATTCAAGAAAACAACTAGAAAACATGTTATTAACAGATTTTGTAACTTCTATGTACTAGAAAACAAGGTTTATAGCAGCAGAAAGAAACTTGCTGAAAATGGCAAAATCTGACAGGTACGCGTACATGAGAATTGTTGATTTTTTGAAATTTCAATTTTCTTCTTTAATTAAGGTTTATATTCAAGAAAAAAACTAGAAAACATGTTCCTAACAGATTTTGTAACTTCTATGTACTAGAAAACCAGGTTTATAGCAGCAGAAAGAAACTTGCTGAAAATGGCAAAATCTGACAGGTACGCGTACATGAGAATTGTCGATTTTTTGAAATTTCAATTTTCTTCTTTAATTAAGGTTTATATTCAAGAAAACAACTAGAAAACATGTTCTTAACAGATTTTGTAACTTCCATGTCCTAGTCAACCAGGTTTATAGCAGCAGAAAGAAACTTGCTGAAAATGGCAAAATCTGACAGGTACGCGTACATGAGAATTGTCGATTTTTCGAAATTTCAATTTTCTTCTTTAATTAAGGTTTATATTCAAGAAAAAAACTAGAAAACATGTTCCTAACAGATTTTGTAACTTCTATGTACTAGAAAACCAGGTTTATAGCAGCAGAAAGAAACTTGCTGAAAATGGCAAAATCTGACAGGTACGCGTACATGAGAATTGTCGATTTTTTGAAATTTCAATTTTCTTCTTTAATTAAGGTTTATATTCAAGAAAACAACTAGAAAACGTTCTTAACAAATTTTGTAACTTCTATGTCCTAGAAAACAAGGTTTATAGCAGCAGAAAGAAACTTGCTGAAAATGGCAAAATCTGACAGGTACGCGTACATGAGAATTGTCGATTTTTTAAAATTTCAATTTTCTTCTTTAATTAAGGTTTATATTCAAGAAAACAACTTGAAAACATGTTCCCAACAGATTTTGTAACGTCTATGTCCTAGAAAATAAGGTTTATCACAGCAGAAAGAAACTTGCTGAAAATGGCAAAATCTGACAGGTACGCGTACATGAGAATTGTCGATTTTTTGAAATTTCAATTTTCTTCTTTAATTAAGGTTTATATTCAAGAAAACAACTAGAAAACATGTTATTAACAGATTTTGTAACTTCTATGTCCTAGAAAACCAGGTTCATAGCAACAGAAAGAAACTTGCTGAAAATGGCAAAATCTGACAGGTACGCGTACATGAGAATTGTCGATTTTTTGAAATTTCAATTTTCTTCTTTAATTAAGGTTTATATTCAAGAAAAAAACTAGAAAACATGTTCCTAACAGGTTTTGTAACTTCTATGTACTAGAAAACCAGGTTTATAGCAGCAGAAAGAAACTTGCTGAAAATGGCAAAATCTGACAGGTACGCGTACATGAGAATTGTCGATTTTTTGAAATTTCAATTTTCTTCTTTAATTAAGGTTTATATTCAAGAAAACAACTAGAAAACATGTTCTTAACAGATTTTGTAACTTCTATGTCCTAGTCAACCAGGTTTATAGCAGCAGAAAAAACTTGCTGAAAATGGCAAAATCTGACAGGTACGCATACATGAGAATTGTCGGTTTTTTTAAATTTCTATTTTTTTCTTGTATTAAGGTTTATATTCAACAAAACAACTAGAAAACATGTTCCCAACAGATTTTGTAACTTCTATGTACTAGAAAACAAGGTTTATAGCAGCAGAAAGAAACTTGCTGAAAATGGCAAAATCTGACAGGTACGCGTACATGAGAATTGTCGATTTTTTGAAATTTCAATTTTCTTCTTTAATTAAGGTTTATATTCAAGAAAACAACTAGAAAACATGTTCCTAACAGATTTTGTAACTTCTATGTACTAGAAAACCAGGTTTATAGCAGCAGAAAGAAACTTGCTGAAAATGGCAAAATCTGACAGGTACGCGTACATGAGAATTGTCGATTTTTTGAAATTTCAATTTTCTTCTTTAATTAAGGTTTATATTCAAGAAAACAACTAGAAAACATGTTCTTAACAGATTTTGTAACTTCCATGTCCTAGTCAACCAGGTTTATAGCAGCAGAAAAAACTTGCTGAAAATGGCAAAATCTGACAGGTACGCATACATGAGAATTGTCGGTTTTTTTAAATTTCTATTTTTTTCTTGTATTAAGGTTTATATTCAACAAAACAACTAGAAAACATGTTCCCAACAGATTTTGTAACTTCTATGTACTAGAAAACCAGGTTTATAGCAGCAGAAAGAAACTTGCTGAAAATGGCAAAATCTGACAGGTACGCGTACATGAGAATTGTCGATTTTTTGAAATTTCAATTTTCTTCTTTAATTAAGGTTTATATTCAAGAAAACAACTAGAAAACGTTCTTAACAAATTTTGTAACTTCTATGTCCTAGAAAACAAGGTTTATAGCAGCAGAAAGAAACTTGCTGAAAATGGCAAAATCTGACAGGTACGCGTACATGAGAATTGTCGATTTTTTAAAATTTCAATTTTCTTCTTTAATTAAGGTTTATATTCAAGAAAACAACTTGAAAACATGTTCCCAACAGATTTTGTAACGTCTATGTCCTAGAAAATAAGGTTTATCACAGCAGAAAGAAACTTGCTGAAAATGGCAAAATCTGACAGGTACGCGTACATGAGAATTGTCGATTTTTTGAAATTTCAATTTTCTTCTTTAATTAAGGTTTATATTCAAGAAAACAACTAGAAAACATGTTCTAAAGAGATTTTGTAACTTCTATGTCCTAGAAAACCAGGTTCATAGCAACAGAAAGAAACTTGCTGAAAATGGCAAAATCTGACAGGTACGCGTACATGAGAATTGTCGATTTTTTGAAATTTCAATTTTCTTCTTTAATTAAGGTTTATATTCAAGAAAACAACTAGAAAACATGTTATTAACAGATTTTGTAACTTCTATGTACTAGAAAACAAGGTTTATAGCAGCAGAAAGAAACTTGCTGAAAATGGCAAAATCTGACAGGTACGCGTACATGAGAATTGTCGATTTTTTGAAATTTCAATTTTCTTCTTTAATTAAGGTTTATATTCAAGAAAAAAACTAGAAAACATGTTCCTAACAGATTTTGTAACTTCTATGTACTAGAAAACCAGGTTTATAGCAGCAGAAAGAAACTTGCTGAAAATGGCAAAATCTGACAGGTACGCGTACATGAGAATTGTCGATTTTTTGAAATTTCAATTTTCTTCTTTAATTAAGGTTTATATTCAAGAAAACAACTAGAAAACATGTTCTTAACAGATTTTGTAACTTCTATGTCCTAGTCAACCAGGTTTATAGCAGCAGAAAAAACTTGCTGAAAATGGCAAAATCTGACAGGTACGCATACATGAGAATTGTCGGTTTTTTTAAATTTCTATTTTTTTCTTGTATTAAGGTTTATATTCAACAAAACAACTAGAAAACATGTTCCCAACAGATTTTGTAACTTCTATGTACTAGAAAACAAGGTTTATAGCAGCAGAAAGAAACTTGCTGAAAATGGCAAAATCTGACAGGTACGCGTACATGAGAATTGTCGATTTTTTGAAATTTCAATTTTCTTCTTTAATTAAGGTTTATATTCAAGAAAACAACTAGAAAACATGTTCCTAACAGATTTTGTAACTTCTATGTACTAGAAAACCAGGTTTATAGCAGCAGAAAGAAACTTGCTGAAAATGGCAAAATCTGACAGGTACGCGTACATGAGAATTGTCGATTTTTTGAAATTTCAATTTTCTTCTTTAATTAAGGTTTATATTCAAGAAAACAACTAGAAAACATGTTCTTAACAGATTTTGTAACTTCCATGTCCTAGTCAACCAGGTTTATAGCAGCAGAAAAAACTTGCTGAAAATGGCAAAATCTGACAGGTACGCATACATGAGAATTGTCGGTTTTTTTAAATTTCTATTTTTTTCTTGTATTAAGGTTTATATTCAACAAAACAACTAGAAAACATGTTCCCAACAGATTTTGTAACTTCTATGTACTAGAAAACCAGGTTTATAGCAGCAGAAAGAAACTTGCTGAAAATGGCAAAATCTGACAGGTACGCGTACATGAGAATTGTCGATTTTTTGAAATTTCAATTTTCTTCTTTAATTAAGGTTTATATTCAAGAAAACAACTAGAAAACGTTCTTAACAAATTTTGTAACTTCTATGTCCTAGAAAACAAGGTTTATAGCAGCAGAAAGAAACTTGCTGAAAATGGCAAAATCTGACAGGTACGCGTACATGAGAATTGTCGATTTTTTAAAATTTCAATTTTCTTCTTTAATTAAGGTTTATATTCAAGAAAACAACTTGAAAACATGTTCCCAACAGATTTTGTAACGTCTATGTCCTAGAAAATAAGGTTTATCACAGCAGAAAGAAACTTGCTGAAAATGGCAAAATCTGACAGGTACGCGTACATGAGAATTGTCGATTTTTTGAAATTTCAATTTTCTTCTTTAATTAAGGTTTATATTCAAGAAAACAACTAGAAAACATGTTCTAAAGAGATTTTGTAACTTCTATGTCCTAGAAAACCAGGTTCATAGCAACAGAAAGAAACTTGCTGAAAATGGCAAAATCTGACAGGTACGCGTACATGAGAATTGTCGATTTTTTGAAATTTCAATTTTCTTCTTTAATTAAGGTTTATATTCAAGAAAACAACTAGAAAACATGTTATTAACAGATTTTGTAACTTCTATGTACTAGAAAACAAGGTTTATAGCAGCAGAAAGAAACTTGCTGAAAATGGCAAAATCTGACAGGTACGCGTACATAAGAATTGTCGATTTTTTGAAATTTCAATTTTCTTCTTTAATTAAGGTTTATATTCAAGAAAAAAACTAGAAAACATGTTCCTAACAGATTTTGTAACTTCTATGTACTAGAAAACCAGGTTTATAGCAGCAGAAAGAAACTTGCTGAAAATGGCAAAATCTGACAGGTACGCGTACATGAGAATTGTCGATTTTTTGAAATTTCAATTTTCTTCTTTAATTAAGGTTTATATTCAAGAAAACAACTAGAAAACATGTTCTTAACAGATTTTGTAACTTCCATGTCCTAGTCAACCAGGTTTATAGCAGCAGAAAAAACTTGCTGAAAATGGCAAAATCTGACAGGTACGCATACATGAGAATTGTCGGTTTTTTGAAATTTCTATTTTTTTCTTGTATTAAGGTTTATATTCAACAAAACAACTAGAAAACATGTTCCCAACAGATTTTGTAACTTCTATGTACTAGAAAACCAGGTTTATAGCAGCAGAAAGAAACTTGCTGAAAATGGCAAAATCTGACAGGTACGCGTACATGAGAATTGTCGATTTTTTGAAATTTCAATTTTCTTCTTTAATTAAGGTTTATATTCAAGAAAACAACTAGAAAACATGTTCTTAACAAATTTTGTAACTTCTATGTCCTAGAAAACAAGGTTTATAGCAGCAGAAAGAAACTTGCTGAAAATGGCAAAATCTGACAGGTACGCGTACATGAGAATTGTCGATTTTTTAAAATTTCAATTTTCTTCTTTAATTAAGGTTTATATTCAAGAAAACAACTTGAAAACATGTTCCCAACAGATTTTGTTACGTCTATGTCCTAGAAAATAAGGTTTATCACAGCAGAAAGAAACTTGCTGAAAATGGCAAAATCTGACAGGTACGCGTACATGAGAATTGTCGATTTTTTGAAATTTCAATTTTCTTCTTTAATTAAGGTTTATATTCAAGAAAACAACTAGAAAACATGTTCCCAACAGATTTTGTAACGTCTATGTCCTAGAAAATAAGGTTTATCACAGCAGAAAGTAACTTGCTGAAAATGGCAAAATCTGACAGGTACGCGTACATGAGAATTGTCGATTTTTTGAAATTTCAATTTTCTTCTTTAATTAAGGTTTATATTCAAGAAAACAACTAGAAAACATGTTCTAAACAGATTTTGTAACTTCTATGTCCTAGAAAACCAGGTTCATAGCAACAGAAAGAAACTTGCTGAAAATGGCAAAATCTGACAGGTACGCGTACATGAGAATTGTCGATTTTTTGAAATTTCAATTTTCTTCTTTAATTAAGGTTTATATTCAAGAAAACAACTAGAAAACATGTTATTAACAGATTTTGTAACTTCTATGTACTAGAAAACAAGGTTTATAGCAGCAGAAAGAAACTTGCTGAAAATGGCAAAATCTGACAGGTACGCGTACATGAGAATTGTCGATTTTTTGAAATTTCAATTTTCTTCTTTAATTAAGGTTTATATTCAAGAAAACAACTAGAAAACATGTTCTTAACAGATTTTGTAACTTCTATGTCCTAGTCAACCAGGTTTATAGCAGCAGAAAGAAACTTGCTGAAAATGGCAAAATCTGACAGGTACGCGTACATGAGAATTGTCGATTTTTTGAAATTTCAATTTTCTTCTTTAATTAAGGTTTATATTCCAGAAAAAAACTAGAAAACATGTTCCCAACAGATTTTGTAACGTCTATGTCCTAGAAAATAAGGTTTATCACAGCAGAAAGAAACTTGCCGAAAATGGCAAAATCTGACAGGTACGCGTACATGAGAATTGTCGATTTTTTGAAATTTCAATTTTCTTCTTTAATTAAGGTTTATATTCAAGAAAACAACTAGAAAACATGTTCTAAACAGATTTTGTAACTTCTATGTCCTAGAAAACCAGGTTCATAGCAACAGAAAGAAACTTGCTGAAAATGGCAAAATCTGACAGGTACGCGTACATGAGAATTGTCGATTTTTTGAAATTTCAATTTTCTTCTTTAATTAAGGTTTATATTCAAGAAAACAACTAGAAAACATGTTCTAAACAGATTTTGTAACTTCTATGTCCTAGAAAACCAGGTTCATAGCAACAGAAAGAAACTTGCTGAAAATGGCAAAATCTGACAGGTACGCGTACATGAGAATTGTCGATTTTTTGAAA
The DNA here is from genome assembly GCA_963556195.1 of Sepiola atlantica. Lineage (NCBI taxonomy): Eukaryota > Metazoa > Mollusca > Cephalopoda > Sepiida > Sepiolidae > Sepiola > Sepiola atlantica. The sequence continues at coordinate 89,045,341 of OY744532.1, forward strand.
TTTCAATTTTCTTCTTTAATTAAGGTTTATATTCAAGAAAACAACTAGAAAACATGTTATTAACAGATTTTGTAACTTCTATGTACTAGAAAACAAGGTTTATAGCAGCAGAAAGAAACTTGCTGAAAATGGCAAAATCTGACAGGTACGCGTACATGAGAATTGTCGATTTTTTGAAATTTCAATTTTCTTCTTTAATTAAGGTTTATATTCAAGAAAAAACTAGAAAACATGTTCCTAACAGATTTTGTAACTTCTATGTACTAGAAAACCAGGTTTATAGCAGCAGAAAGAAACTTGCTGAAAATGGCAAAATCTGACAGGTACGCGTACATGAGAATTGTCGATTTTTTGAAATTTCAATTTTCTTCTTTAATTAAGGTTTATATTCAAGAAAACAACTAGAAAACATGTTCTTAACAGATTTTGTAACTTCCATGTCCTAGTCAACCAGGTTTATAGCAGTAGAAAAAACTTGCTGAAAATGGCAAAATCTGAGAGGTACGCATACATGAGAATTGTCGGTTTTTTTAAATTTCTATTTTTTTCTTGTATTAAGGTTTATATTCAACAAAACAACTAGAAAACATGTTCCCAACAGATTTTGTAACTTCTATGTACTAGAAAACAAGGTTTATAGCAGCAGAAAGAAACTTGCTGAAAATGGCAAAATCTGACAGGTACGCGTACATGAGAATTGTCGATTTTTTGAAATTTCAATTTTCTTCTTTAATTAAGGTTTATATTCAAGAAAACAACTAGAAAACATGTTCTTAACAAATTTTGTAACTTCTATGTCCTAGAAAACAAGGTTTATAGCAGCAGAAAGAAACTTGCTGAAAATGGCAAAATCTGACAGGTACGCGTACATGAGAATTGTCGATTTTTTTAAATTTCAATTTTCTTCTTTAATTAAGGTTTATATTCAAGAAAACAACTTGAAAACATGTTCCCAACAGATTTTGTAACGTCTATGTCCTAGAAAATAAGGTTTATCACAGCAGAAAGAAACTTGCTGAAAATGGCAAAATCTGACAGGTACGCGTACATGAGAATTGTCGATTTTTTGAAATTTCAATTTTCTTCTTTAATTAAGGTTTATATTCAAGAAAACAACTAGAAAACATGTTCTAAACAGATTTTGTAACTTCTATGTCCTAGAAAACCAGGTTCATAGCAACAGAAAGAAACTTGCTGAAAATGGCAAAATCTGACAGGTACGCGTACATGAGAATTGTCGATTTTTTGAAATTTCAATTTTCTTCTTTAATTAAGGTTTATATTCAAGAAAACAACTAGAAAACATGTTATTAACAGATTTTGTAACTTCTATGTACTAGAAAACAAGGTTTATAGCAGCAGAAAGAAACTTGCTGAAAATGGCAAAATCTGACAGGTACGCGTACATGAGAATTGTCGATTTTTTGAAATTTCAATTTTCTTCTTTAATTAAGGTTTATATTCAAGAAAACAACTAGAAAACATGTTCCTAACAGATTTTGTAACTTCTATGTACTAGAAAACCAGGTTTATAGCAGCAGAAAGAAACTTGCTGAAAATGGCAAAATCTGACAGGTACGCGTACATGAGAATTGTCGATTTTTTGAAATTTCAATTTTCTTCTTTAATTAAGGTTTATATTCAAGAAAACAACTAGAAAACATGTTCTTAACAGATTTTGTAACTTCTATGTCCTAGTCAACCAGGTTTATAGCAGCAGAAAGAAACTTGCTGAAAATGGCAAAATCTGACAGGTACGCGTACATGAGAATTGTCGATTTTTTGAAATTTCAATTTTCTTCTTTAATTAAGGTTTATATTCCAGAAAAAAACTAGAAAACATGTTCCCAACAGATTTTGTAACGTCTATGTCCTAGAAAATAAGGTTTATCACAGCAGAAAGAAACTTGCTGAAAATGGCAAAATCTGACAGGTACGCGTACATGAGAATTGTCGATTTTTTGAAATTTCAATTTTCTTCTTTAATTAAGGTTTATATTCAAGAAAACAACTAGAAAACATGTTCTAAACAGATTTTGTAACTTCTATGTCCTAGAAAACCAGGTTCATAGCAACAGAAAGAAACTTGCTGAAAATGGCAAAATCTGACAGGTACGCGTACATGAGAATTGTCGATTTTTTGAAATTTCAATTTTCTTCTTTATTTAAGGTTTATATTCAAGAAAACAACTAGAAAACATGTTCTTAACAGATTTTGTAACTTCCATGTCCTAGTCAACCAGGTTTATAGCAGCAGAAAAAACTTGCTGAAAATGGCAAAATCTGACAGGTACGCATACATGAGAATTGTCGGTTTTTTTAAATTTCTATTTTTTTCTTGTATTAAGGTTTATATTCAACAAAACAACTAGAAAACATGTTCCCAACAGATTTTGTAACTTCTATGTACTAGAAAACCAGGTTTATAGCAGCAGAAAGAAACTTGCTGAAAATGGCAAAATCTGACAGGTACGCGTACATGAGAATTGTCGATTTTTTGAAATTTCAATTTTCTTCTTTAATTAAGGTTTATATTCAAGAAAACAACTAGAAAACATGTTCTTAACAAATTTTGTAACTTCTATGTCCTAGAAAACAAGGTTTATAGCAGCAGAAAGAAACTTGCTGAAAATGGCAAAATCTGACAGGTACGCGTACATGAGAATTGTCGATTTTTTAAAATTTCAATTTTCTTCTTTAATTAAGGTTTATATTCAAGAAAACAACTTGAAAACATGTTCCCAACAGATTTTGTAACGTCTATGTCCTAGAAAATAAGGTTTATCACAGCAGAAAGAAACTTGCTGAAAATGGCAAAATCTGACAGGTACGCGTACATGAGAATTGTCGATTTTTTGAAATTTCAATTTTCTTCTTTAATTAAGGTTTATATTCAAGAAAACAACTAGAAAACATGTTCTAAACAGATTTTGTAACTTCTATGTCCTAGAAAACCAGGTTCATAGCAACAGAAAGAAACTTGCTGAAAATGGCAAAATCTGACAGGTACGCGTACATGAGAATTGTCGATTTTTTGAAATTTCAATTTTCTTCTTTAATTAAGGTTTATATTCAAGAAAACAACTAGAAAACATGTTATTAACAGATTTTGTAACTTCTATGTACTAGAAAACAAGGTTTATAGCAGCAGAAAGAAACTTGCTGAAAATGGCAAAATCTGACAGGTACGCGTACATGAGAATTGTCGATTTTTTGAAATTTCAATTTTCTTCTTTAATTAAGGTTTATATTCAAGAAAACAACTAGAAAACATGTTCCTAACAGATTTTGTAACTTCTATGTACTAGAAAACCAGGTTTATAGCAGCAGAAAGAAACTTGCTGAAAATGGCAAAATCTGACAGGTACGCGTACATGAGAATTGTCGATTTTTTGAAATTTCAATTTTCTTCTTTAATTAAGGTTTATATTCAAGAAAACAACTAGAAAACATGTTCTTAACAGATTTTGTAACTTCTATGTCCTAGTCAACCAGGTTTATAGCAGCAGAAAGAAACTTGCTGAAAATGGCAAAATCTGACAGGTACGCGTACATGAGAATTGTCGATTTTTTGAAATTTCAATTTTCTTCTTTAATTAAGGTTTATATTCCAGAAAAAAACTAGAAAACATGTTCCCAACAGATTTTGTAACGTCTATGTCCTAGAAAATAAGGTTTATCACAGCAGAAAGAAACTTGCTGAAAATGGCAAAATCTGACAGGTACGCGTACATGAGAATTGTCGATTTTTTGAAATTTCAATTTTCTTCTTTAATTAAGGTTTATATTCAAGAAAACAACTAGAAAACATGTTCTAAACAGATTTTGTAACTTCTATGTCCTAGAAAACCAGGTTCATAGCAACAGAAAGAAACTTGCTGAAAATGGCAAAATCTGACAGGTACGCGTACATGAGAATTGTCGATTTTTTGAAATTTCAATTTTCTTCTTTATTTAAGGTTTATATTCAAGAAAACAACTAGAAAACATGTTCTTAACAGATTTTGTAACTTCCATGTCCTAGTCAACCAGGTTTATAGCAGCAGAAAAAACTTGCTGAAAATGGCAAAATCTGACAGGTACGCATACATGAGAATTGTCGGTTTTTTTAAATTTCTATTTTTTTCTTGTATTAAGGTTTATATTCAACAAAACAACTAGAAAACATGTTCCCAACAGATTTTGTAACTTCTATGTACTAGAAAACCAGGTTTATAGCAGCAGAAAGAAACTTGCTGAAAATGGCAAAATCTGACAGTTACGCGTACATGAGAATTGTCGATTTTTTGAAATTTCAATTTTCTTCTTTAATTAAGGTTTATATTCAAGAAAACAACTAGAAAACATGTTCTTAACAAATTTTGTAACTTCTATGTCCTAGAAAACAAGGTTTATAGCAGCAGAAAGAAACTTGCTGAAAATGGCAAAATCTGACAGGTACGCGTACATGAGAATTGTCGATTTTTTAAAATTTCAATTTTCTTCTTTAATTAAGGTTTATGTTCAAGAAAACAACTAGAAAACATGTTCCCAACAGATTTTGTAACGTCTATGTCCTAGAAAATAAGGTTTATCACAGCAGAAAGAAACTTGCTGAAAATGGCAAAATCTGACAGGTACGCGTACATGAGAATTGTCGATTTTTTGAAAGTTCAATTTTCTTCTTTAATTAAGGTTTATATTCAAGAAAACAACTAGAAAACATGTTCTAAACAGATTTTGTAACTTCTATGTCCTAGAAAACCAGGTTCATAGCAACAGAAAGAGACTTGCTGAAAATGGCAAAATCTGACAGGTACGCGTACATGAGAATTGTCGATTTTTTGAAATTTCAATTTTCTTCTTTAATTAAGGTTTATATTCAAGAAGACAACTAGAAAACATGTTCCCAACAGATTTTGTAACGTCTATGTCCTAGAAAACCAGGTCTATGGCAGCAGAAAGGAACTTGCTGAAAATGGCAAAATCTGACAGGTACGCGTACATGAGAATTGTTGACTTTTTGAAATTTCAATTTTCTTCTTTAATTAAGGTTTATATTCAAGAAAACAACTAGAAAAAATGTTCTCAACAGATTTTGTAACGTCTATGTCCTTGAAAATAAGGTTTATCACAGCAGAAAGAAACTTGCTGAAAATGGCAAAATCTGACAGGTACGCGTACATGAGAATTGTCGATTTTTTGAAATTTCAATTTTCTTCTTTAATTAAGGTTTATATTCAAGAAAACAACTAGAAAACATGTTCTAAACAGATTTTGTAACTTCTATGTCCTAGAAAACCAGGTTCATAGCAACAGAAAGAAACTTGCTGAAAATGGCAAAATCTGACAGGTACGCGTACATGAGAATTGTCGATTTTTTGAAATTTCAATTTTCTTCTTTAATTAAGGTTTATATTCAAGAAAACAACTAGAAAACATGTTCCCAACAGATTTTGTAACGTCTATGTCCTAGAAAATAAGGTTTATCACAGCAGAAAGTAACTTGCTGAAAATGGCAAAATCTGACAGGTACGCGTACATGAGAATTGTCGATTTTTTGAAATTTCAATTTTCTTCTTTAATTAAGGTTTATATTCAAGAAAACAACTAGAAAACATGTTGCCAACAGATTTTGTAACTTCTATGTCCTAGAAAACCAGGTTTATAGCAGCAGAAAGAAACTTGCTGAAAATGGCAAAATCTGACAGGTACGCGTACATGAGAATTGTCGATTTTTTGAAATTTCAATTTTCTTCTTTAATTAAGGTTTATATTCAAGAAAACAACTAGAAAACATGTTCCAAACTGATTTTATCACTTCTATGTCCTAGAAAACCAGGTTTATAGCAACAGAAAGAAACTTGCTGAAAATGGCAAAATCTGACAGGTACGCGTACATGAGAATTGTCGATTTTTTGAAATTTCAATTTTCTTCTTTAATTAAGGTTTATATTCAAGAAAACAACTAGAAAACATGTTCCCAACAGATTTTGTAACTTCTATGTCCTAGAAAACCAGGTTTATAGCAGCAGAAAGAAACTTGCTGAAAATGGCAAAATCTGACAGGTACGCGTACATGAGAATTGTCGATTTTTTGAAATTTCAATTTTCTTCTTTAATTAAGGTTTATATTCAAGAAAACAACTAGAAAACATGTTCAAAACTGATTTTATCACTTCTATGTCCTAGAAAACCAGGTTTATAGCAACAGAAAGAAACTTGCTGAAAATGGCAAAATCTGACAGGTACGCGTACATGAGAATTGTCGATTTTTTAAAATTTCAATTTTCTTCTTTAATTAAGGTTTATATTCAAGAAAACAACTAGAAAACATGTTCCCAACAGATTTTGTAACTTCTATGTCCTAGAAAACCAGGTTTATAGCAACAGAAAAAAACTTGCTGAAAATGGCAAAATCTGACAGGTACGCGTACATGAGAATTGTCGATTTTTTGAAATTTCAATTTTCTTCTTTAATTAAGGTTTATATTCAAGAAAACAACTAGAAAACATGTTCCCAACAGATTTTGTAACTTCTATGTCCTAGAAAACCAGGTTTATAGCAGCAGAAAGAAACTTGCTGAAAATGGCAAAATCTGACAGGTACGCGTACATGAGAATTGTCGATTTTTTGAAATTTCAATTTTCTTCTTTAATTAAGGTTTATATTCAAGAAAACCACTAGAAAACATGTTCCCAACAGATTTTGTAACTTCTATGTCCTAGAAAACCAGGTTTATAGCAACAGAAAGAAACTTGCTGAAAATGGCAAAATCTGACAGGTACGCGTACATGAGAATTGTCGATTTTTTGAAATTTCAATTTTCTTATTTAATTAATGTTTATATTCAAGAAAACAACTAGAAAACATGTTCCCAACAGATTTTGTAACTTCTATGTCCTAGAAAACCAGGTTTATAGCAGCAGAAAGAAACTTGCTGAAAATGGCAAAATCTGACAGGTACGCGTACATGAGAATTGTCGATTTTTTGAAATTTCAATTTTCTTCTTTAATTAAGGTTTATATTCAAGAAAACAACTAGAAAACATGTTCCCAACAGATTTTGTAACTTCTATGTCCTAGAAAACCAGGTTTATAGCAGCAGAAAGAAACTTGCTGAAAATGGCAAAATCTGACAGGTACGCGTACATGAGAATTGTCGATTTTTTGAAATTTCAATTTTCTTCTTTAATTAAGGTTTATATTCAAGAAAACAACTAGAAAACATGTTCAAAACTGATTTTATCACTTCTATGTCCTAGAAAACCAGGTTTATAGCAACAGAAAGAAACTTGCTGAAAATGGCAAAATCTGACAGGTACGCGTACATGAGAATTGTCGATTTTTTAAAATTTCAATTTTCTTCTTTAATTAAGGTTTATATTCAAGAAAACAACTAGAAAACATGTTCCCAACAGATTTTGTAACTTCTATGTCCTAGAAAACCTGGTTTATAGCAGCAGAAAGAAACTTGCTGAAAATGGCAAAATCTGACAGGTACGCGTACATGAGAATTGTCGATTTTTTGAAATTTCAATTTTCTTCTTTAATTAAGGTTTATATTCAAGAAAACAACTAGAAAACATGTTCCCAACAGATTTTGTAACTTCTATGTCCTAGAAAACCAGGTTTATAGCAACAGAAAGAAACTTGCTGAAAATGGCAAAATCTGACAGGTACGCGTACATGAGAATTGTCGATTTTTTGAAATTTCAATTTTCTTCTTTAATTAAGGTTTATATTCAAGAAAACAACTAGAAAACATGTTCCCAACAGATTTTGTAACTTCTATGTCCTAGAAACCCAGGTTTATAGCAGCAGAAAGAAACTTGCTGAAAATGGCAAAATCTGACAGGTACGGGTACATGAGAATTGTCGATTTTTTTAAATTTCAATTTTCTTCTTTAATTAAGGTTTATATTCAAGAAAACAACTAGAAAACATGTTCCCAACAGATTTTGTAACTTCTCTGTCCTAGAAAACACGGTTTATAGCAGCAGAAAGAAACTTGCTGAAAATGGCAAAATCTGACAGGTACGCGTACATGAGAATTGTCGATTTTTTAAAATTTCAATTTTCTTCTTTAATTAAGGTTTATATTCAAGAAAACAACTAGAAAACATGTTCCCAACAGATTTTGTAACTTCTATGTCCTAGAAAACCTGGTTTATAGCAGCAGAAAGAAACTTGCTGAAAATGGCAAAATCTGACAGGTACGCGTACATGAGAATTGTCGATTTTTTGAAATTTCAATTTTCTTCTTTAATTAAGGTTTATATTCAAGAAAACAACTAGAAAACATGTTCCCAACAGATTTTGTAACTTCTATGTCCTAGAAAACCAGGTTTATAGCAACAGAAAGAAACTTGCTGAAAATGGCAAAATCTGACAGGTACGCGTACATGAGAATTGTCGATTTTTTGAAATTTCAATTTTCTTCTTTAATTAAGGTTTATATTCAAGAAAACAACTAGAAAACATGTTCCCAACAGATTTTGTAACTTCTATGTCCTAGAAACCCAGGTTTATAGCAGCAGAAAGAAACTTGCTGAAAATGGCAAAATCTGACAGGTACGGGTACATGAGAATTGTCGATTTTTTTAAATTTCAATTTTCTTCTTTAATTAAGGGTTATATTCAAGAAAACAACTAGAAAACATGTTCCCAACAGATTTTGTAACTTCTCTGTCCTAGAAAACACGGTTTATAGCAGCAGAAAGAAACTTGCTGAAAATGGCAAAATCTGACAGGTACATGATAATTGTCGAATTTTTTAAATTACAATTTTCTTCTTTAATTAAGGTTTATATTCAAGAAAACAACTAGAAAACATGTTCCCAACTGATTTTGTCACTTCTATGTCCTAGAAAACACGGTTTATAGCAGCAGAAAGAAACTTGCTGAAAATGGCAAAATCTGACAGGTACGCGTACATGAGAATTGTCGATTTTTTGAAATTTCAATTTTCTTATTTAATTAATGTTTATATTCAAGAAAACAACTAGAAAACATGTTCCCAACAGATTTTGTAACTTCCATGTCCTAGAAAACCAGGTTTATAGCAGCAGAAAGAAACTTGCTGAAAATGGCAAAATCTGACAGGTACGCGTACATGAGAATTGTCGATTTTTTGAAATTTCAATTTTCTTCTTTAATTAATGTTTATATTCAAGAAAACAACTAAAAAACATCTTCCCAACAGATTTTGTAACTTCTATGTCCTAGAAAACCAGGTTTATAGCAGCAGAAAGAAACTTGCTGAAAATGGCAAAATCTGACAGGTACGCGTACATGAGAATTGTCGATTTTTTGAAATTTCAATTTTCTTCTTTAATTAAGGTTTATATTCAAGAAAACAACTAGAAAACATGTTCCCAACTGATTTTGTAACTTCTATGTCTTAGAAAACCAGCTTTATAGCAGCAGAAAGAAACTTGCTGAAAATGGCAAAATCTGACAGGTACGCGTACATGAGAATTGTCGATTTTTTAAAATTTCAATTTTCTTCTTTAATTAAGGTTTATATTCAAGAAAACAACTAGAAAACATGTTCCCAACAGATTTTGTAACTTCTATGTCCTAGAAAACCAGGTGTATAGCAACAGAAAGAAACTTGTGAAAATGGCAAAATCTGACAGGTACGGGTACATGAGAATTGTCGATTTTTTTAAATGTCAATTTTCTTCTTTAATTAAGGTTTATATTCAAGAAAACAACTAGAAAACATTTTCCCAACAGATTTTGTAACTTCTATGTCCTAGAAAACCAGGTGTATAGCAACAGAAAGAAACTTGTGAAAATGGCAAAATCTGACAGGTACGGGTACATGAGAATTGTCGATTTTTTGAAATTTCAATTTTCTTCTTTAATTAAGGTTTATATTCAAGAAAACAACTAGAAAACATGTTCCCAACAGATTTTGTAACTTCTACGTCCTAGAAAACCAGGTTTATAGCAGCAGAAAGAAACTTGCTGAAAATGGCAAAATCTGACAGGTATGCGTACATGAGAATTGTCGATTTTTTGAAATTTCAATTTTCTTCTTTAATTAAGGTTTATATTCAAGAAAACCACTAGAAAACATGTTCCCAACTGATTTTGTAACTGCTATGTCTTAGAAAACCAGGTTTATAGCAGCTGAAAGAAACTTGCTGAAAATGGCAAAATCTGACAGGTACGCGTACATGAGAATTGTCGATTTTTTGAAAATTCAATTTTCTTCTTTAATTAATGTTTATATTTAAGAACACAACTAGAAAACATGTTCCCAACAGATTTTGTAACTTCTATGTCCTAGAAAACCAGGTTTATAGCAGCAGAAAGAAACTTGCTGAAAATGGCAAAATCTGACAGGTACGCGTACATGAGAATTGTCGATTTTTTGAAATTTCAATTTTCTTCTTTAATTAATGTTTATATTCAAGAAAACAACTAGAAAACATCTTCCCAATAGATTTTGTAACTTCTATGTCCTAGAAAACCAGGTTTATAGCAGCAGAAAGAAACTTGCTGAAAATGGCAAAATCTGACAGGTACGCGTACATGAGAATTGTCGATTTTTTTAAATTTCAATTTTCTTCTTTAATTAATGTTTATATTCAAGAAAACAACTAAAAAACATCTTCCCAACAGATTTTGTCACTTCTATGTCCTAGAAAACCAGGTTTATAGCAGCAGAAAGAAACTTGCTGAAAATGGCAAAATCTGACAGGTACGCGTACATGAGAATTGTCGATTTTTTGAAATTTCAATTTTCTTCTTTAATTAAGGTTTATATTCAAGAAAACAACTAGAAAACATGTTCCCAACAGATTTTGTAACTTCTATGTCCTAGAAAACCAGGTGTATAGCAACAGAAAGAAACTTGTGAAAATGGCAAAATCTGACAGGTACGGGTACATGAGAATTGTCGATTTTTTGAAATTTCAATTTTCTTCTTTAATTAAGGTTTATATTCAAGAAAACAACTAGAAAACATGTTCCCAACAGATTTTGTAACTTCTATGTCCTAGAAAACCAGGTGTATAGCAACAGAAAGAAACTTGTGAAAATGGCAAAATCTGACAGGTACGGGTACAGTAGAATTGTCGATTTTTTGAAATTTCAATTTTCTTCTTTAATTAAGGTTTATATTCAAGAAAACAACTAGAAAACATGTTCCCAACAGATTTTGTAACTTCTACGTCCTAGAAAACCAGGTTTATAGCAGCAGAAAGAAACTTGCTGAAAATGGCAAAATCTGACAGGTATGCGTACATGAGAATTGTCGATTTTTTGAAATTTCAATTTTCTTCTTTAATTAAGGTTTATATTCAAGAAAACCACTAGAAAACATGTTCCCAACTGATTTTGTAACTGCTATGTCTTAGAAAACCAGGTTTATAGCAGCTGAAAGAAACTTGCTGAAAATGGCAAAATCTGACAGGTACGCGTACATGAGAATTGTCGATTTTTTGAAAATTCAATTTTCTTCTTTAATTAATGTTTATATTTAAGAAAACAACTAGAAAACATGTTCCCAACAGATTTTGTAACTTCTATGTCCTAGAAAACCAGGTTTATAGCAGCAGAAAGAAACTTGCTGAAAATGGCAAAATCTGACAGGTACGCGTACATGAGAATTGTCGATTTTTTGAAATTTCAATTTTCTTCTTTAATTAATGTTTATATTCAAGAAAACAACTAGAAAACATCTTCCCAATAGATTTTGTAACTTCTATGTCCTAGAAAACCAGGTTTATAGCAGCAGAAAGAAACTTGCTGAAAATGGCAAAATCTGACAGGTACGCGTACATGAGAATTGTCGATTTTTTGAAATTTCAATTTTCTTCTTTAATTAATGTTTATATTCAAGAAAACAACTAAAAAACATCTTCCCAACAGATTTTGTAACTTCTATGTCCTAGAAAACCAGGTTTATAGCAGCAGAAAGAAACTTGCTGAAAATGGCAAAATCTGACAGGTACGCGTACATGAGAATTGTCGATTTTTTGAAATTTCAATTTTCTTCTTTAATTAAGGTTTATATTCAAGAAAACAAATAGAAAACATGTTCCCAACAGATTTTGTAACTTCTATGTCCTAGAAAACCAGGTTTATAGCAGCAGAAAGAAACTTGCTGAAAATGGCAAAACCTGACCGGTACGCGTACATGAGAATTGTCGATTTTTTGAAATTTCAATTTTCTTCTTTAATTAAGGTTTATATTCAAGAAAACAACTAGAAAACATGTTCCCAACTGATTTTGTAACTTCTATGTCCTAGAAAACCAGGTTTATAGCAGCAGAAAGAAACTTGCTGAAAATGGCAAAATCTGACAGGTACGCGTACATGAGAATTGTCGATTTTTTGAAATTTCAATTTTCTTCTTTAATTAAGGTTTATATTCAAGAAAACCACTAGAAAACATGTTCCCAACTGATTTTGTAACTGCTATGTCTTAGAAAACCAGGTTTATAGCAGCTGAAAGAAACTTGCTGAAAATGGCAAAATCTGACAGGTACGCGTACATGAGAATTGTCGATTTTTTGAAAATTCAATTTTCTTCTTTAATTAATGTTTATATTTAAGAACACAACTAGAAAACATGTTCCCAACAGATTTTGTAACTTCTATGTCCTAGAAAACCAGGTTTATAGCAGCAGAAAGAAACTTGCTGAAAATGGCAAAATCTGACAGGTACGCGTACATGAGAATTGTCGATTTTTTGAAATTTCAATTTTCTTCTTTAATTAATGTTTATATTCAAGAAAACAACTAGAAAACATCTTCCCAATAGATTTTGTAACTTCTATGTCCTAGAAAACCAGGTTTATAGCAGCAGAAAGAAACTTGCTGAAAATGGCAAAATCTGACAGGTACGCGTACATGAGAATTGTCGATTTTTTTAAATTTCAATTTTCTTCTTTAATTAATGTTTATATTCAAGAAAACAACTAAAAAACATCTTCCCAACAGATTTTGTCACTTCTATGTCCTAGAAAACCAGGTTTATAGCAGCAGAAAGAAACTTGCTGAAAATGGCAAAATCTGACAGGTACGCGTACATGAGAATTGTCGATTTTTTGAAATTTCAATTTTCTTCTTTAATTAAGGTTTATATTCAAGAAAACAACTAGAAAACATGTTCCCAACAGATTTTGTAACTTCTATGTCCTAGAAAACCAGGTGTATAGCAACAGAAAGAAACTTGTGAAAATGGCAAAATCTGACAGGTACGGGTACATGAGAATTGTCGATTTTTTGAAATTTCAATTTTCTTCTTTAATTAAGGTTTATATTCAAGAAAACAACTAGAAAACATGTTCCCAACAGATTTTGTAACTTCTATGTCCTAGAAAACCAGGTGTATAGCAACAGAAAGAAACTTGTGAAAATGGCAAAATCTGACAGGTACGGGTACAGTAGAATTGTCGATTTTTTGAAATTTCAATTTTCTTCTTTAATTAAGGTTTATATTCAAGAAAACAACTAGAAAACATGTTCCCAACAGATTTTGTAACTTCTACGTCCTAGAAAACCAGGTTTATAGCAGCAGAAAGAAACTTGCTGAAAATGGCAAAATCTGACAGGTATGCGTACATGAGAATTGTCGATTTTTTGAAATTTCAATTTTCTTCTTTAATTAAGGTTTATATTCAAGAAAACCACTAGAAAACATGTTCCCAACTGATTTTGTAACTGCTATGTCTTAGAAAACCAGGTTTATAGCAGCTGAAAGAAACTTGCTGAAAATGGCAAAATCTGACAGGTACGCGTACATGAGAATTGTCGATTTTTTGAAAATTCAATTTTCTTCTTTAATTAATGTTTATATTTAAGAAAACAACTAGAAAACATGTTCCCAACAGATTTTGTAACTTCTATGTCCTAGAAAACCAGGTTTATAGCAGCAGAAAGAAACTTGCTGAAAATGGCAAAATCTGACAGGTACGCGTACATGAGAATTGTCGATTTTTTGAAATTTCAATTTTCTTCTTTAATTAATGTTTATATTCAAGAAAACAACTAGAAAACATCTTCCCAATAGATTTTGTAACTTCTATGTCCTAGAAAACCAGGTTTATAGCAGCAGAAAGAAACTTGCTGAAAATGGCAAAATCTGACAGGTACGCGTACATGAGAATTGTCGATTTTTTGAAATTTCAATTTTCTTCTTTAATTAATGTTTATATTCAAGAAAACAACTAGAAAACATCTTCCCAATAGATTTTGTAACTTCTATGTCCTAGAAAACCAGGTTTATAGCAGCAGAAAGAAACTTGCTGAAAATGGCAAAATCTGACAGGTACGCGTACATGAGAATTGTCGATTTTTTGAAATTTCAATTTTCTTCTTTAATTAATGTTTATATTCAAGAAAACAACTAAAAAACATCTTCCCAACAGATTTTGTAACTTCTATGTCCTAGAAAACCAGGTTTATAGCAGCAGAAAGAAACTTGCTGAAAATGGCAAAATCTGACAGGTACGCGTACATGAGAATTGTCGATTTTTTGAAATTTCAATTTTCTTCTTTAATTAAGGTTTATATTCAAGAAAACAAATAGAAAACATGTTCCCAACAGATTTTGTAACTTCTATGTCCTAGAAAACCAGGTTTATAGCAGCAGAAAGAAACTTGCTGAAAATGGCAAAACCTGACCGGTACGCGTACATGAGAATTGTCGATTTTTTGAAATTTCAATTTTCTTCTTTAATTAAGGTTTATATTCAAGAAAACAACTAGAAAACATGTTCCCAACTGATTTTGTAACTTCTATGTCCTAGAAAACCAGGTTTATAGCAGCAGAAAGAAACTTGCTGAAAATGGCAAAATCTGACAGGTACGCGTACATGAGAATTGTCGATTTTTTGAAATTTAAATTTTCTTCTTTAATTAAGGTTTATATTCAAGAAAACCACTAGAAAACATGTTCCCAACTGATTTTGTAACTGCTATGTCTTAGAAAACCAGGTTTATAGCAGCTGAAAGAAACTTGCTGAAAATGGCAAAATCTGACAGGTACGCGTACATGAGAATTGTCGATTTTTTGAAAATTCAATTTTCTTCTTTAATTAATGTTTATATTTAAGAACACAACTAGAAAACATGTTCCCAACAGATTTTGTAACTTCTATGTCCTAGAAAACCAGGTTTATAGCAGCAGAAAGAAACTTGCTGAAAATGGCAAAATCTGACAGGTACGCGTACATGAGAATTGTCGATTTTTTGAAATTTCAATTTTCTTCTTTAATTAATGTTTATATTCAAGAAAACAACTAGAAAACATCTTCCCAATAGATTTTGTAACTTCTATGTCCTAGAAAACCAGGTTTATAGCAGCAGAAAGAAACTTGCTGAAAATGGCAAAATCTGACAGGTACGCGTACATGAGAATTGTCGATTTTTTTAAATTTCAATTTTCTTCTTTAATTAATGTTTATATTCAAGAAAACAACTAAAAAACATCTTCCCAACAGATTTTGTCACTTCTATGTCCTAGAAAACCAGGTTTATAGCAGCAGAAAGAAACTTGCTGAAAATGGCAAAATCTGACAGGTACGCGTACATGAGAATTGTCGATTTTTTGAAATTTCAATTTTCTTCTTTAATTAAGGTTTATATTCAAGAAAACAACTAGAAAACATGTTCCCAACAGATTTTGTAACTTCTATGTCCTAGAAAACCAGGTGTATAGCAACAGAAAGAAACTTGTGAAAATGGCAAAATCTGACAGGTACGGGTACATGAGAATTGTCGATTTTTTGAAATTTCAATTTTCTTCTTTAATTAAGGTTTATATTCAAGAAAACAACTAGAAAACATGTTCCCAACAGATTTTGTAACTTCTATGTCCTAGAAAACCAGGTGTATAGCAACAGAAAGAAACTTGTGAAAATGGCAAAATCTGACAGGTACGGGTACAGTAGAATTGTCGATTTTTTGAAATTTCAATTTTCTTCTTTAATTAAGGTTTATATTCAAGAAAACAACTAGAAAACATGTTCCCAACAGATTTTGTAACTTCTACGTCCTAGAAAACCAGGTTTATAGCAGCAGAAAGAAACTTGCTGAAAATGGCAAAATCTGACAGGTATGCGTACATGAGAATTGTCGATTTTTTGAAATTTCAATTTTCTTCTTTAATTAAGGTTTATATTCAAGAAAACCACTAGAAAACATGTTCCCAACTGATTTTGTAACTGCTATGTCTTAGAAAACCAGGTTTATAGCAGCTGAAAGAAACTTGCTGAAAATGGCAAAATCTGACAGGTACGCGTACATGAGAATTGTCGATTTTTTGAAAATTCAATTTTCTTCTTTAATTAATGTTTATATTTAAGAAAACAACTAGAAAACATGTTCCCAACAGATTTTGTAACTTCTATGTCCTAGAAAACCAGGTTTATAGCAGCAGAAAGAAACTTGCTGAAAATGGCAAAATCTGACAGGTACGCGTACATGAGAATTGTCGATTTTTTGAAATTTCAATTTTCTTCTTTAATTAATGTTTATATTCAAGAAAACAACTAGAAAACATCTTCCCAATAGATTTTGTAACTTCTATGTCCTAGAAAACCAGGTTTATAGCAGCAGAAAGAAACTTGCTGAAAATGGCAAAATCTGACAGGTACGCGTACATGAGAATTGTCGATTTTTTGAAATTTCAATTTTCTTCTTTAATTAATGTTTATATTCAAGAAAACAACTAAAAAACATCTTCCCAACAGATTTTGTAACTTCTATGTCCTAGAAAACCAGGTTTATAGCAGCAGAAAGAAACTTGCTGAAAATGGCAAAATCTGACAGGTACGCGTACATGAGAATTGTCGATTTTTTGAAATTTCAATTTTCTTCTTTAATTAAGGTTTATATTCAAGAAAACAAATAGAAAACATGTTCCCAACAGATTTTGTAACTTCTATGTCCTAGAAAACCAGGTTTATAGCAGCAGAAAGAAACTTGCTGAAAATGGCAAAACCTGACCGGTACGCGTACATGAGAATTGTCGATTTTTTGAAATTTCAATTTTCTTCTTTAATTAAGGTTTATATTCAAGAAAACAACTAGAAAACATGTTCCCAACTGATTTTGTAACTTCTATGTCCTAGAAAACCAGGTTTATAGCAGCAGAAAGAAACTTGCTGAAAATGGCAAAATCTGACAGGTACGCGTACATGAGAATTGTCGATTTTTTGAAATTTCAATTTTCTTCTTTAATTAAGGTTTATATTCAAGAAGACAACTAGAAAACATGTTCCCAACTGATTTTGTAACTTCTATGTCTTAGAAAACCAGCTTTATAGCAGCAGAAAGAAACTTGCTGAAAATGGCAAAATCTGACAGGTACGCGTACATGAGAATTGTCGATTTTTTAAAATTTCAATTTTCTTCTTTAATTAAGGTTTATATTCAAGAAAACAACTAGAAAACATGTTCCCAACAGATTTTGTAACTTCTATGTCCTAGAAAACCAGGTGTATAGCAACAGAAAGAAACTTGTGAAAATGGCAAAATCTGACAGGTACGGGTACATGAGAATTGTCGATTTTTTGAAATTTCAATTTTCTTCTTTAATTAAGGTTTATATTCAAGAAAACAATTAGAAAACATGTTCCCAACAGATTTTGTAACTTCTACGTCCTAGAAAACCAGGTTTATAGCAACAGAAAGAAACTTGTGAAAATGGCAAAATCTGACAGGTACGGGTACATGAGAATTGTCGATTTTTTGAAATTTCAATTTTCTTCTTTAATTAAGGTTTATATTCAAGAAAACAACTAGAAAACATGTTCCCAACAGATTTTGTAACTTCTACGTCCTAGAAAACCAGGTTTATAGCAGCAGAAAGAAACTTGCTGAAAATGGCAAAATCTGACAGGTATGCGTACATGAGAATTGTCGATTTTTTGAAATTTCAATTTTCTTCTTTAATTAAGGTTTATATTCAAGAAAACCACTAGAAAACATGTTCCCAACTGATTTTGTAACTGCTATGTCTTAGAAAACCAGGTTTATAGCAGCTGAAAGAAACTTGCTGAAAATGGCAAAATCTGACAGGTACGCGTACATGAGAATTGTCGATTTTTTGAAAATTCAATTTTCTTCTTTAATTAATGTTTATATTCAAGAAAACAACTAGAAAACATGTTCCCAACTGATTTTGTAACTTCTATGTCTTAGAAAACCAGCTTTATAGCAGCAGAAAGAAACTTGCTGAAAATGGCAAAATCTGACAGGTACGCGTACATGAGAATTGTCGATTTTTTGAAATTTAAATTTTCTTCTTTAATTAAGGTTTATATTCAAGAAAACAACTAGAAAACATGTTCCCAACAGATTTTGTAACTTCTATGTCCTAGAAAACCAGGTGTATAGCAACAGAAAGAAACTTGTGAAAATGGCAAAATCTGACAGGTACGGGTACATGAGAATTGTCGATTTTTTGAAATTTCAATTTTCTTCTTTAATTAAGGTTTATATTCAAGAAAACAACTAGAAAACATGTTCCCAACAGATTTTGTAACTTCTACGTCCTAGAAAACCAGGTTTATAGCAGCAGAAAGAAACTTGCTGAAAATGGCAAAATCTGACAGGTATGCGTACATGAGAATTGTCGATTTTTTGAAATTTCAATTTTCTTCTTTAATTAAGGTTTATATTCAAGAAAACCACTAGAAAACATGTTCCCAACTGATTTTGTAACTGCTATGTCTTAGAAAACCAGGTTTATAGCAGCTGAAAGAAACTTGCTGAAAATGGCAAAATCTGACAGGTACGCGTACATGAGAATTGTCGATTTTTTGAAAATTCAATTTTCTTCTTTAATTAATGTTTATATTTAAGAAAACAACTAGAAAACATGTTCCCAACAGATTTTGTAACTTCTATGTCCTAGAAAACCAGGTTTATAGCAGCAGAAAGAAACTTGCTGAAAATGGCAAAATCTGACAGGTACGCGTACATGAGAATTGTCGATTTTTTGAAATTTCAATTTTCTTCTTTAATTAATGTTTATATTCAAGAAAACAACTAGAAAACATCTTCCCAATAGATTTTGTAACTTCTATGTCCTAGAAAACCAGGTTTATAGCAGCAGAAAGAAACTTGCTGAAAATGGCAAAATCTGACAGGTACGCGTACATGAGAATTGTCGATTTTTTGAAATTTCAATTTTCTTCTTTAATTAATGTTTATATTCAAGAAAACAACTAAAAAACATCTTCCCAACAGATTTTGTAACTTCTATGTCCTAGAAAACCAGGTTTATAGCAGCAGAAAGAAACTTGCTGAAAATGGCAAAATCTGACAGGTACGCGTACATGAGAATTGTCGATTTTTTGAAATTTCAATTTTCTTCTTTAATTAAGGTTTATATTCTAGAAAACAAATAGAAAACATGTTCCCAACAGATTTTGTAACTTCTATGTCCTAGAAAACCAGGTTTATAGCAGCAGAAAGAAACTTGCTGAAAATGGCAAAACCTGACCGGTACGCGTACATGAGAATTGTCGATTTTTTGAAATTTCAATTTTCTTCTTTAATTAAGGTTTATATTCAAGAAAACAACTAGAAAACATGTTCCCAACTGATTTTGTAACTTCTATGTCCTAGAAAACCAGGTTTATAGCAGCAGAAAGAAACTTGCTGAAAATGGCAAAATCTGACAGGTACGCGTACATGAGAATTGTCGATTTTTTGAAATTTCAATTTTCTTCTTTAATTAATGTTTATATTCAAGAAAACAACTAAAAAACATCTTCCCAACAGATTTTGTAACTTCTATGTCCTAGAAAACCAGGTTTATAGCAGCAGAAAGAAACTTGCTGAAAATGGCAAAATCTGACAGGTACGCGTACATGAGAATTGTCGATTTTTTGAAATTTCAATTTTCTTCTTTAATTAAGGTTTATATTCTAGAAAACAAATAGAAAACATGTTCCCAACAGATTTTGTAACTTCTATGTCCTAGAAAACCAGGTTTATAGCAGCAGAAAGAAACTTGCTGAAAATGGCAAAACCTGACCGGTACGCGTACATGAGAATTGTCGATTTTTTGAAATTTCAATTTTCTTCTTTAATTAAGGTTTATATTCAAGAAAACAACTAGAAAACATGTTCCCAACTGATTTTGTAACTTCTATGTCCTAGAAAACCAGGTTTATAGCAGCAGAAAGAAACTTGCTGAAAATGGCAAAATCTGACAGGTACGCGTACATGAGAATTGTCGATTTTTTGAAATTTCAATTTTCTTCTTTAATTAAGGTTTATATTCAAGAAAACAACTAAAAAACATCTTCCCAACAGATTTTGTAACTTCTATGTCCTAGAAAACCAGGTTTATAGCAGCAGAAAGAAACTTGCTGAAAATGGCAAAATCTGACAGGTACGCGTACATGAGAATTGTCGATTTTTTGAAATTTCAATTTTCTTCTTTAATTAAGGTTTATATTCAAGAAAACAAATAGAAAACATGTTCCCAACAGATTTTGTAACTTCTATGTCCTAGAAAACCAGGTTTATAGCAGCAGAAAGAAACTTGCTGAAAATGGCAAAACCTGACCGGTACGCGTACATGAGAATTGTCGATTTTTTGAAATTTCAATTTTCTTCTTTAATTAAGGTTTATATTCAAGAAAACAACTAGAAAACATGTTCCCAACTGATTTTGTAACTTCTATGTCCTAGAAAACCAGGTTTATAGCAGCAGAAAGAAACTTGCTGAAAATGGCAAAATCTGACAGGTACGCGTACATGAGAATTGTCGATTTTTTGAAATTTCAATTTTCTTCTTTAATTAAGGTTTATATTCAAGAAAACAACTAGAAAACATGTTCCCAACTGATTTTGTAACTTCTATGTCTTAGAAAACCAGCTTTATAGCAGCAGAAAGAAACTTGCTGAAAATGGCAAAATCTGACAGGTACGCGTACATGAGAATTGTCGATTTTTTGAAATTTCAATTTTCTTCTTTAATTAAGGTTTATATTCAAGAAAACAACTAGAAAACATGTTCCCAACAGATTTTGTAACTTCTATGTCCTAGAAAACCAGGTGTATAGCAACAGAAAGAAACTTGTGAAAATGGCAAAATCTGACAGGTACGGGTACATGAGAATTGTCGATTTTTTGAAATTTCAATTTTCTTCTTTAATTAAGGTTTATATTCAAGAAAACAACTAGAAAACATGTTCCCAACAGATTTTGTAACTTCTATGTCCTAGAAAACCAGGTTTATAGCAGCAGAAAGAAACTTGCTGAAAATGGCAAAATCTGACAGGTACGCGTACATGAGAATTGTCGATTTTTTGAAATTTCAATTTTCTTCTTTAATTAATGTTTATATTCAAGAAAACAACTAAAAAACATCTTCCCAACAGATTTTGTAACTTCTATGTCCTAGAAAACCAGGTTTATAGCAGCAGAAAGAAACTTGCTGAAAATGGCAAAATCTGACAGGTACGCGTACATGAGAATTGTCGATTTTTTGAAATTTCAATTTTCTTCTTTAATTAAGGTTTATATTCAAGAAAACAAATAGAAAACATGTTCCCAACAGATTTTGTAACTTCTATGTCCTAGAAAACCAGGTTTATAGCAGCAGAAAGAAACTTGCTGAAAATGGCAAAACCTGACCGGTACGCGTACATGAGAATTGTCGATTTTTTGAAATTTCAATTTTCTTCTTTAATTAAGGTTTATATTCAAGAAAACAACTAGAAAACATGTTCCCAACTGATTTTGTAACTTCTATGTCCTAGAAAACCAGGTTTATAGCAGCAGAAAGAAACTTGCTGAAAATGGCAAAATCTGACAGGTACGCGTACATGAGAATTGTCGATTTTTTGAAATTTCAATTTTCTTCTTTAATTAATGTTTATATTCAAGAAAACAACTAAAAAACATCTTCCCAACAGATTTTGTAACTTCTATGTCCTAGAAAACCAGGTTTATAGCAGCAGAAAGAAACTTGCTGAAAATGGCAAAATCTGACAGGTACGGGTACATGAGAATTGTCGATTTTTTGAAATTTCAATTTTTTTCTTTAATTAAGGTTTATATTCAAGAAAACAACTAGAAAACATGTTCCCAACAGATTTTGTAACTTCTACGTCCTAGAAAACCAGGTTTATAGCAACAGAAAGAAACTTGTGAAAATGGCAAAATCTGACAGGTACGGGTACATGAGAATTGTCGATTTTTTGAAATTTCAATTTTCTTCTTTAATTAAGGTTTATATTCAAGAAAACAACTAGAAAACATGTTCCCAACAGATTTTGTAACTTCTACGTCCTAGAAAACCAGGTTTATAGCAGCAGAAAGAAACTTGCTGAAAATGGCAAAATCTGACAGGTATGCGTACATGAGAATTGTCGATTTTTTGAAATTTCAATTTTCTTCTTTAATTAAGGTTTATATTCAAGAAAACAACTAGAAAACATGTTCCCAACTGATTTTGTAACTGCTATGTCTTAGAAAACCAGGTTTATAGCAGCTGAAAGAAACTTGCTGAAAATGGCAAAATCTGACAGGTACGCGTACATGAGAATTGTCGATTTTTTGAAAATTCAATTTTCTTCTTTAATTAATGTTTATATTCAAGAAAACAACTAGAAAACATGTTCCCAACTGATTTTGTAACTTCTATGTCTTAGAAAACCAGCTTTATAGCAGCAGAAAGAAACTTGCTGAAAATGGCAAAATCTGACAGGTACGCGTACATGAGAATTGTTGATTTTTTGAAATTTCAATTTTCTTCTTTAATTAAGGTTTATATTCAAGAAAACAACTAGAAAACATGTTCCCTACAGATTTTGTAACTTCTAGGTCCTAGAAAACCAGGTGTATAGCAACAGAAAGAAACTTGTGAAAATGGCAAAATCTGACAGGTACGGGTACATGAGAATTGTCGATTTTTTGAAATTTCAATTTTCTTCTTTAATTAATGTTTATATTCAAGAAAACAACTAGAAAACATGTTCCCAACAGATTTTGTAACTTCTACGTCCTAGAAAACCAGGTTTATAGCAGCAGAAAGAAACTTGCTGAAAATGGCAAAATCTGACAGGTACGCGTACATGAGAATTGTCGATTTTTTGAAATTTCAATTTTCTTCTTTAATTAATGTTTATATTCAAGAAAACAACTAAAAAACATCTTCCCAACAGATTTTGTAACTTCTATGTCCTAGAAAACCAGGTTTATAGCAGCAGAAAGAAACTTGCTGAAAATGGCAAAATCTGACAGGTACGCGTACATGAGAATTGTCGATTTTTTTAAATTTCAATTTTCTTCTTTAATTAAGGTTTATATTCAAGAAAACAAATAGAAAACATGTTCCCAACAGATTTTGTAACTTCTATGTCCTAGAAAACCAGGTTTATAGCAGCAGAAAGAAACTTGCTGAAAATGGCAAAACCTGACCGGTACGCGTACATGAGAATTGTCGATTTTTTGAAATTTCAATTTTCTTCTTTAATTAAGGTTTATATTCAAGAAAACAACTAGAAAACATGTTCCCAACTGATTTTGTAACTTCTATGTCCTAGAAAACCAGGTTTATAGCAGCAGAAAGAAACTTGCTGAAAATGGCAAAATCTGACAGGTACGCGTACATGAGAATTGTCGATTTTTTGAAATTTCAATTTTCTTCTTTAATTAAGGTTTATATTCAAGAAAACAACTAGAAAACATGTTCCCAACTGATTTTGTAACTTCTATGTCTTAGAAAACCAGCTTTATAGCAGCAGAAAGAAACTTGCTGAAAATGGCAAAATCTGACAGGTACGCGTACATGAGAATTGTCGATTTTTTTAAATTTCAATTTTCTTCTTTAATTAAGGTTTATATTCAAGAAAACAACTAGAAAACATGTTCCCAACAGATTTTGTAACTTCTATGTCCTAGAAAACCAGGTGTATAGCAACAGAAAGAAACTTGTGAAAATGGCAAAATCTGACAGGTACGGGTACATGAGAATTGTCGATTTTTTGAAATTTCAATTTTCTTCTTTAATTAAGGTTTATATTCAAGAAAACAACTAGAAAACATGTTCCCAACAGATTTTGTAACTTCTACGTCCTAGAAAACCAGGTTTATAGCAGCAGAAAGAAACTTGCTGAAAATGGCAAAATCTGACAGGTATGCGTACATGAGAATTGTCGATTTTTTGAAATTTCAATTTTCTTCTTTAATTAAGATTTATATTCAAGAAAACCACTAGAAAACATGTTCCCAACTGATTTTGTAACTGCTATGTCTTAGAAAACCAGGTTTATAGCAGCTGAAAGAAACTTGCTGAAAATGGCAAAATCTGACAGGTACGCGTACATGAGAATTGTCGATTTTTTGAAAATTCAATTTTCTTCTTTAATTAATGTTTATATTTAAGAAAACAACTAGAAAACATGTTCCCAACAGATTTTGTAACTTCTATGTCCTAGAAAACCAGGTTTATAGCAGCAGAAAGAAACTTGCTGAAAATGGCAAACTCTGACAGGTACGGGTACATGAGAATTGTCGATTTTTTGAAATTTCAATTTTCTTCTTTAATTAATGTTTATATTCAAGAAAACAACTAGAAAACATCTTCCCAATAGATTTTGTAACTTCTATGTCCTAGAAACCCAGGTTTATAGCAGCAGAAAGAAACTTGCTGAAAATGGCAAAATCTGACAGGTACGGGTACATGAGAATTGTCGATTTTTTTAAATTTCAATTTTCTTCTTTAATTAAGGTTTATATTCAAGAAAACAACTAGAAAACATCTTCCCAACAGATTTTGTAACTTCTCTTTCCTAGAAAACACGGTTTATAGCAGCAGAAAGAAACTTGCTGAAAATGGCAAAATCTGACAGGTACATGAGAATTGTCGATTTTTTTAAATTTCAATTTTCTTCTTTAATTAAGGTTTATATTCAAGAAAACAACTAGAAAACATGTTCCCAACTGATTTTGTCACTTCTATGTCCTAGAAAACACGGTTTATAGCAGCAGAAAGAAACTTGCTGAAAATGGCAAAATCTGACAGGTACGCGTACATGAGAATTGTCGATTTTTTGAAATTTCAATTTTCTTCTTTAATTAAGGTTTATATTCAAGAAAACAACTAGAAAACATGTTCCCAACTGATTTTGTCACTTCTATGTCCTAGAAAACACGGTTTATAGCAGCAGAAAGAAACTTGCTGAAAATGGCAAAATCTGACAGGTACGCGTACATGAGAATTGTCGATTTTTTGAAATTTCAATTTTCTTCTTTAATTAAGGTTTATATTCAAGAAAACAACTAGAAAACATGTTCCCAACTGATTTTGTAACTTCTATGTCCTAGAAAACCAGGTTTATAGCAGCAGAAAGAAACTTGCTGAAAATGGCAAAATCTGACAGGTACGCGTACATGAGAATTGTCGATTTTTTGAAATTTCAATTTTCTTCTTTAATTAATGTTTATATTCAAGAAAACAATTAAAAAACATCTTCCCAACAGATTTTGTAACTTCTCTGTCCTAGAAAACCAGGTTTATAGCAGCAGAAAGAAACTTGCTGAAAATGGCAAAATCTGACAGGTACGCGTACATGAGAATTGTCGATTTTTTTAAATTTCAATTTTCTTCTTTAATTAAGGTTTATAATCAAGAAAACAACTAGAAAACATGTTCCCAACAGACTTTGTAACTTCTATGTCCTAGAAAACCAGGTGTATAGCAACAGAAAGAAACTTGTGAAAATGGCAAAATCTGACAGGTACGGGTACATGAGAATTGTCGATTTTTTGAAATTTCAATTTTCTTCTTTAATTAAGGTTTATATTCAAGAAAACAACTAGAAAACATGTTCCCAACAGATTTTGTAACTTCTACGTCCTAGAAAACCAGGTTTATAGCAGCAGAAAGAAACTTGCTGAAAATGGCAAAATCTGACAGGTATGCGTACATGAGAATTGTCGATTTTTTGAAATTTCAATTTTCTTCTTTAATTAAGGTTTATATTCAAGAAAACAACTAGAAAACATGTTCCCAACTGATTTTGTAACTGCTATGTCTTAGAAAACCAGGTTTATAGCAGCTGAAAGAAACTTGCTGAAAATGGCAAAATCTGACAGGTACGCGTACATGAGAATTGTCGATTTTTTGAAATTTCAATTTTCTTCTTTAATTAATGTTTATATTCAAGAAAACAACTAGAAAACATCTTCCCAATAGATTTTGTAACTTCTATGTCCTAGAAAACCAGGTTTATAGCAGCAGAAAGAAACTTGCTGAAAATGGCAAAACCTGACCGGTACGCGTACATGAGAATTGTCGATTTTTTGAAATTTCAATTTTCTTCTTTAATTAAGGTTTATATTCAAGAAAACAACTAGAAAACATGTTCCCAACAGATTTTGTAACTTCTAGGTCCTAGAAAACCAGGTGTATAGCAACAGAAAGAAACTTGTGAAAATGGCAAAATCTGACAGGTACGGGTACATGAGAATTGTCGATTTTTTGAAATTTCAATTTTCTTCTTTAATTAATGTTTATATTCAAGAAAACAACTAGAAAACATGTTCCCAACAGATTTTGTAACTTCTACGTCCTAGAAAACCAGGTTTATAGCAGCAGAAAGAAACTTGCTGAAAATGGCAAAATCTGACAGGTACGCGTACATGAGAATTGTCGATTTTTTGAAATTTCAATTTTCTTCTTTAATTAAGGTTTATATTCAAGAAAACAACTAAAAAACATCTTCCCAACAGATTTTGTAACTTCTATGTCCTAGAAAACCAGGTTTATAGCAGCAGAAAGAAACTTGCTGAAAATGGCAAAATCTGACAGGTACGCGTACATGAGAATTGTCGATTTTTTTAAATTTCAATTTTCTTCTTTAATTAAGGTTTATATTCAAGAAAACAAATAGAAAACATGTTCCCAACAGATTTTGTAACTTCTATGTCCTAGAAAACCAGGTTTATAGCAGCAGAAAGAAACTTGCTGAAAATGGCAAAACCTGACCGGTACGCGTACATGAGAATTGTCGATTTTTTGAAATTTCAATTTTCTTCTTTAATTAAGGTTTATATTCAAGAAAACAACTAGAAAACATGTTCCCAACTGATTTTGTAACTTCTATGTCCTAGAAAACCAGGTTTATAGCAGCAGAAAGAAACTTGCTGAAAATGGCAAAATCTGACAGGTACGCGTACATGAGAATTGTCGATTTTTTGAAATTTCAATTTTCTTCTTTAATTAAGGTTTATATTCAAGAAAACAACTAGAAAACATGTTCCCAACTGATTTTGTAACTTCTATGTCTTAGAAAACCAGCTTTATAGCAGCAGAAAGAAACTTGCTGAAAATGGCAAAATCTGACAGGTACGCGTACATGAGAATTGTCGATTTTTTTAAATTTCAATTTTCTTCTTTAATTAAGGTTTATATTCAAGAAAACAACTAGAAAACATGTTCCCAACAGATTTTGTAACTTCTATGTCCTAGAAAACCAGGTGTATAGCAACAGAAAGAAACTTGTGAAAATGGCAAAATCTGACAGGTACGGGTACATGAGAATTGTCGATTTTTTGAAATTTCAATTTTCTTCTTTAATTAAGGTTTATATTCAAGAAAACAACTAGAAAACATGTTCCCAACAGATTTTGTAACTTCTACGTCCTAGAAAACCAGGTTTATAGCAGCAGAAAGAAACTTGCTGAAAATGGCAAAATCTGACAGGTATGCGTACATGAGAATTGTCGATTTTTTGAAATTTCAATTTTCTTCTTTAATTAAGGTTTATATTCAAGAAAACCACTAGAAAACATGTTCCCAACTGATTTTGTAACTGCTATGTCTTAGAAAACCAGGTTTATAGCAGCTGAAAGAAACTTGCTGAAAATGGCAAAATCTGACAGGTACGCGTACATGAGAATTGTCGATTTTTTGAAAATTCAATTTTCTTCTTTAATTAATGTTTATATTTAAGAAAACAACTAGAAAACATGTTCCCAACAGATTTTGTAACTTCTATGTCCTAGAAAACCAGGTTTATAGCAGCAGAAAGAAACTTGCTGAAAATGGCAAAATCTGACAGGTACGGGTACATGAGAATTGTCGATTTTTTGAAATTTCAATTTTCTTCTTTAATTAATGTTTATATTCAAGAAAACAACTAGAAAACATCTTCCCAATAGATTTTGTAACTTCTATGTCCTAGAAACCCAGGTTTATAGCAGCAGAAAGAAACTTGCTGAAAATGGCAAAATCTGACAGGTACGGGTACATGAGAATTGTCGATTTTTTTAAATTTCAATTTTCTTCTTTAATTAAGGTTTATATTCAAGAAAACAACTAGAAAACATCTTCCCAACAGATTTTGTAACTTCTCTTTCCTAGAAAACACGGTTTATAGCAGCAGAAAGAAACTTGCTGAAAATGGCAAAATCTGACAGGTACATGAGAATTGTCGATTTTTTTAAATTTCAATTTTCTTCTTTAATTAAGGTTTATATTCAAGAAAACAACTAGAAAACATGTTCCCAACTGATTTTGTCACTTCTATGTCCTAGAAAACACGGTTTATAGCAGCAGAAAGAAACTTGCTGAAAATGGCAAAATCTGACAGGTACGCGTACATGAGAATTGTCGATTTTTTGAAATTTCAATTTTCTTCTTTAATTAAGGTTTATATTCAAGAAAACAACTAGAAAACATGTTCCCAACTGATTTTGTCACTTCTATGTCCTAGAAAACACGGTTTATAGCAGCAGAAAGAAACTTGCTGAAAATGGCAAAATCTGACAGGTACGCGTACATGAGAATTGTCGATTTTTTGAAATTTCAATTTTCTTCTTTAATTAAGGTTTATATTCAAGAAAACCACTAGAAAACATGTTCCCAACTGATTTTGTAACTTCTATGTCCTAGAAAACCAGGTTTATAGCAGCAGAAAGAAACTTGCTGAAAATGGCAAAATCTGACAGGTACGCGTACATGAGAATTGTCGATTTTTTGAAATTTCAATTTTCTTCTTTAATTAATGTTTATATTCAAGAAAACAATTAAAAAACATCTTCCCAACAGATTTTGTAACTTCTCTGTCCTAGAAAACCAGGTTTATAGCAGCAGAAAGAAACTTGCTGAAAATGGCAAAATCTGACAGGTACGCGTACATGAGAATTGTCGATTTTTTTAAATTTCAATTTTCTTCTTTAATTAAGGTTTATAATCAAGAAAACAACTAGAAAACATGTTCCCAACAGACTTTGTAACTTCTATGTCCTAGAAAACCAGGTGTATAGCAACAGAAAGAAACTTGTGAAAATGGCAAAATCTGACAGGTACGGGTACATGAGAATTGTCGATTTTTTGAAATTTCAATTTTCTTCTTTAATTAAGGTTTATATTCAAGAAAACAACTAGAAAACATGTTCCCAACAGATTTTGTAACTTCTACGTCCTAGAAAACCAGGTTTATAGCAGCAGAAAGAAACTTGCTGAAAATGGCAAAATCTGACAGGTATGCGTACATGAGAATTGTCGATTTTTTGAAAT
This sequence comes from Sepiola atlantica, assembly GCA_963556195.1. Classification (NCBI taxonomy): domain Eukaryota; kingdom Metazoa; phylum Mollusca; class Cephalopoda; order Sepiida; family Sepiolidae; genus Sepiola; species Sepiola atlantica. The sequence goes on from OY744532.1 coordinate 89,074,836, forward strand.
TTCAATTTTCTTCTTTAATTAAGGTTTATATTCAAGAAAACAACTAGAAAACATGTTCCCAACTGATTTTGTAACTGCTATGTCTTAGAAAACCAGGTTTATAGCAGCTGAAAGAAACTTGCTGAAAATGGCAAAATCTGACAGGTACGCGTACATGAGAATTGTCGATTTTTTGAAATTTCAATTTTCTTCTTTAATTAATGTTTATATTCAAGAAAACAACTAGAAAACATCTTCCCAATAGATTTTGTAACTTCTATGTCCTAGAAAACCAGGTTTATAGCAGCAGAAAGAAACTTGCTGAAAATGGCAAAACCTGACCGGTACGCGTACATGAGAATTGTCGATTTTTTGAAATTTCAATTTTCTTCTTTAATTAAGGTTTATATTCAAGAAAACAACTAGAAAACATGTTCCCAACTGATTTTGTAACTTCTATGTCTTAGAAAACCAGCTTTATAGCAGCAGAAAGAAACTTGCTGAAAATGGCAAAATCTGACAGGTACGCGTACATGAGAATTGTCGATTTTTTGAAATTTCAATTTTCTTCTTTAATTAAGGTTTATATTCAAGAAAACAACTAGAAAACATGTTCCCAACATATTTTGTAACTTCTATGTCCTAGAAAACCAGGTGTATAGCAACAGAAAGAAACTTGTGAAAATGGCAAAATCTGACAGGTACGCGTACATGAGAATTGTCGATTTTTTGAAATTTCAATTTTCTTCTTTAATTAAGGTTTATATTCAAGAAAACAACTAGAAAACATGTTCCCAACTGATTTTGTAACTTCTCTGTCCTAGAAAACCAGGTTTATAGCAGCAGAAAGAAACTTGCTGAAAATGGCAAAATCTGACAGGTACGCGTACATGAGAATTGTCGATTTTTTGAAATTTCAATTTTCTTCTTTAATTAAGGTTTATATTCAAGAAAACAACTAGAAAACATGTTCCCAACTGATTTTGTAACTTCTATGTCTTAGAAAACCAGCTTTATAGCAGCAGAAAGAAACTTGCTGAAAATGGCAAAATCTGACAGGTACGCGTACATGAGAATTGTCGATTTTTTTAAATTGCAATTTTCTTCTTTAATTAAGGTTTATATTCAAGAAAACAACTAGAAAACATCTTCCCAATAGATTTTGTAACTTCTATGTCCTAGAAAACCAGGTTTATAGCAGCAGAAAGAAACTTGCTGAAAATGGCAAAACCTGACCGGTACGCGTACATGAGAATTGTCGATTTTTTGAAATTTCAATTTTCTTCTTTAATTAAGGTTTATATTCAAGAAAACAACTAGAAAACATGTTCCCAACTGATTTTGTAACTTCTATGTCTTAGAAAACCAGCTTTATAGCAGCAGAAAGAAACTTGCTGAAAATGGCAAAATCTGACAGGTACGCGTACATGAGAATTGTCGATTTTTTGAAATTTCAATTTTCTTCTTTAATTAAGGTTTATATTCAAGAAAACAACTAGAAAACATGTTCCCAACATATTTTGTAACTTCTATGTCCTAGAAAACCAGGTGTATAGCAGCAGAAAGAAACTTGCTGAAAATGGCAAAACCTGACCGGTACGCGTACATGAGAATTGTCGATTTTTTGAAATTTCAATTTTCTTCTTTAATTAAGGTTTATATTCAAGAAAACAACTAGAAAACATGTTCCCAACTGATTTTGTAACTTCTATGTCTTAGAAAACCAGCTTTATAGCAGCAGAAAGAAACTTGCTGAAAATGGCAAAATCTGACAGGTACGCGTACATGAGAATTGTCGATTTTTTGAAATTTCAATTTTCTTCTTTAATTAAGGTTTATATTCAAGAAAACAACTAGAAAACATGTTCCCAACATATTTTGTAACTTCTATGTCCTAGAAAACCAGGTGTATAGCAACAGAAAGAAACTTGTGAAAATGGCAAAATCTGACAGGTACGCGTACATGAGAATTGTCGATTTTTTGAAATTTCAATTTTCTTCTTTAATTAAGGTTTATATTCAAGAAAACAACTAGAAAACATGTTCCCAACTGATTTTGTAACTTCTCTGTCCTAGAAAACCAGGTTTATAGCAGCAGAAAGAAACTTGCTGAAAATGGCAAAATCTGACAGGTACGCGTACATGAGAATTGTCGATTTTTTGAAATTTCAATTTTCTTCTTTAATTAAGGTTTATATTCAAGAAAACAACTAGAAAACATGTTCCCAACTGATTTTGTAACTTCTATGTCTTAGAAAACCAGCTTTATAGCAGCAGAAAGAAACTTGCTGAAAATGGCAAAATCTGACAGGTACGCGTACATGAGAATTGTCGATTTTTTTAAATTGCAATTTTCTTCTTTAATTAAGGTTTATATTCAAGAAAACAACTAGAAAACATCTTCCCAATAGATTTTGTAACTTCTATGTCCTAGAAAACCAGGTTTATAGCAGCAGAAAGAAACTTGCTGAAAATGGCAAAACCTGACCGGTACGCGTACATGAGAATTGTCGATTTTTTGAAATTTCAATTTTCTTCTTTAATTAAGGTTTATATTCAAGAAAACAACTAGAAAACATGTTCCCAACTGATTTTGTAACTTCTATGTCTTAGAAAACCAGCTTTATAGCAGCAGAAAGAAACTTGCTGAAAATGGCAAAATCTGACAGGTACGCGTACATGAGAATTGTCGATTTTTTGAAATTTCAATTTTCTTCTTTAATTAAGGTTTATATTCAAGAAAACAACTAGAAAACATGTTCCCAACATATTTTGTAACTTCTATGTCCTAGAAAACCAGGTGTATAGCAACAGAAAGAAACTTGTGAAAATGGCAAAATCTGACAGGTACGCGTACATGAGAATTGTCGATTTTTTTAAATTGCAATTTTCTTCTTTAATTAAGGTTTATATTCAAGAAAACAACTAGAAAACATCTTCCCAATAGATTTTGTAACTTCTATGTCCTAGAAAACCAGGTTTATAGCAGCAGAAAGAAACTTGCTGAAAATGGCAAAACCTGACCGGTACGCGTACATGAGAATTGTCGATTTTTTGAAATTTCAATTTTCTTCTTTAATTAAGGTTTATATTCAAGAAAACAACTAGAAAACATGTTCCCAACTGATTTTGTAACTTCTATGTCTTAGAAAACCAGCTTTATAGCAGCAGAAAGAAACTTGCTGAAAATGGCAAAATCTGACAGGTACGCGTACATGAGAATTGTCGATTTTTTGAAATTTCAATTTTCTTCTTTAATTAAGGTTTATATTCAAGAAAACAACTAGAAAACATGTTCCCAACTGATTTTGTAACTTCTCTGTCCTAGAAAACCAGGTTTATAGCAGCAGAAAGAAACTTGCTGAAAATGGCAAAATCTGACAGGTACGCGTACATGAGAATTGTCGATTTTTTGAAATTTCAATTTTCTTCTTTAATTAAGGTTTATATTCAAGAAAACAACTAGAAAACATGTTCCCAACATATTTTGTAACTTCTATGTCCTAGAAAACCAGGTGTATAGCAACAGAAAGAAACTTGTGAAAATGGCAAAATCTGACAGGTACGCGTACATGAGAATTGTCGATTTTTTGAAATTTCAATTTTCTTCTTTAATTAAGGTTTATATTCAAGAAAACAACTAGAAAACATGTTCCCAACTGATTTTGTAACTTCTCTGTCCTAGAAAACCAGGTTTATAGCAGCAGAAAGAAACTTGCTGAAAATGGCAAAATCTGACAAATACGCGTACATGAGAATTGTCGATTTTTTGAAATTTCAATTTTCTTCTTTAATTAAGGTTTATATTCAAGAAAACAACTAGAAAACATGTTCCCAACTGATTTTGTAACTTCTATGTCTTAGAAAACCAGCTTTATAGCAGCAGAAAGAAACTTGCTGAAAATGGCAAAATCTGACAGGTACGCGTACATGAGAATTGTCGATTTTTTGAAATTTCAATTTTCTTCTTTAATTAAGGTTTATATTCAAGAAAACAACTAGAAAACATGTTCCCAACATATTTTGTAACTTCTATGTCCTAGAAAACCAGGTGTATAGCAACAGAAAGAAACTTGTGAAAATGGCAAAATCTGACAGGTACGCGTACATGAGAATTGTCGATTTTTTGAAATTTCAATTTTCTTCTTTAATTAAGGTTTATATTCAAGAAAACAACTAGAAAACATGTTCCCAACTGATTTTGTAACTTCTCTGTCCTAGAAAACCAGGTTTATAGCAGCAGAAAGAAACTTGCTGAAAATGGCAAAATCTGACAGGTACGCGTACATGAGAATTGTCGATTTTTTGAAATTTCAATTTTCTTCTTTAATTAAGGTTTATATTCAAGAAAACAACTAGAAAACATGTTCCCAACTGATTTTGTAACTTCTATGTCTTAGAAAACCAGCTTTATAGCAGCAGAAAGAAACTTGCTGAAAATGGCAAAATCTGACAGGTACGCGTACATGAGAATTGTCGATTTTTTTAAATTGCAATTTTCTTCTTTAATTAAGGTTTATATTCAAGAAAACAACTAGAAAACATCTTCCCAATAGATTTTGTAACTTCTATGTCCTAGAAAACCAGGTTTATAGCAGCAGAAAGAAACTTGCTGAAAATGGCAAAACCTGACCGGTACGCGTACATGAGAATTGTCGATTTTTTGAAATTTCAATTTTCTTCTTTAATTAAGGTTTATATTCAAGAAAACAACTAGAAAACATGTTCCCAACTGATTTTGTAACTTCTATGTCTTAGAAAACCAGCTTTATAGCAGCAGAAAGAAACTTGCTGAAAATGGCAAAATCTGACAGGTACGCATACATGAGAATTGTCGATTTTTTGAAATTTCAATTTTCTTCTTTAATTAAGGTTTATATTCAAGAAAACAACTAGAAAACATGTTCCCAACATATTTTGTAACTTCTATGTCCTAGAAAACCAGGTGTATAGCAACAGAAAGAAACTTGTGAAAATGGCAAAATCTGACAGGTACGCGTACATGAGAATTGTCAATTTTTTGAAATTTCAATTTTCTTCTTTAATTAAGGTTTATATTCAAGAAAACAACTAGAAAACATGTTCCCAACTGATTTTGTAACTTCTCTGTCCTAGAAAACCAGGTTTATAGCAGCAGAAAGAAACTTGCTGAAAATGGCAAAATCTGACAGGTACGCGTACATGAGAATTGTCGATTTTTTGAAATTTCAATTTTCTTCTTTAATTAAGGTTTATATTCAAGAAAACAACTAGAAAACATGTTCCCAACTGATTTTGTAACTTCTATGTCTTAGAAAACCAGCTTTATAGCAGCAGAAAGAAACTTGCTGAAAATGGCAAAATCTGACAGGTATGCGTACATGAGAATTGTCGATTTTTTGAAATTTCAATTTTCTTCTTTAATTAAGGTTTATATTCAAGAAAACCACTAGAAAACATGTTCCCAACTGATTTTGTAACTGCTATGTCTTAGAAAACCAGGTTTATAGCAGCTGAAAGAAACTTGCTGAAAATGGCAAAATCTGACAGGTACGCGTACATGAGAATTGTCGATTTTTTGAAAATTCAATTTTCTTCTTTAATTAATGTTTATATTTAAGAAAACAACTAGAAAACATGTTCCCAACAGATTTTGTAACTTCTATGTCCTAGAAAACCAGGTTTATAGCAGCAGAAAGAAACTTGCTGAAAATGGCAAAATCTGACAGGTACGCGTACATGAGAATTGTCGATTTTTTGAAATTTCAATTTTCTTCTTTAATTAATGTTTATATTCAAGAAAACAACTAGAAAACATCTTCCCAATAGATTTTGTAACTTCTATGTCCTAGAAAACCAGGTTTATAGCAGCAGAAAGAAACTTGCTGAAAATGGCAAAACCTGACCGGTACGCGTACATGAGAATTGTCGATTTTTTGAAATTTCAATTTTCTTCTTTAATTAATGTTTATATTCAAGAAAACAACTAGAAAACATCTTCCCAATAGATTTTGTAACTTCTATGTCCTAGAAAACCAGGTTTATAGCAGCAGAAAGAAACTTGCTGAAAATGGCAAAACCTGACCGGTACGCGTACATGAGAATTGTCGATTTTTTGAAATTTCAATTTTCTTCTTTAATTAAGGTTTATATTCAAGAAAACAACTAGAAAACATGTTCCCAACTGATTTTGTAACTTCTATGTCTTAGAAAACCAGCTTTATAGCAGCAGAAAGAAACTTGCTGAAAATGGCAAAATCTGACAGGTACGCGTACATGAGAATTGTCGATTTTTTGAAATTTCAATTTTCTTCTTTAATTAAGGTTTATATTCAAGAAAACAACTAGAAAACATGTTCCCAACATATTTTGTAACTTCTATGTCCTAGAAAACCAGGTGTATAGCAACAGAAAGAAACTTGCTGAAAATGGCAAAATCTGACAGGTACGCGTACATGAGAATTGTCGATTTTTTGAAATTTCAATTTTCTTCTTTAATTAAGGTTTATATTCAAGAAAACAACTAGAAAACATGTTCCCAACTGATTTTGTAACTTCTCTGTCCTAGAAAACCAGGTTTATAGCAGCAGAAAGAAACTTGCTGAAAATGGCAAAATCTGACAGGTACGCGTACATGAGAATTGTCGATTTTTTGAAATTTCAATTTTCTTCTTTAATTAAGGTTTATATTCAAGAAAACAACTAGAAAACATGTTCCCAACTGATTTTGTAACTTCTATGTCTTAGAAAACCAGCTTTATAGCAGCAGAAAGAAACTTGCTGAAAATGGCAAAATCTGACAGGTATGCGTACATGAGAATTGTCGATTTTTTGAAATTTCAATTTTCTTCTTTAATTAAGGTTTATATTCAAGAAAACCACTAGAAAACATGTTCCCAACTGATTTTGTAACTGCTATGTCTTAGAAAACCAGGTTTATAGCAGCTGAAAGAAACTTGCTGAAAATGGCAAAATCTGACAGGTACGCGTACATGAGAATTGTCGATTTTTTGAAAATTCAATTTTCTTCTTTAATTAATGTTTATATTTAAGAAAACAACTAGAAAACATGTTCCCAACAGATTTTGTAACTTCTATGTCCTAGAAAACCAGGTTTATAGCAGCAGAAAGAAACTTGCTGAAAATGGCAAAATCTGACAGGTACGCGTACATGAGAATTGTCGATTTTTTGAAATTTCAATTTTCTTCTTTAATTAATGTTTATATTCAAGAAAACAACTAGAAAACATCTTCCCAATAGATTTTGTAACTTCTATGTCCTAGAAAACCAGGTTTATAGCAGCAGAAAGAAACTTGCTGAAAATGGCAAAACCTGACCGGTACGCGTACATGAGAATTGTCGATTTTTTGAAATTTCAATTTTCTTCTTTAATTAAGGTTTATATTCAAGAAAACAACTAGAAAACATGTTCCCAACTGATTTTGTAACTTCTATGTCTTAGAAAACCAGCTTTATAGCAGCAGAAAGAAACTTGCTGAAAATGGCAAAATCTGACAGGTACGCGTACATGAGAATTGTCGATTTTTTTAAATTTCAATTTTCTTCTTTAATTAATGTTTATATTCAAGAAAACAACTAGAAAACATCTTCCCAATAGATTTTGTAACTTCTATGTCCTAGAAAACCAGGTTTATAGCAGCAGAAAGAAACTTGCTGAAAATGGCAAAACCTGACCGGTACGCGTACATGAGAATTGTCGATTTTTTGAAATTTCAATTTTCTTCTTTAATTAAGGTTTATATTCAAGAAAACAACTAGAAAACATGTTCCCAACTGATTTTGTAACTTCTATGTCTTAGAAAACCAGCTTTATAGCAGCAGAAAGAAACTTGCTGAAAATGGCAAAATCTGACAGGTACGCGTACATGAGAATTGTCGATTTTTTGAAATTTCAATTTTCTTCTTTAATTAAGGTTTATATTCAAGAAAACAACTAGAAAACATGTTCCCAACATATTTTGTAACTTCTATGTCCTAGAAAACCAGGTGTATAGCAACAGAAAGAAACTTGCTGAAAATGGCAAAATCTGACAGGTACGCGTACATGAGAATTGTCGATTTTTTGAAATTTCAATTTTCTTCTTTAATTAAGGTTTATATTCAAGAAAACAACTAGAAAACATGTTCCCAACTGATTTTGTAACTTCTCTGTCCTAGAAAACCAGGTTTATAGCAGCAGAAAGAAACTTGCTGAAAATGGCAAAATCTGACAGGTACGCGTACATGAGAATTGTCGATTTTTTGAAATTTCAATTTTCTTCTTTAATTAAGGTTTATATTCAAGAAAACAACTAGAAAACATGTTCCCAACTGATTTTGTAACTTCTCTGTCCTAGAAAACCAGGTTTATAGCAGCAGAAAGAAACTTGCTGAAAATGGCAAAATCTGACAGGTACGCGTACATGAGAATTGTCGATTTTTTGAAATTTCAATTTTCTTCTTTAATTAAGGTTTATATTCAAGAAAACAACTAGAAAACATGTTCCCAACTGATTTTGTAACTTCTATGTCTTAGAAAACCAGCTTTATAGCAGCAGAAAGAAACTTGCTGAAAATGGCAAAATCTGACAGGTATGCGTACATGAGAATTGTCGATTTTTTGAAATTTCAATTTTCTTCTTTAATTAAGGTTTATATTCAAGAAAACCACTAGAAAACATGTTCCCAACTGATTTTGTAACTGCTATGTCTTAGAAAACCAGGTTTATAGCAGCTGAAAGAAACTTGCTGAAAATGGCAAAATCTGACAGGTACGCGTACATGAGAATTGTCGATTTTTTGAAAATTCAATTTTCTTCTTTAATTAATGTTTATATTTAAGAAAACAACTAGAAAACATGTTCCCAACAGATTTTGTAACTTCTATGTCCTAGAAAACCAGGTTTATAGCAGCAGAAAGAAACTTGCTGAAAATGGCAAAATCTGACAGGTACGCGTACATGAGAATTGTCGATTTTTTGAAATTTCAATTTTCTTCTTTAATTAATGTTTATATTCAAGAAAACAACTAGAAAACATCTTCCCAATAGATTTTGTAACTTCTATGTCCTAGAAAACCAGGTTTATAGCAGCAGAAAGAAACTTGCTGAAAATGGCAAAACCTGACCGGTACGCGTACATGAGAATTGTCGATTTTTTGAAATTTCAATTTTCTTCTTTAATTAAGGTTTATATTCAAGAAAACAACTAGAAAACATGTTCCCAACTGATTTTGTAACTTCTATGTCTTAGAAAACCAGCTTTATAGCAGCAGAAAGAAACTTGCTGAAAATGGCAAAATCTGACAGGTACGCGTACATGAGAATTGTCGATTTTTTTAAATTTCAATTTTCTTCTTTAATTAATGTTTATATTCAAGAAAACAACTAGAAAACATCTTCCCAATAGATTTTGTAACTTCTATGTCCTAGAAAACCAGGTTTATAGCAGCAGAAAGAAACTTGCTGAAAATGGCAAAACCTGACCGGTACGCGTACATGAGAATTGTCGATTTTTTGAAATTTCAATTTTCTTCTTTAATTAAGGTTTATATTCAAGAAAACAACTAGAAAACATGTTCCCAACTGATTTTGTAACTTCTATGTCTTAGAAAACCAGCTTTATAGCAGCAGAAAGAAACTTGCTGAAAATGGCAAAATCTGACAGGTACGCGTACATGAGAATTGTCGATTTTTTTAAATTTCAATTTTCTTCTTTAATTAAGGTTTATATTCAAGAAAACAACTAGAAAACATGTTCCCAACATATTTTGTAACTTCTATGTCCTAGAAAACCAGGTGTATAGCAACAGAAAGAAACTTGTGAAAATGGCAAAATCTGACAGGTACGCGTACATGAGAATTGTCGATTTTTTGAAATTTCAATTTTCTTCTTTAATTAAGGTTTATATTCAAGAAAACAACTAGAAAACATGTTCCCAACTGATTTTGTAACTTCTATGTCTTAGAAAACCAGCTTTATAGCAGCAGAAAGAAACTTGCTGAAAATGGCAAAATCTGACAGGTACGCGTACATGAGAATTGTCGATTTTTTTAAATTTCAATTTTCTTCTTTAATTAAGGTTTATATTCAAGAAAACAACTAGAAAACATGTTCCCAACATATTTTGTAACTTCTATGTCCTAGAAAACCAGGTGTATAGCAACAGAAAGAAACTTGTGAAAATGGCAAAATCTGACAGGTACGGGTACATGAGAATTGTCGATTTTTTGAAATTTCAATTTTCTTCTTTAATTAAGGTTTATATTCAAGAAAACAACTAGAAAACATGTTCCCAACAGATTTTGTAACTTCTACGTCCTAGAAAACCAGGTTTATAGCAGCAGAAAGAAACTTGCTGAAAATGGCAAAATCTGACAGGTATGCGTACATGAGAATTGTCGATTTTTTGAAATTTCAATTTTCTTCTTTAATTAAGGTTTATATTCAAGAAAACCACTAGAAAACATGTTCCCAACTGATTTTGTAACTTCTATGTCTTAGAAAACCAGGTTTATAGCAGCTGAAAGAAACTTGCTGAAAATGGCAAAATCTGACAGGTACGCGTACATGAGAATTGTCGATTTTTTGAAAATTCAATTTTCTTCTTTAATTAATGTTTATATTTAAGAAAACAACTAGAAAACATGTTCCCAACAGATTTTGTAACTTCTATGTCCTAGAAAACCAGGTTTATAGCAGCAGAAAGAAACTTGCTGAAAATGGCAAAATCTGACAGGTACGCGTACATGAGAATTGTCGATTTTTTGAAATTTCAATTTTCTTCTTTAATTAATGTTTATATTCAAGAAAACAACTAGAAAACATCTTCCCAATAGATTTTGTAACTTCTATGTCCTAGAAAACCAGGTTTATAGCAGCAGAAAGAAACTTGCTGAAAATGGCAAAATCTGACAGGTACGCGTACATGAGAATTGTCGATTTTTTTAAATTTCAATTTTCTTCTTTAATTAAGGTTTATATTCAAGAAAACAACTAGAAAACATGTTCCCAACATATTTTGTAACTTCTATGTCCTAGAAAACCAGGTGTATAGCAACAGAAAGAAACTTGTGAAAATGGCAAAATCTGACAGGTACGCGTACATGAGAATTGTCGATTTTTTGAAATTTCAATTTTCTTCTTTAATTAAGGTTTATATTCAAGAAAACAACTAGAAAACATGTTCCCAACTGATTTTGTAACTTCTCTGTCCTAGAAAACCAGGTTTATAGCAGCAGAAAGAAACTTGCTGAAAATGGCAAAATCTGACAGGTACGCGTACATGAGAATTGTCGATTTTTTGAAATTTCAATTTTCTTCTTTAATTAAGGTTTATATTCAAGAAAACAACTAGAAAACATGTTCCCAACTGATTTTGTAACTTCTCTGTCCTAGAAAACCAGGTTTATAGCAGCAGAAAGAAACTTGCTGAAAATGGCAAAATCTGACAGGTACGCGTACATGAGAATTGTCGATTTTTTGAAATTTCAATTTTCTTCTTTAATTAAGGTTTATATTCAAGAAAACAACTAGAAAACATGTTCCCAACAGATTTTGTAACTTCTATGTCCTAGAAAACCAGGTTTATAGCAGCAGAAAAAAACTTGCTGAAAATGCCCAAATCTGACAGGTACGCGTACATGAGAATTGTCGATTTTTTCAAATTGCAATTTTCTTCTTTAATTAAGGTTTATATTCAAGAAAACAACTAGAAAACATGTTCCCAACTGATTTTGTCACTTCTACGTCCTAGAAAACCAGGTTTATAGCAGCAGAAAGAAACTTGCTGAAAATGGCAAAATCTGACAGGTACGCGTACATGAGAATTGTCGATTTTTTTAAATTGCAATTTTCTTCTTTAATTAAGGTTTATATTCAAGAAAACAACTAGAAAACATGTTGCAAATTGATTTTGTAACTTCTATGTCCTAGAAAACTAGGGTTATCACAGCAGAAAGAAACTTGCTAAGTAGACTAAAAGTAGTAACAGTAGACAAAAATTACATGCAATTCTAACAAGTAGTTTTTGAGCCTAAAAGTGACTGACAGACAGACAGTAGACAAAAAGATACTCAATTATAATGTAGATAATCAACAAGAGAATCGAAGCGATTTACAGGAAATTGAGAAAGAAAATCAAGAAACTACGTACATTCTTGTATTAACTCTTAGGCTGATACAGTGTTACATTGGTCTTACACAAGGTTTTATCCAAATAAAACTCACTCCAACTAATCTCCTCTTGATCCTACACTTTCGTTTTCAGAATTATGTCCGCGCTATTCTCATGCATGTCAAATTTAACACATGAACTCTCAGACAGCCAATTTCCTCTGGCTGTATCCTTGAATGGATTCAAGTTCGCTCAATATGAAAAACAATGTGTAACAACACGGAGTGCAACTTGGAGAATATATAGATAAATCTGACCTTAATTCATGGCAATTAATCTTGTATGATTGTGGAAAATCAGGTTTATGACATAATACATATATTTGCAACTATACAGAAACTTTGGACATTGGAATTTAGTTATGTTATAAAATGTTTGAATATTCAAGAGTTGTTTAAATCTAAATATCCTTTTAGTATTTATCAACCTTCTTTAGGTTCAATCCACTCTAAGATGTAGATAATATAACATCAATTTTAGAGCAAATTAATTAACATTGCAAATTTTGAGAGAGTTTTCTATAAGATTAAGCTGATCAAATTTAACAATGAGCCAACTCTGTCTTTCAGATCTGGCCATTCTTTTAACTTTTATGTATCTTGGGTTTACTTTCGGTAGCCTCATAGCTGTCACTCCTGCTATGTTGTACCTTAGTCATCACATTACATGAGCAGTGTTTTTGACAAAGGGAGAAGAATTGCTGTTTTCTGGGTCGGCTGTTGTTTTGTGTTGGTTATATCTGGAAATTTTAAATTCTCAAATCGTTCAAGGAAACACAGAACTCTCATTCACTAGCAACTCTTTATTTTGGTTGTTCCAACAAGCCATCAATTTGTTATTAATAAAAATTGGTATATGTTAAAGTTAATGTGGTTATCTTGAAGCATTGTTTAGTGTGTATATTGTGGTCTTGCAGGCCGGTAATAATGAAGACAAACACAATGGTATAATAAACAAAAGTGTATTCACAGAAGTATGTTACAGGAGTACACATCATGCGCTTGGGGCTATAACTGCCACACTTCACTGCCCAATGATGCTTAAATGTTACTGTATGTATTGTGTTTGGGTAAGTCCATTTATTCCTGAAATAGGTAGATCAGCTTACCCCATAGCAGTGTATATAAAGGTAATTTATAGAACGCAATATAATGTAGAGATGTAACAGATAAACATGAACTGGAGCAAAGTAAGACATATAACAATGGAATGAATTTTGCAGTTTCCACATTTTATTAATATAATTAATTTTTTTTATATTACAATCTTAATTGTCATCAGTGCGATTTGATCAAGGCTCCATATAATATGATATTACGGGAAAAATGCCCTTCTTCAGGCGTGTGTTCAACTATATTCTGAACGTACAAGGATGGAATTTTACATTCTTTTTGATATTGCCCTTCCCTCTAAAACTTGATCTAAAGTTTGCATTTTGCTTCTATACAATATATTAATTGCTTCCCTGCTGACCACAACATGGTTTGTGCTGCCATCGTCAAAATGATATTTATCATCTTGTCTAGACAGCCAGATAACTCGGAATCACACGGAGACAAAGGAAGCAATGAAAAACAACGAATTCCATTTAAAATAAAAATCCTTTATTCCCTGTAAAACAGGTAAAAAATCAAGTTATGTTAGCGGGGGTCAGAATCTGCGAGGCGAAGCGCCCTTGAATTTTGTTTACAAACTGCAGGAAAAATGGCGACGGTTCAAAAAACCACCAAAAGAACAAGTCTCTAGCAAGTCACGCTAACGAGAGTGGGTGATAATTATTATTAGAATAAATAAATCGAAAATGAAGAATTAAAGCAGGATAAAACTAGCTAAAATCCTCATAGGAGAACGCAGAATAAAAAAGGAATGAAGAAAAAGAAAGACGAAAAGAAAAACATGTCGTAGCGAGCATGAAATGCAAACTAAAGAAAAAAGCGGTGAAGGGATGAATCTGTCCCTGATGGAAAGAAGGGCCGGGTACGAAACATGACATGGTCGTCTTCAAGACCAATGTCAACAGATACTTGTCAAGCCGTCTTCTTAAGTAATCAAATTCTGCCAATTCCTCTCATGATATTGTTCACCATCAAAAGCATAGTTTACGAACAAACCATATTTATATATTTATAAATTTACAGTAATGGGAAAGATATTTTGAGTGAGTAAATCGTTCGTTTAGAAAAGTGAAAAATGTGGAAAAGTGGAAAAGGTTTGTTCAAAATTCTATTTATTGTGTGTGGTTGTGTGTTTACCTTTTCGCGGTTCGGCTGGAATTGTAGAGAGAGCAGTCGTGCTTAAGGGATTTTGAGCTTGGCGTGTTTCTTGAGGTGCACCCACAGCAGTCCTTGTTTACCACTCGTTGTTTTTGTTGTTGTTGTCGCCATCTTCACGGAGTCTAGGCACGAAACGTTCGGCCAGATGAACTCGGAATTTTGGTTGTCGAGTTCGTTGTTTTATTAGAAATTGACGTATCACACTGGCTCACTAAGTGTATCTATCGTTTTGAACGAGCAGGAATCATTTTCATTGGTCGAAAATGCTGAGTTAACATGTTTATGTAAAATAATGTTCTTTTTTATTTCGAGGAAGTCCGTTGTGTCTGTGCAGACTTAGGAGAAAGCAATTGATTTGTAGTGAATCTCATTCAACCCAGATAGAAAAAAGAAGAATTAAAAAAAAAAATAAGAGGAAAAAGTAAGCCGAACGAACGGAGAAAGAAAGAGAGTATAGCATCTTTTTCACGTTCGCTCATCTCACATGTCTATTAACTCATCTACCACGAACTCACCCCCTTAAAGTACAACCCTTCCTCATCGTGGTAAGTGAACGAGTCAACACAACGTTTCACCAAAATAAATGTGTCACTTTATTCTTCTGTTCGCGTCCACCTCTAACGCATCTCCCAAAATCACGCTCCGTCGTGCTCCTTATAGCAGCGACATCTCACACATGCTAATGAGCACGCCAAAGCTGCCCGCTGCCGTTTTCTCTTTAAAAAGAAAAAAAAACTTTTCGCAAGTGGGCGTTTCCGGGTTCGTGTCCGCAGCTCTCCTCCGCACAAGCAGCAAACCAAACGCCTTCTCTTCGGACAAGAATCTTGGTCCACAGCAGTCGGCTGCCTCTCCTGCTCTCCACTACAGTAAGTCGAGTGGTAATATGGTAGTGTTAGAGATATCCGGCTAACAAGGCTCTGGTAAAAACCCAGAAAGAGTCGGTATCGAGATGTGCTTATGGCAAGCAAAGATGCGGAAACGCAAATTAATGGAGTGAAAGTGACAACGTTGTTTCTGCGTCATTTTTTTGTGTATTGTGGACCGAACCTTCCCCGACTTTGCATGTATAGTAGTTATATAAAGGGCCTATTTTGTTTAAATGTACACGTAGTATCATGCGTTAGATTTAGTTGGGGTTTGGCTTCGCGCACGAGCACTCAAGTCTGAACTGTTACATCTGCTCAAAATCAAGATTAATACTTGTAAACATATTTTGGCGCCAAAAATACGATTCAAGACGAGTTTCCGTTTTGATCGCCTCTTGATAAGATGTTATCCTGTGCTAGCCATTTCACTACAAGCTTCAGGCTAGAATGGAACTCCAGAATACAGCATTTATTTTTCAACAAAAGACAGCCTACTGAAAATTTCTCGTTGTGTTCCAGTTTTCTCTTGAATAAATGTGGATACCTATTTAGCTATGGAAATGTGGTCTTATTAATGAAAGATGATGACCCCTTTTCTGGGTCAATATTAAATTTCAATCAGATGCTGCCAGATACAACTTACTCTACGAAATCACGTTCTTCATCCTGACTTTTTTTCTAACCAACCAACCGCATAACCTCTCCATCAAAAACCTAAAAATGCAACTGCTAAGCCTTGCTGCTCTCGGTGTAAAACTTGCAATCTTGCAGGTTAACGAATAGCTGTGACCAACAAGAAGAAACTTCATGCAGACCAGACAATCCTGAGGCACGATCTTCGTGAGCTCAATGCAGAAGTCTGACTCGCTCAGCATAAAACAACAACAAACTCATACAAGGTAATTGCTTAGTTTCCACAACGAAACATTTAATAACAGAGTGATGTAGAGAGAATTTCTTGCTTTATCTTTGGTTTGTCGCGTCGTCATACCAGCCGAGCTTCTGCTTGGCTTCATTCTGGCAACCTAGGTTATGTCTTGAACCATCGGAACCTTCTTTGTCAGATTGAGGTATGGTGCAACTCGGTTCTAGGAGATGCACCCTCCCAGGTATAAGCTCCTCCTTTGGAAGGAGATTAGTTGGTTAATTGCCAGGTGTCTGAGGCGTCTCTACCGGGCAATATTGACGAGTCCGTTGCTTCATGACCAAGTTTGAACTCGTGCAAGAAAATTGCTAGGTGTTTCTTTGTTTCTATAGTCCTTTTAATAAACACAATTCAGAGCCCCCTAACATTTCAGAGCCCCCTAACATTTAAGTTAATCTAATAACTGAGGGATTGTGTTTAATATAGCATAGAGTTTTACTTGCCTCCCCACGAGTACTACTGCCACACCTTCAAGATCGACTGCATAATCTCGTGGGTATGATCTCAGTAGACGTTGCTAGTCTTTCTCTACTCTATCGTTATTCTCATGGAAAGTTCTTGGCTGAGCTTCAATCTCTGGTTCCTCCCTGTAAAACATTCACAGCAAGAACTTGTCTCACTTCCACCATTGCAAAGAACTTTGCTTTCTTCCTGCATATGCCTACCCTCAATTGCTTCCCTGTTGGCCACAGAAGGATTTATCCTCTGCTAACTAAATTGAGAACATATACTACACTATGATCCTAGCCAGAAGGCCATGCATTCTTTAAAATTGTATATTCCACTAACATATCCAAATAAGCATTTATTTTAAAATTGTGTGAACACTTTTTGAATAATACACGACCCAACATTAGCCATCATTTTTATACGATACAAGATTCAAGTTTAACGGAATAATATAATCTGAAGAGGAGATATTTCCCGAAATATTATGATATACGGGTTCCACAATTACATCTAAAGTTAGAAAAGTCACACTGACCGCAAGTAAGATTTATATATATATATATATATATATATATGTGAAAAATGACAAACGGAAAACAAGTTAAAGTGCGGAAGAAAAACAAAAACAAGAGATTTTGACCGGTTTCGTTCTGTTGGAGAACGTCTTCTCCGGTCAAAATCTCTTGTTTTTGTTTTTCTCCTGCACTTTAACTTGTTTTCCGTTTGTCATTTTTCACACATTTTGTCCACCACGACATTTCTTTTTCATGAATTATCGTGTACCTTACCCCATATATATATATATATATATATATATATATATATATATATATAAATTATAAAAAAATAAAAATAAATAATTTAAACAAAGCAAAGAAACTTATTTCTACTTTTACCTACACAGTTTATTCAATAAATAACAACAAATAATAGTTAATAATATTTCCTTTTTCAAAACCAATATGTAAATATTAGGAAGTTTCATCAGATGTCCTCCTGGCTTGGCAGGCTGATAGCAGGCTCAAGGCGTTTCGATGAATAGTGCGGACAGAGAGGCACTGGTAAATCCAAGTCAATTTACAATGATCTCCGGCGCCTCATTAACAGACCAAGACTGTTGAGGAAGTCTCGCGTGGCAGAGCCTATCACTCCACTCGTCTCCACAGGGATTGGTTTTATTTTCCTCTTGCTTTCAGTCCGACTTCTATCTACCTGGCATATTTCCGCATTGTTAATAACCTTCTATAAATTCTCTCTCTATATATATAGATATATATGTATATATAATATGCTAAAGCAATTTCATGTTCGTACGAATGTTATCACTGTCCCCACTTTTGTTATAAGATGGGATCGCCCGATTGCGGAAGATGCAATGCAAACTAATATTTTTTTAAATTTTATTTGATGTCGCTGTTGTGGAACTAAACTAAAATACACTTTCTTGGCCTCAAAGTGTATATGAAAAACAAAAATTTCAAACTAATTTGGGGATATCTTAAGTAGGAGGGTCCCTAGGGTAAATGTGGTATTGTGGTGACTGAGATGATTCTAGTTGAGAGTAGGATAGACATCTTTTATCATTTTTGACCAAGGATGACTGACAACCCCCAAGTATCCCTACACTTTTGATGGCCTTGCGCCTAATTTGTTCCAAATGTTATCTTTTATATTTTGTGAAAATAAATATTTCAAAGTGTAGTATCTGTTCTGTCCAAATATGGCACAATAATATCGTAGCGTCTAGATGTCTATAGAATGGAAATATGTCAGAAACTCCTTTTAAGCATGCCGGCAATATACAAAAGATGAAGGATAAACCTGTGGAATTTCCACGGGTCTCACTATTGTAAATACTATTAGTTCTTTTCTCAGATTTTTAATAAAATACTTTATATTCTTATTCTAAATTAATTAAAGAATTGTGATGAAGATGCTGACATAGTTTTTGTTACAGACATATATTATTTATTTTGAGACGTTTTCTTTCTTATTTGTTTTTTTTTTTTAAGTTCACCGATTCAGACATTATTTTATATAAATATTAGTGCAAACACTGGAAGAGAATAATTTTTTTCCGTCAGTTTTGACGGAGGGTGTACCCTTGCAAAAAAAATGATGATAATGCCTAATTGAAATGTGTCCAGCTAGCGTTAATAAATTTTCCTCCTAAGATGGTCTTTCATCTGAAATGTGAAGCAGCATTTGATTCTGTATAAAAAGTATGTACCAATAGAATTAGTGCGATATAGTCAACAATCTATATAATGATACGCTAAGGTAATTTCATGTTCGTACGTACGTTATCACCCAACACCCTTTTTCTCTTTATTGAAAGATAGGATCGCCCGATCACCAAAGATGTAATGCTACAAACTTTTTTTTTTTTTAATTTCATCTGTTGTCAAACGTGAAACTCAAACTAAAATGCACTTTTTTGGCCTTCGGGCTAGAATCAAAGCGTAGTATTATTAATATCGTGGGATCTACGTTAACGCCGGATTCCCATAGAATGGAAATATGTTATAAACTCCTACAAGGGTTTTGGAGATAGACCCCCATAATCAAATATATTCTGAAACTACATTAACCAGAGTGGTTATATAAGTATGTTTCAGTTTGAACAAAGGTGGTACAATAATAATGTGGGGTCTGCATTTGCGCCTAAACGTCCCTAGAATGGAAATATGTCATATACTCTTTTTACGCAGGGCAGCAATACACAACAGATGGAAGATACAACTGTGGAATTTCCACGGAACATGCTAGTATATATATATTAAACACAATGCTTCATGCAAACTACATCAACCTCTTATGTATAAATTCATTTTTGAGAAAGTTTTGAACTTGGAAAATGTTAATTCTAACATTTTTATTTTATTTTCTGTAAATAAAAACATATTTTACTTACCCACGACCTCCACCGCAGCAGCATAACAGAGAGTTCCTCCGCTGGTTTCCCATGCGTAAACGTCTTGGCGAAGTCTGCAGAGCACAATTTTGCATATATGTGAACTTGATATGCATATGTTTTTATGTGCACTCATTGATATTTCATATTGCTTTACTTGGTGAGACGTTCAAAGTACTTTTGACAAGTTATGGAAAGGTTGTTGTTTAGAATAAAATAGCCGAACCACGAATTGTTTTGTTTGTTGTCTTTGAAAATTGCCTAAAAAAAATCATTTGTAATAGAATATTTTTTTTTTATAACGACTGCTATTGATATATGCCTCCTTTCAGTTTCAAAAGATGTAAGGATGCCTATGCAGGAAATCTATAGTGAAGCAAGGGTTGCGCAATAATCAACCGCAGATCTGAATCACTACTGGTTGTGTCCAGTGGAAAGAAGTTCAGGACGACTGGAAGCAATGCTGGCATAAGCAGAGAAAATGTTATTTCAGAGATTTATACATATATATATATATATATATATATATATATATATATATATTTATTCCGAGAGACAATGAATACTCCCCCTCCTCTATAAGGATGCCTGTGCGGGGAGTTTATAGGACAAAGCAAGTTTGTGCAGATCACCCAACAGCAGATCACATGTACCAGTATTGGTTGAATCTAGTGGCAAGAAGTCTACGAATACAGGAAGCAATACTGACATATGTAGACAAAAGCTATTTATTATTTCCTTTTCCTAGACTAGTTACACAATAAAGGTTGGGGAGTCTAGCCATCCTACTGTTTAATCTATAGCTGGAGGGTGAATAAATAAATTCATACCTTTCCCATGAATATATAAAAGACCTCCTTTCACTCTTAAGAGACAATAGATACCCTCTGTAAAAATTCCTGCACGGGAAGTCTATAGTGAAGAAAGGGTTGCACAATCCTCAACTGCACCTCTCCAGAACCGGCATTGCTTAAGTCCAGTGGCAAGAAGTCTAGAACGATTGGAAACAATGTTGGCATACATAGAGCAAGACTGGTATTATTTTGAAATGTTCCATCACATAAACTAGTTGCACAACCAAGGCTTGAGAGTCTAGTCTATCTTACTATTTAATCTGCAGCCGGAGGAAGGATGTATATATATATATATATATATATATATATATATATATATATATATATATATATATATATATATATATATATCCAAGCAAGCGTTGTTGAACGTCACAGAATTTTTTCGTTTGTAAATCTTCTTTGTGAGGTTCTCAAACCGTTAAGCTATCCTTCTTGTCTCAGGTGGCAGTCCGTAGAGAATTCACCGATTGTTCTTAATTCGGTCATATATATATATATATATGTGTGTGTGTATATATATATATATATATATATATATATATATATATATATATATATATATATCTTGACTTCTATATGTGATGTTATTAGGGACGCTGATGAAGAGACCTTTTGGAATCATCTAAAGTACAATACAAATTAAAATATTCCAAATCGTTTTAGAAACGATCGTACGCCATCAAAACTTTATATATATATATATATATATATATATATATATATATATATATATATATATATGTGTGTGTATATACATATATGTGTATATATATGTGTGTGTGTGTATATATATATATATATATATATATATATATATATATATATATACACTTTTCTTAAGCGCATTAGTGAAAATGGTGCTGTAACCCCAACGGCTATCCTAAAGATGTTAGCTTTTTTTAACTAGTTTTGTCTGTTTTTTTGTAGCGGTGACAAGTCAAATTAGTCCACCGTGCAAAGACGTTCACCATTATCACAATATTAAATTTCTAACATATTTCAATTTTTCATTTTTAATAAACACCGTTTGATTTCAGTATTTGTTTCTTACTAAATTAGAAAGCAAGATAATTATAACACCCCCAGACTGATCAACTATAAAATCCTCCTCCCTTACCTAAAAAAAAAAATTAATGTTACTTATTAAATTTTTTTGTCGTTTTTTTTTTCAAATACAAAAACAAAACAAAGCATACCCTTTTTGAACTCTACCCTTAACCCTAAGTCCGGGTGGCAACGCCCTACTTAAAAAAAGATATTAACTTGTATAAGCTACTCTCTTTCTTTCTTCGTTCGTTCTTTAGGTAAGTACTAAAATTAAAATAGGATTTTTTTTCATTTCCTGAAAAACGCTAATCTGTAATTATGATTCAGGATATTTGAAAAATAAGAATAAATCAGAAAACGATGCGACTTTTATGTGGTTGGCATAGTTGTGTACATCTAAAACTTGGAATCGTAATTAGTTATTTATTTTCCTGCTTGCACATAACACCTTGGAACTCACTCACTTTTATTCATAAGTTTTCTATTTCTTTTCTTTTTCTTTTCTGGCAATATTTTGTGTCTTTTCTCGTCTAGTCATTTTGGTGCCACTTTGGTTTCTTATTCACATATCATGAATCTACTTTGGTATGGTATCTACCCATACGTTACAATCTACGTCTCAGGAATCTACTTTGATATGCTATATACATCTCACAGTTCAATCAACATGATACAAGAGCAAGGAAAACACTTCTCCTAATTGTTGTCTAAAGAATGTGTGGTTAGAGAGCCTAGAACCCCCTAACCCTAACCTCTAACACCTAATCTCCAACCCCTCACCCTAACTCATAATCCCTAACCCTTAACCCCTAAGCCAAAACCCCTAACCCTAACTCATAATCCCTAACCCTTAACCCCTAAGCCAAAACCCCTAACCCTAACTCATAATCCCTAACCCTTAACCCCTAACCCAAAAGCGCTAACCATAACTCATAATCCCTAACCCTTAACCCCTAACCCAAAATCCCTACCCCTAACTCATAATCCCTAACCCTTAACCCCTAACCCAAAAGCGCTAACCCTAACTCATAATCCCTAACCCTTAACCCTTAACCCAAAACCCCTACCCCTAACTCATAATCCCTAACCCTTAACCCCTAACCAAAAACCCCTACCCCTAACTCATAATCCCTTACCCTTAACCCCTAATCCAAAACCCCTACCCCTAACTCATAATCCCTAACCCTTAACCCCTAACCCAAAAGCGCTAACCCTAACTCATAATCCTTTACCCTTAACCCCTAATCGAAAACCCCTAACCCTAATCCTAACGTTCAAAGAAGAGACTGTGCGACAT
Source organism: Sepiola atlantica (assembly GCA_963556195.1). Lineage (NCBI taxonomy): Eukaryota > Metazoa > Mollusca > Cephalopoda > Sepiida > Sepiolidae > Sepiola > Sepiola atlantica. Next base: position 89,097,599 of record OY744532.1, read on the forward strand.
GTAAGCCAATTATTCAACGAGACGTCGTTGAAGGCTCAGTAATCTATTCCGACAAATAGAAAGCTTACACTAACCTAAACTAATTCAGTTTTAATCATTTTTCCGTAAATCATCAGCAAAATCTCGTTGATCCCAACACCAGATACAAAAGGAATTGAAAGATCCTGGCTTGACGTGAAGATTTGTATATAGAAAAAAATGAGAGGCATACAGTGTAGATATTTCTTTTTTGTAGATATCAAGCCAAAGATATCAAACCATTATTTGAATTAAGGTACAGTTATCAGTTGTTGATTATAGTTAATAAAGTTTGGCAAATTCTTACAGTAAGTAGACTGGATTGAGTTACAAAAATAATCATTTTTTCCTACATCATCATCATCATCATCATCAATTCGTCAGCATTCAATTACCATGGACAACAGGGTGCGCATTTTACATATCTTTCCTCCTCTTTATGGGCAGCAATAGTCGGATTAATAGAGCCACACTAGAGTCCAGGCCGATATTTGTTTATTTAAATGTTGTCAAACAGACAATAACAGAATAATAAATATGATAAAGTGTTCGACCATAGTCGAGGGCGACCGGGAGGCTCCCTTTTTATCAGCTACTACATCGAAGTGTAGGGGAGCGAGCAACTCCTTTCTCAAGGTGACAACTCCCCCCCCCCCCCCAAAAAAAAAATACTCCTAACGAACAGAGAAAGAAAGAGAGTAGCTAGTCTCTTTTAAGGGGGCCGTTGCCACTCACACTTTAGGTAAGTGCTAAAGTTAAGACAGTTTTTTTTTAAGTTGCTGAAAAACGCTAATCTTTAGTTATAATTGCACTAACCCTAACTCTAACCCTTACCCTAACCCTAACCCTAAACCAACCCTAACCATAACCCTATCCATTGATCCTCACCTTATTTACAAGGAGGTATCAAGTACAATTTCTTGAGTCTTTAGTATGACTCGACCGAGGATTGAACCCTGCCCCCCCCCCCGGCCCATTTGGGAACATTCTAACTATTATGCCAAATGGGCATTGTCTTATACATGAAGTAAAATCGACCCTCCCCCTGTGTAACGAGATTACCTCGGGGTGATCGAAAAAAGCAGGATAGTGAATAGAAATGACAGATGGTAAGGTGGTGTAGATCATGAGTTTGGGAAGGCGACACGTTTGGAATGCGACTGTGATTGTTTTGATTACTGCAAGGTTAAGGCTCACATTTTAATTGTTAACATTCGTTTCGTTTTCCTTTTGAAGTTTGCTTATTTAGGAATGTATACAAAAACAATTACAGCCGTACGTCACCGATTGAGGGTAGATCAAGGAAAAAAGAGAACAGACTTGACAATTAAAGCGAGCAGACGTTCCATGTCTTACTTCCTCAGCTTGAGGTTGGGGAGTTGATTGTAACCATGCAATAAATTGTAAACTATATATAAAAAAAAACTTTCGGGTTTCCGATTTCTTCATTTCTGCTGCAACCCCTTTCGATTTGGGGGCAGGTAAAAGACAGGAGACAATTTTACATTTGTACTTTTGTAATTAATAGCTTTTTTAACTACAATCTACATAAAACATCTGCTTCATCAAATGTTAGTCCGTCTTCTTAAAAAAGAGTAATTTTCAATCGATTTAATCGATTTTTATATCTAATCCTGTTCAATATTTTATTTTTTAATAAGTTATGAATAAAGGAAGGCAGGGAAGTTGTTACCACCACAGTTAGAAGTCTTAATAATGCTACTGAAATCACCGGACACTTATTTAATAACACATCATTTTTTTTTGATCTTCACTGACAAAAAAAGAGAGAAAGAAAGGCTTATTGCCAATCAAATAATAGAGAAAGCCAACGTACATCATTAGCAAGACATCAATGGTAAAAATCTGTTACAAGAACGCACAGTTATTTACTACAGGTATTGAAAGAAGCGGGGAATACTGCAAATCTATGAATACTTCTTATCACTCAGATTCCAGGAAATACCATCTGTTGTTGCTAGTGAAGAATTAAAAACAATATTCAGTAATAAAAATGTTAGACAAAGAGAAGGGGGTCCACCTTTCGTTCTTAATCAATAGTATTAAAAGAATTTTAAAAGAAATCAGTCATAAAAAATTGAGATGGGGGTCCACCTTTAGTGCTTAATCAATAGTATTAAAAGAATTTTAAAAGAAATCAGTCATAAAAAATTGAGATGGGGGTCCACCTTTAGTGCTTAATCAATAGTATTAAAAGAATTTTAAAAGAAATCAGTCATAAAAAATTGAGATGGGGTCCACCTTTAGTGCTTAATCAATAGTATTAAAAGAATTTTAAAAGAAATCAGTCACAAAAAATTGAGATGGGGGTCCACCTTTAGTGCTTAATCAATAGTATTAAAAGAATTTAAAAAGAAATCAGTCATAAAAAATTGAAATGGGGGTCCACCTTTAGTGCTTAATCAATAGTATTAAAAGAATTTTAAAAGAAATCAGTCATAAAAAATTGAGATGGGGTCCACCTTTAGTGCTTAATCAATAGTATTAAAAGAATTTTAAAAGAAATCAGTCATAAAAAATTGAGATGGGGGTCCACCTTTAGTGCTTAATCAATAGTATTAAAAGAATTTTAAAAGAAATCAGTCATAAAAAATTGAGATGGGGGTCCACCTTTAGTGCTTAATCAATAGTATTAAAAATTAAGATGGAGTCTACCTTCAGTGCTTAATCAATAGTATTAAAAGAATTTAAAAAGAAATCAGTCATAAAAAATTGAGATCGGGTCTACCTTCAGTGCTTAATCAATAATATTAAAAGAATTTTAAAAGAAATCAGTCATTAAAAATTTAGATGGGGGTCCACCTTTAGTGCTTAATCAATAGTATTAAAAGAATTTAAAAAGAAATCAGTCATTAAAAATTAAGATGGGGTCTACCTTCAGTGCTTAATCAATAGTATTAAAAGAATTTTAAAAGAAATCAGTCATAAAAAATTGAGATGGGGGTCCACCTTTAGTGCTTAATCAATAGTATTAAAATAATTTATAAAGAAATCAGTTATTAAAAATTAAGATGGGGTCTACCTTCAGTGCTTAATCAATAGTATTAAAAGAATTTTAAAAGAAATCAGTCATAAAAAATTGAGATGGGGTCTACCTTCAGTGCTTAATCAATAGTATTAAAATAATTTATAAAGAAATCAGTTATTAAAAATTAAGATGGGGTCTACCTTCAGTGCTTAATCAATAGTATTAAAAGAATTTTAAAAGAAATCAGTCATAAAAAATTTAGATGGGGGTCCACCTTTAGTGCTTAATCAATAGTGTTAAAAGAATTTAAAAAGAAATCAGTCATAAAAAATTGAGATGAGGTCTACCTTCAGTGCTTAATCAATAGTATTAAAAGAATTTTAAAAGAAATCAGTCATAAGAAATTTAGATGGGGGTCCACCTTTAGTGCTTAATCAATAGTGTTAAAAGAATTTAAAAAGAAATCAGTCATTAGAAATTGAGATGGAGGTCCACCTTTAGTGCTTAATCAATAGTGTTAAAAGAATTTAAAAAGAAATCAATCATTAGAAATTGAGATGGGGGTCCACCTTTAGTGCTTAATCAATAGGGTTAAAATAATTTATAAAGAAATCAGTTATTAAAAATTAAGATGGGGTCTACCTTCAGTGCTTAATCAATAGTATTAAAAGAATTTTAAAAGAAATCAGTCATAAAAAATTGAGATGGGGGTCCACCTTTAGTGCTTAATCAATAGTATTAAAATAAGTTATAAAGAAATCAGTTATTAAAAATTAAGATGGGGTCTACCTTCAGTGCTTAATCAATAGTATTAAAAGAATTTTAAAAGAAATCAGTCATAAAAAATTGAGATGGGGTCTACCTTCAGTGCTTAATCAATAGTATTAAAAGAATTTAAAAAGAAATCAGTCATAAAAAATTGAGATGGGGTCTACCTTCAGTGCTTAATCAATAGTATTAAAAGAATTTTAAAAGAAATCAGTCATAAAAAATTGAGATGGGGTCTACCTTCAGTGCTTAATCAATAGTATTAAAAGAATTTTAAAAGAAATCAGTCATAAAAAATTGAGATGGGGTCTACCTTCAGTGCTTAATCAATAGTATTAAAAGAATTTAAAAAGAAATCAGTCATAAAAAATTGAGATGGGGTCTACCTTCAGTGCTTAATCAATAGTATTAAAAGAATTTTAAAAGAAATCAGTCATAAAAAATTGAGATGGGGTCTACCTTCAGTGCTTAATCAATAGTATTAAAAGAATTTAAAAAGAAATCAGTCATTAGAAATTGAGATGGGGGTCTACCTTTAGTGCTTAATCAATAGTGTTAAAAGAATTTAAAAAGAAATCAGTCATTAGAAATTGAGATGGGGGTCCAGCTTTAGTGCTTAATCAATAGTATTAAAAGAATTTTAAAAGAAATCAGTCATTAGAAATTGAGATGGGGGTCCACCTTTAGTGCTTAATCAATAGTATTAAAAGAATTTAAAAAGAAATCAGTCATTAGAAATTGAGATGGGGGTCCAGCTTTAGTGCTTAATCAATAGTGTTAAAAGAATTTAAAAAGAAATCAGTCATTAGAAATTGAGATGGGGGTCCACCTTTAGTGCTTAATCAACAGTAATAAAAGAATTTAAAAAGAAATCAGTCATAAAAATTGAGATGGGGGTCCACCTTTAGTGCTTAATCAATAGTATTAAAAGAATTTAAAAAGAAATCAGTCATAAAAATTGAGATGGAGTTTGCCTTTAGTGCTTAATCAATAGTATTAAAATAATTTTAAAAGAACTCAGTCAAAAAAATTGAGATGGGGATCCACCTTTAGTGCTTAATCAATAGTTTAAAAGAATTTTAAAAGAAATCAGTCAAAAAATTGAGATGGGGGTCCAATTTTAGTGCTTTCAACGATAGTATTTGGAAATTTTAAAAAAAAATCAAAGCAAATTTAGAAGGAACAAAAATCGTCGTCCATGTCCGCTGAGCTTTATTTTGGAAAAATAATATTTTTCTATTTACACCAAAGAGAACATTTATCTGCAAATATTGAAATATTGAAATATAGTATGAAAGATATTTTAAAAATAAAAGCTGAACTGCATACTCTCCTTAAATTGACACACACACTAATTAATTTTTCCTCTAAATTGAACGCCGACAACAGTCTGATCGCAAGGAATTATGCAAAATATTGAATAACCTTGTGCAAGACTTGATTGGTCAGGATATTGGATGCTTTTAGGTGAAGTTTACATGTAAAAGTTTGCAGTGAGGTAGTACTCTCCATGCATCCCTGTACCATGCAATGCACAAAATATAGCTTACATCCGTGCATGGTGAAGAGCTACATCCTTCTTGTGATTACTCTGTCAATATGCATGGGCATAGACAGAACATAGTGAATCTAGAGGAGAAAACCGTGACTACAAAATCCTACTATTCCTCGAATAAGTGTAGTTCTTGTTGCACTCAGCGACAAACTGATCATCTGATTTTGAGGACAGCATGGCTTTACCGATGATAATATGCATTTGACAATGAGAACTGCTTCATGGACTATATGCATATTAGGTGTGCCACATATACAATCAGTCTTAAGGAAAACAAATGTTTCCCCATCAATTGATGGATGACTCAAGTCAAATCTAGTAAGCCAAATCAAATTTGACACCTGTTGAGCTGATTCATGATTAATTGATGAGTAATTTTCATGCCAGATATGAGTGATCTACTGGAGTACAGATAACAATATAACAGAAACATTCGCTAGATGGCAGTTCATCCATCACTAGGGAAGCTGGTGGATTAGTCTCTCTCTCTCTCTTTTTTCTCTCTCCATTAAGAACGTATCTGTATATAAACTAAAAATAAAAACTATATTCTTTTAAAATGGGAATGTTGTCACTTGTTTTCATCAACAAAACAAAAACGATGAATATATGTTTGAACGGAGTAAGTTCGGATAAGAAGCAATGAAATGTCTAGAGAGATGAAATCACCGACAAACTCAAATAAGAAAGACATTGAAGTATCCTTCCTTGCTCTTTATATTCCCTCATCATATAACAGTACCACTGGGACTTATGCAAATCTGGTCAAGTCTAGATGGGAAATGTAGGCTCTATTTCAAAATTACCATAGAATATTTGTGTCATGATGGCCAAATAAATAGATTTCGTTTTTCTGTTTTATAGAAAATCAACACTTCAGATAATTTTAATGCTGAAACACAATATTTATTTTTCATAGTTTGCCCGTAGTTGAGGGAAGGGGTTGTAAGTTGGGGGGGGGGGGACTGTAGGTTCATACGTTTCTCAACGATATCAGTTCATAAAATACCATTATCATTTTGGAATTTTTCCGATGAGGATTGATAATTTGTATTATTTGGATTATTCGGACTATTGTTCTCATCACGGATGTTATTCTCACAACTTTTCGGCCGAAATAACTTCCAACCTTCTTCAGGTGTGTCTCGTCAAACTCGGGAATGTTTATGTAGTACTCAGGAATCTGTATGGAATTTCGAATGGAACCCGTTTTTTAATCCACAGGGGAAGCTTGCTCTCGTTCCATCAGCTATGACTGGGTAGAAGTCTTAAGCAAGGATCCATGGCGCAACGGATATAAGTGCTCAGTAATAATCAGCACTAAGTGACAGTCTTATGGAGGTTTAGTGTTCAATCCTCAGTATGGGCAATACTTAGAATTCGATTACGAAATTAAAAAAGTACTTAAGACTTCTACAAGGTCATGGCTAACGGAATAAGACCAAGCTACCCCTTTGGATTTAATAAACGGTTCCATTCAACATTCCATGCAGATTCCCGGGTCCGACAGAAATATTAATGAGTTCTACAAGATGCCCCTGAAGAATGTCGGATGTTACATTGGCCGAAACGTAGTTTGAATAATCTAAATAATACAAATACCACAATAGATCCGATATGATTTAAACTCGGTAATCTAATTTAAGTAAATCATGCCAACCCCATATACATAGGATTCATAATAAATATTTATATCAACGCTCGTAAGATGAACAAAAATAGCAAGCAATTGTATTAAAAGCTATATTAATACTATTATCATCGCCGAGGAGGTTATTTTTTTGGTCGAGTTAGTTGGTTTGTAACTATGTTTGTTTATGTACAGCCTGGCGTCCACATCGCTTGATCAATTGTCACCAAACTAAGTCCAAATATCGTCATGGTCTAACTTAGAATGGATGTAATTTTGGGATATCTCGGTAAACGGTTAAAGTCACAGTTTTTGCCGATAACTTTGGTTCTGTTTATCGTAGAGACTCTCTACTTGACCCATATTGTAGCCAATGAAGTCTCGCTTCTTATATAGTCTTGATCTGGACCTTTGACAATGATCTTGAAAAGTTTAGTCATGGTCGAAATTTTTACGGAATTTCAACTTCCAATTTTTCCCAATTTGATGTATCTATCTGATAATCTCTGATAACAGAAACCATTATGCAAAATCTCAGCCTGATCAGATGAATATTATTTAAGTTATCAACGTATCCATATTCTTGTCTTGTATGTAAAGTAGGGACAGTTTTCCTGCCATATCTTTGTAGTTACATACTTAGTAGGTACATACTTACATCTGTTTCCTTAGTCATTTATGTCAAACATTGGTTTGTGTTTTTAAAAAATAAAAAATTGTATTTCAGATCGATTTTAATATTTAATCCTGATCGATTTGTTTGATTACTCATAAATAAAGGAAGGTTGGGTTAGGGTTAGGGTTAGGGTTAGGGTGAGTTTTTACTCTCACACTCAGATCTACCACCACTGTCACACATAAACATTGGGAACAAATTTAATGCCGAAACACAATATTTATGTTTCCCATTTTACCTAGAGCTGGGGGAAATTGCAACTTCATAGCTTTCCCAACAATATTATTCATCTATTTCTTTTTTAATGGAAATCACTCCAGATAAGGCATGAAACCATTTGGTGTAAAGAGCTAAAAAAAGAAAATACTACTTCATGGTCAAAAACTAGCAAATGATAAGTGTTAGATGGATTCAGACCCATAAAACAGCCTTTGTCAGAAACATCGCTCGTGGAATATGAGGACTAAAGGACAAAATAAATGAAGGAGAGTTATGAGGCTGCCGAAAGTAAACCCAAGGTCCACTTTCTACTCTCCCAAACTCGATATGACTGATTGCATAGGCTGTACTAGTAACCATCAAGTAAATCATTCCCCTCACCATATTTTTTGGCTAAGATCAAAGTGTAGTATCTGTTCCGATGGATACTGCACGCCTGTCCTGTGCAGTTCTAGGAGGTCCACCCTCCCAGGCTTTGCCTCCCCTCTTTGGGGAGGAGTAAGTTTATTGCTTACTGTCTGAGGCGCCCCTACCGAGAATGCCGACGGGGCTGCCCAGGCAATTTTTAAATGGCCAGAGTGCTCACCTCTCGAGCGCTGGCTTTTCAAACCCCACTTTCTCGACCCGATCTTGGGTCACATCTTACTTGTGGGAGTAAGATAAAACTGGCCTTGTGCCTAACTCCTGGGGAGGAGTAAATAAAACCATATTTATAAAGATTATACTAGTTGTGGTAGGCGCAACTGGTTTAATGAAACAGAATCTAGAAAAAATACCAAGACACAATCCGTGTTGCGAAATAAAGATAGTTTCTCTAACGGGGAAAACTTCAATTAAGTGTAAGCCCCTTGATTTCTGAGAACTTACACTGAAATAAAATGAAAAAAAGGTAAAAATACCTAAAAAAAACCAACTTCAATCGTTAAAAGAGCAGTTGGATACAAATGTAAATCATGAAGAAATCAAGGTTTAGCCCCAAAACGAGGCTTCTTGATCTCTTAGAACTACCTGAACTAAAATTAAAAACAGAGAAAAGCCATATTCTTCTAGAGTATACCGGATGTGAGGTATACTGTCAAATGTATTCATGTAATCAATTCAAGCCATTGATGGGTCTCTGTGTGTGGCAATCAGTCACGGTTCTTGTGATGCTCAGCCACTTGTAGGTTTTTATGAAGCAGCAGATAAATCCATATTTGTTGGCCAAATTGGTCTTTTGTCTATTAAACAGAAGGGATGTATTTTCCTGTCAGCCATTTCGGTGGCTTTTTTTTTAATGGCAATCGCTCCAGACAAGACATGAAGCCACTTGATGTAAGGAGCTAACAAGAACAAATATGATTATCGCACAGACAAGAGATGCCTATTGACCTTAGTCTTGAAAAGACCAAGATTATAGGTAGGAGGAAAACAGTCAGCAGGAAGAGAGTTCCACAAACCTGCGGTTCTTGGAAAAAAAACTACTGGAATAGGAAGCTGTATTACAATGAGATATCAAAACAGCGAATTGATGGAGACCACTAGACCAACGAGTCAAACGAGCTGGAACAAAAGAAGCAGAGAATAGATCACATAATTCTGGAGAACACTTGATCACTATTAAACTATTAGTACAATATGTTTTTTCTCCTGAGATTTCTAATGTGAGAAAGCAGATTTGTATATTTCTTGATTACTAGTTTTATTTTTATATAACTGAAAAAGTTATCTCCCTTTCTTCATTCTTAGACGTTGTTTTGGAACGTTTCAGAGGAGGATTGATACTTTGTATCATTTGGATTATTCGGACTACTCTTCTCATCTTGGACGTTTTTCTCACAACGTTTCGAACGATGTAACCGCCGACCTTCTTCAGGTATGTCCTGTCAAGCTCGGGAATCTTTGTGTCGAACTTGGGAATTTGTACAGATAGTAGCTCTGAAAGGGACAGCTTCAATCCTTAAAAGAGGTGTCAGATATAAAGCCAGCTCATACAGAAGTCAAGCATTAGCCTCAAGAGAGGTCCCTTTGATCTCTAAGAACTACCTGAACTAAAATGACACAAAATAGGATTCATACATAAATATTTATATCATAGTTCATAAAATAAAATAATATAACAAATCATTTTATTGGAAATATATATCAATATTATTTTAAATAAAGGTTCCCAAAGTGTACAGTAAGTGTATTGTGATTAATGTTCTTAAGGTACGGTGGTCATCTCCAAGGGACACTGTGATTATATTCTAAGAAGACTTTAGCCATCTCATAGGAGTAATATAGTTATCACTGAGGCATCCCGAGGGATTTTTGCACATTTGAATTCAGACATAAATCAAATACACCCTAATGACTAACATTTGATCACAGATGTCTCCTATAGAACTCTGAAAAATATTAGATTTGTACGCTATTATTAAGGAATTATTGTTCTAGAAGTCAATGTGAATAATCAGAATTCTATCATGTTATTCGGTTGTTTTAAATTCTTCAGACAAAGAAGATAAAATGCTGGTCAAATTTGATTTGTGTGTTTCCGATTCTATTAGTCTGCATCAGTAAGCATTTTTTTTTTTACTAATGAGTCATTACTGACAAAGGCCAAAAGCAACACGAGGATAAGGGTTACTGAGATTGCCAGCTGGATGATGAAAAATACTATGAGAAGATTGAAAACGATTGGAAAGAAACTCTGTTCATGGAAATTCCATTTGGTTCTAGGTACACAAAGGAAAAAAGGAAACAATCTTTGCAATGGCGGTAGAAGACGAGTTTGTGTTGTGAATGTTTTACAGGAAGGAACCAGAGATTTAAGCTCCGTCAAGTACCTTTCATGGAAATAATGATAGAGTAGAGAAAGACTAGCAACATCTCTCATGTGACACTCCACTCCTTCCAATCATGTTATTAATGTCTTTTCAAATAGAGACAATACTTTAAATTTCTGATTAGCCATCATTAATGTATAACATTAAATTAGCCTGTAAATTATATTTAAAAGGAAAAAACTGTTATAATAAACTGTTATAAAACTGTTATAAAAACTGGTATAGAAAATTGTTATAAAACTATTATAAAAACTGTTATGGGGAAAACTGTTATGAAAAAACTGTTATGAAAAAACTGTTATGAAAAAAACTGTTATGAAAAAAAAAACATATTTTCTTAAGTTGAATCATATGATGCTATCATTGGAAAGTGATAAGTAAAAGTTTATTTTCTTTGCTAATAGGATATTTTCTTACTGAGATGACGACATGAAAAAGTGTCTTTCCTCTATATTTTCGTTTTTGCTTTTTTGGTCATTCCGCTGATGCGCTGTTAGCAATTTAAAGGGTTTCATTATAACTGAATTATAAAATTAAGAATGACTTTCCTGATAATGCTTTGACACACTCCGTTTCAAACTTATTAAACTTGATAACATTTTGAATTAAGCTTCAACAAACGGAAAATAAAATTCTAAACATAGGAAAATAAAATTCTATTCTAAATAGATAGTGTAGATAATAAATGGGGCTGAGATGTACCAAAGGTTCTGATTGGGCGAACACGATCACGTGATGTTAGAGTTCCTGTCTAGGCCCCAAAACTCATAGAACTGGTGCTTAACCTCGGTGGTAAGTAGGAGAGATGGCCTGAACAAACCCAGTGAGAGGACACTAATCTATATTCCCAGCCATTTATGTGTACACCAGCACTTGGTATTTCTAAATGGTCACCCATCTAAGTACTAACCAGACTCAACGTTGCTTAACTTTGATGACATGATGGGAAAACCGGTCTGACAACGTAATTTAGTCCGACATATATCATTTTTGTCTGATTTTGGTTGTGATAGCCATCTTCCGATCAGGAATAGTCTGATGATTATTTTGATAGACATTATCTTTGAGATAAAAAATCTGAGCAGTTAAGGTTAAGGTGGTGAGTGTGAGCCAATTCAGGATCACATTTTCTACTGGGGAGACGATCATCAAAGTGCCCCCCCCTCCCATATCATTGAACGGTGATAAAACAAAGATTGTTGGACATTCATGACTGAAGCTTGATGGGCAAGTCAGGCATAGACTGGAGTTTATTTGTACCGGATATTGTTGAATTGCCGAAGGGTTATGAATGTTATTAACGATTCTATAGGTGGCTTTTTTTAGGGGATGGGAGTCACCCGATATAAGACACGCATAAGTCGAAACCATCTTGAATTCTGTTGTCAATTATGGGCACTAAACGTACATAACAGAGACTGGAAGATAATTCTCGATACAGAAGAGGTACCGAGAAAGTACTCAAGGATTATTAAAGGCGAATTTCAGTTATAAGGAGAGATTGGAAAAAATGTGATACACAACACTTGTTTGAATCGAAAGTATGGGATGATCTAATTAAACCCATTAAGATTTTCAAAAGACAAGCGGTGGTTTTTTTTAAGGAGGGGGGGGAGAGTCAGTCTGTATGTTCTGTCATTCGTGGTCATCAATTCATCCATTTGTGTGTAAGTCAAGATTTTGATCTGATTGCTATATAAAATACTAGAAAAATAAATGTGACCCGTTACGTCAGCCAATGAGCTCTGGTTAGATTGTTTGAATGTGAGTTTTTAAGGCCAGTTCAATTTAAGAAACAAAAAGACAAAATTTAGAATTAATCTATTTCTGCTTGCTATATCTTTTTTTTTTTAACATGGTTCACCCCAAACAAGGCAGGCCACCACTGTAGACATAAGGGGCTACTGAGAAAAAAGAAAAGGGGAGAAGGTGGGGGTGGGGGGGGGGGGTCAGCCTAAATTGGGATCTGCGCAGCGAGATGTCTGTTTATATTAGTTTTAAATTTCTGCATGTCAGTACTGTCGGGGAAACAGGGGGTAGGGAGAGAGTTCCAGAGGCCAGCAGCACGAGGAAAGAAGCTATTTGAGTAGAAGGCTCTCCGACATCTGGGGACCTCCAAGTGATCGAATGAGATTTAGTTGATTCTCGAGTTAGTCTAGAGAATTTACGTCGAGGGGGCACCAGAGTAGCCAATTCATCGGAGCATAATCCATTGAAGTATATCTCCCCGTCTCTCTTTCTCTTTCTCTCTCTATTAAAGGTTGTGGTGATGTCCCCCTTTCTTTATAATGGACTTTCCAATCTTTTTATTCTTTCTTTTGTTTATTAGCTTCGACCGTTAATAAAGAGGGAAAGAGAGAGAGAGAGAGAGAGAGTGAGTGAGTGATAGATACCAAATAAAGTAAAAACAGTAGTGAAGGAATCAAACAACATACATACAGCGTGAGAGGGTGAAAGTGATAGATAAGAGATGGGTCACTTGATGAGTTAATTGCAAATTACGGCTAATTAGAACAATTAAAATAGATGTTGTTTTTCAACAGCACTCAATCTCAAAACTGAAAATTATTTAAGCATGTATTTTGTATGATTAAAATATATAGGAAAGAAAGCCGTAAAGAAACAAGCGTTGATTGACTCAGTTTTAGTATAATAACAGATAGTTATATGGTTCTTTAGTTCATGTCTTCCAGAACGCTAGTTTCCAGGTATGAGCTGAAAAGTTCTCTTTGGACATTTCTTATCTCGTAAGTGAGTGCGAGAAGAGATTGGGTTGTCCTTCTTCACTTATATGTCTAATAAAAGAGGTGGAATCATCTAATTCCCGTATGACATCACAGTCACATGTGTTCTCCTTCATTTCTTATGTTAAAGTCTTTACTATCTAACACAGTTATTGTCTTTCTTCGCCCTTTTCTTGGTTGTTGTTGTATTCTGCTATTGTATTTGATTATGTTTCAATTTTGTGTTACAATCTCTGCCTTCTCTTCATTTCAATATAAAATTGCCGATCTCGTGCTTATCACTCTGATCAGTTCTAATGAACTTGCATTCCATCCGTGTTGTACAAAGTGATTAATTGAAGTGAATCTTCATTTTCTGTCGTATCTCACCTTTAACAATTACGATGCTTACACCACTGCTGAATTTATCTGATCAGGCTCACCTGTCAAGTTGATTAAATTGCACTTAATTGCGTTTCTTTTTTAAATCAAAGTTCCCATCCACAATAACCAGTCTTGTGATTTGAATGAACGAATATAAGAAGAACTGTCTCTTAGGTTGGTGCCCCAAAAGGGAAACTGAATGGGTGAAGGGAGAGATATGTATGCACACGTAGAAGCACAAAGACGGTTTGGGTAGTAAAATTGGATATAATAGAAGTGACTCCATATGCTTAACGTTTTATTAGTCATTGTTGACGTGACACAAGCTTTATGACTGCTAGAGTTGAGGGAAACAAGGGAAGAAAATAAAAACGAGAAGGAAGAACGAAGAGGAGGAAGAAGGAAAGAATCAGGAGAAAGAAAGAGACATATACGCACAAGGAGATGTACAAAGAATTGGAGGTAGAAAAACACTTATAAAGAAAGACGCTTTTAAAGAAAGGCTCTTTTTGTTTTTGGTGCTGATTTGACTGTTAGAGAAAAGAAAACAAGGAAAAAAGAAAGAAAGAAAGAGGGGGCAAATTGAAAAGTAGTCTATGATGATTGTGAGAATTCATCATCATAATCATCGGTTTAACATCCATTCTACATGGTTGCATGCATTGGGCGGCTTTCAGAAATTTACATCAAACTAACCTATCTCCGTCCAGGTCTTTATATATCCCTCTTTCTTTAAAGTCCATTCTTATCACTTCCTCCCATGTTTCCTTGTTACCTCAACTGTGCTACATCTACCAACCAAAGAACTCTCATCATTTTTCAACATGACCAAACCAATGAAGTCTCCTGTTATGCACACAGCTCCCTGTACTGTCCAGATTTAATGTTTCTCTGAACTCATCAGATCTAAGCCTGTCTTTAAGACTCACATTACACACCCACGGTCTGATTCTCATAGCATTTCTCTGCATACAACGAATGTCCTTAACTGGTCAGATTTCGCTTCCATATATCATCACACTGACTATAGATGCCTGATAGACTCTTACAAATTTAGCCGAAAATATATATTTAATGATATATATTATTTTATATTTAAATATTTATATTATATTATCTGTATATATAAAATAGCAACTCTGTCTGTATCCGCCTAATCTTTGTGTCTTATGTTCACCCAAACCGCTGGACAGAATTGCTTGAAAGTTGGCATGTGGACTATTGATCTCTCAGTGAAGGTCATAGGGTGTATGAGAAATATATCACTTCAACGCTGGGGGTCTCTGGGGAGCACCCCACCACGGAAAATTGATTTCCCTTAGATTCAAATGAAATTTAAACCATAGGTAAATGACCAAAAATGATGTCTATTTCCAAAATTTCAGAAAATTTTGATATATTAAGATGGTCCCCGGGGGCACAACCCCTCCACTGAAAACTGTTTTCCCTTTGATTCAAATGAAATATATATATATATATATATATATATATATATATATATATATATATATATATATAATCAAGGAGAACACCTTTCTGTCTGTACATGTCTGTCCCTAAAAACGAAGACATACTAGGAAGTGTACTTTCAATATAATTGTATTCACATGCACAATTTGCATGTGACCATAATGGAAGTATTTTTGCGTGTCTGGCTGCCCCTTAAAGCAGCTAATGACAATTTTCAAGCATCTTACACAATGAAATTAATCTATTTATTAGCGTTAGTTTAAGAGTATTAAAATATATCTGAATAGTTCGGTGAGTAAGATATCTAGCTGACAGCATCAAGGTTGCTGTTAAAGTAAACTCTCCCTACCATGATGTTGCATATGATGCTATCCCACACTCTAACCTGCGCAACACAGGGTAGTCTGCTAGTATATATATATATATATATATATATATATATATATATATATATATATATATCTTCTTATTCCCCCCCCCCTTCCCCTGCTAAAAAAAAAAAAAAAGGTCCCATCCTTGGCTTTTATCCACTTCACAACTCAAATTCCTTCTCAAGTTTCTAATTACATTTCTAAAGTCTGAATATATTATTTAGAATAAGTTATCTCCCTTTGACAGTAACAGACCACACGTAAATTTAAATTTAGATTTGAAGAGAATAAATGAAAAAAAAAAAAAAAAAGATTAATTGATGAATCATGTAAAATGAAACATAATAAAATTTAAAAAAATTGGTATATTACTAAACAAATGTTTATAATGTTTTAACCTTAGTTATATGATTGCTTAATGGAATTTTGACATTTTCTGCGTTCCTACTGCCAATTGTTTTCCCCTGTATTACGATGATCTGACACCGGTTTTTTTCCCGTTCTTTTTCGACCCTCTCGGTCTTCTATTGTTGTCTTCTGATAATGAAAGTTTTTCTTTCGAAAATTTAAGATTACCCTTTGCCGATCTGTTACTTACCGAAAAAAAAATACTATTTGGTATTTAATCAGTTTTCATGAAATTATTAATAAATCGTTTTGAGTTTCACTTCTCCCTGCGTTTATTTCTTTTCACTTTTCCATCTCACGGCAACCACATCGCATTGCTATAGCCTTGGACGACTAATTTATATATATATATATATATATATATATTTAATTACGGCCATATATACATGAAAATTATCCAGTTATATTTTTGATTAGCACTTTAAATTAAGAAATTAAAAAAATTCAAGCTTATTTCAAGAATTATTTTTGAGTTTTTATTTCTTATAATTAATTCATAAAAAAATACCGACATATTAAAATTAAAAGTATTTTTTAAGAATCTTAAAATATCCAGTGATTAAAAAATAAGAAATTTTAAAACACGAACTTTCCAATTATTCACATAATTAGAGAAAAATATTTGCAATGATAAACAAAATTAATAAAAATGTAATAATACGAATCCATTTTCTTTTCGCAGAAGTTAACTCTGATATTTTAAATTATCTTGCACATAAATAATTAGTCATGTTTCCATTACATTGCATTTGTGAAAATTAAAAACATGTGATGGACAGTCTTTTTTGTTTTTATAGTCTCACGTAGGCTAAAAACGAAGGGGTGAATAATGAGAAAAATATTTATCTTAGATAATTCTCCTTTTTGTATATACAGTTCAGATTTTAAAAAGAAAAACAATCTTTAAAAATCATCATCATCATCATCATCATCATCATCATCATCATCATCATCATCCAGTGTGGGTCTTTAAGGTGCTGCAAGTGTCCCGGACTCCAGAGTAGGCAACACCAAGCAACGTCTCACACCTGCTTTCCATGCGGTCTAATCAATAGGGTTCATCCCAGTCATATTGTAAGCAGTGAAGTCACTTCGTACGCACTCAAGTCAGGTTTTCCTTGGTCTTACACAAACCTTCGTGTCTTCGGTATCCGTGTGTTATTCAGTTGATGCAAACCCAAAATCTCACTAATACCAGGTTTCTGATAGAGCATAGTTGAAGGGATTCTCTCCTCTTGTTTGCTGCTGCACAACCACTAGATCATGGCACACAAGATCGCCATTTTGTGTTGCGTCGTAATCATCATCATCATCATCATCATCATCATCATCATCACCACCACCACCACCACCACCACCACCATCATCATCATCATCATCATCATCATCACCACCACCACCACCACCACCACCACCACCATCATCATCATCATCATCATCATCATCATCATCATCATCAGCAGCAGCAGCAGCAGCAGCATCAGCATCACCACCACCACCACCACCATCACCACCACCACCACCACCACCACCACCACCACCACCATCATCATCATCGTCATCATCATCATCATCAGCATCAGCATCATCAGCATCCGGTGTAGGTCTTTAAGGTGCTGCAAGTGTCCCGGACTCCAGAGTAGGCAACACCAAGCAACGTCTCACACCTGCTTTCCATGCGGTCTAATCAATAGAGTTCATCCCAGTCATATTGTAAGCAGTGAAGTCACTTCGTACGCACTCAAGTCAGGTTTTCCTTGGTCTTGCACACACCTTCGTGTCTTCGGTATCTGTGTGTTATTCAGTTGATGCAAACCCAAAATCTCACTAATACCAGGCTTCTTCTTCTTCTTCTTCTTCTTCTTCATCATCATCATCATCATCATCATCATCTAGTTGTGATAGTGTCATGGATTTTCCTGACTCTCTCACACCATCCTGCTCTATCCTTCATCACGTCAGGTAGGTTTTCATAGGTGCATTGTGAGTCCTTCGTTAGTTGATTGATGTATGTTTTGCACAGCCTCCTCCACTGAACAACATCTCTGTTTTGGCAGCCACAAAAAGATATTGCTGACGATTTCATCCTTAGTCCTCCAACAGTAACTGGCACATCTGGGTTCTTCCTGTAGGTTTAGACTTCAAAACTGCTTTCACCTTGTCCACTTCAGCCCAGGCTTTGATGATACCAACATTTTACTCTCTGCACAGTTTTTACTTTGCAACTTTACTGCCAAGATAAGAAAACTCAGCGACATTTTTTTAGACAAGTCCCATTTAGAGAAGAGATATTTCCATATTAGTCCAGGAGAATATGTTGTTTTTCTTGTGTTCACGAAAAGCCTAGAAAGGTGTCCGTAGAGTTGCTCCTTCGTGGAATGCTGCCTCCAGGAGATGTTAAGAGCAACTCTTAGTATTCTACTGTACACGCCGTCAATTTTCTTCTCCAATCTTTTGGTAAAAGTCCAGGTGGTATTTCCCTGTACAAGAACTGATATAACAATAGTTTCAAAGAAGTCACATTTCATCTTGGTAGGAAGATTTGACTTTCAGATTGCTTTCATCTTGTCCAGTTCAGCCCAGGCCTTGCTGATTCACACA
This sequence comes from Sepiola atlantica, assembly GCA_963556195.1. Classification (NCBI taxonomy): domain Eukaryota; kingdom Metazoa; phylum Mollusca; class Cephalopoda; order Sepiida; family Sepiolidae; genus Sepiola; species Sepiola atlantica. Next base: position 89,116,221 of record OY744532.1, read on the forward strand.
TTTAGTTCACTCTTTATGCCATTTTCCTTTGTAACTTTACTGCCAAGATAAGTAAACTCATCGACATTTTTTAGACAAGTCTCATTTAGAGGAGAGATATTTCCAGATTAGTTCAGAAGAAAATGTTGTTTTTCCTGTGTTCACAAAAAGCCCAATGCAATTTGCCATTTCTTCAAAACAGCACAGTAGTGTTTCTACTTGTTTAGTTGTGTTAGCAAAAATTGCAAGGTCATCAGCACAACCTGCATCAGCAATTTTCTCTACAGATACGATTGTCAAGCCATTTTCTTTCAACTTGTCAATTGACATTAATAAAATCGAGTAATTATTTGATTTTTTTATATAATTTTGAAATTTTGCTTAATTTCGCTTTTACACAGCAATAACATTGTGACACAGTTTCACAAAAAAAATAAATTTACGAAATTAAACATTTTAAAATAAAGTAAAAGAAATATTTTCCATATGAAGTTTTTTCAGTTTTTCTTGTTAATAACACGGATAAAATTATGTTGAATTATATTACGACTTCTTAACTTTATTATTTTGTTTCAAATGAATTGAAAACAAACATGTGTGGATATTTAATCTTATAGTAAATATCTTACTTTAGAGAAATCAAATATCTCCCTTCATATAAAAGCATATGTTACTTCAAGCCTCTTATTCAATTAAGTTCAGAAAGATTTACCCATAGACTATGTCATTAAAATCTATGGGCCCTCCAGCCAAGGTGTATATAGGATTTTTGACACCGTCATAGATCTTTCATACACCAGCTGTCACATAATTATACTGTTTTATGTGGATAATCACAAGACAGATAACTTGAAAAACCAAGCTGTGCAAATAAGATTATGATTCTTTTTTTTTTCGGGGGGGGGGGGTAGAACGAGATTACAGACTCTCGCACTGGAGAGCCCTTTCTCTAACATTGGCCAGAATAAAGTCAAGGGAGATAACTCAGGTAATTCTTAGCGAACATCTTGTATCTTCTTTTCTTCTTCTTTCTTTTATGTATATATATATACTAGCAGGACTAGTATATAAACAACAAAATAGAAGAGGTTAAAAAGTATGTGTAACACTGTTTTAAAAATGTATCTCTCTATACCTCTCTCTATCTTTCTCTCACTATCCCTCTACCCGTTTCTCTTCCCTCTGTCTTCCTAAACGCCGAGTTCCTTGTCTAGAGTAAAACGCTATAACGAAAACCATTGAAGTTATTGGTCCGAGGTAATGCACCGTTCAAACACACCTATTTTATTTAGGCTATTAAGCTTTTTTTGGATTAACCTATACCACTTATCAAATGTTATTATTACTCTCCAGCAAAGCCGAGCTTCTTGTCTAATATACAACACTATAACTGTTATGGTACCTTACCTATATGGACTACTTGACTTCTTCCACTCACCATATAACTGGGACTGCATGCTTCTCGGTATTGGGTTCACACCAGCCCGTGCAGTCTTTCTGTAATGTCAGTTTGCTTAGAGGCGGTGGACTGGTAAATACCAGTCTGCGATTCGTTCTCGACAATCAGTCCGGTGGCCTTTTATCTGTCAGGCTGAGGTATTGGTCCTGAGTAGTCTTAGAAGGCCACCCTCCCAGGCCTTGCCTCCGCTCTTTGGGGTGGAGTAAGTTTATTGTTTACTATCTGAGGTGCCCTGAACGGGTAATACCGATGGGGCTGCCTTGGCAATATTTTAGAGGCCAGAGTGCTTCTTCTTTAAGGGCACTGACTTGACTCTCCCCACCTTCTGGCCTTGTGCCACATATTCCTGCTGTGGGAAGGAAGTAAACACCTGGAACCGCACCAGTCTGATACTGGCAGTCAAGACTGACTTACAATCACTCTTGTTCTCTGTTGTATTATATTTTTTTCAATATATATGTTTTTTCTAAACTCTGAGTTCGTGTTTTCCTTCTGGACCCTTTACGGGCCCCCAGCAATAAAAACACATATTGAAGTTCTTGCTCCCAGGCAATGTGTCATTTAAACACACTTGTTCTATCTAGAGTATTCAGAACTTTTAGATTAACATATACCACTTACTAAATGTAATACTGATTATTACTACTATTGCTCCTGGATAACACCGACGTTCTTGCCTAGTTTACAACAGTATAACAAACACATTGAAGTTGCTGCTCCTGGGCGATGCAGCATTTTAAACACACCGGCTCTATCTCGGGTATTTAGCACTTTTGGATTAACGCATACAACGTCCAAATGTCATGCTGTATTATTACATTATTATATGAGATACTTCATCTTCTAGTTATAATTTAGGAGAATGATTCCCCATCTCTGTAATCTGTTAGCCATATGTGTAGGCGAACCCTTCTTCGATCCATGAATTGTTAATAATGATTTATGGTCGGTATGTAATTAAAAAATATTTTCGTATATATGTTATATAATGAGGGTCTAGGAATAGCGGATTAGTCAAATGCGAAAACACTAGGGGAATGATTGATCGATCTGTGGTTAAAGTCATGCCATTGATGGAAAAGCAGAAGTTAAGTTCTGATGTCATTTCCAGATTAGGGATTTGTGGTCTCTTGTTCCTGTCAGACTTTAGAGTGAGTAGACGTGAGACAATTACTCGTCTTAACTACAATGCGGTGGAGGAAGGTGAGTCATAAATTGAGTCACATTTCTTAGTCTCTCTCTTTCTTAGCCAAGTGTAAATAACCATATATATATATATATATATATATATATATATATATATATATATATAAGGAAAAGGAAGATAAAGATATAAAATATACCTTTAAAGTATAACCTATCATGAAAAGTTGAAGCTCGATATAAGAAGATATATATATATATATATATATATATATATATATATATATATATATATTGCTTGCTGTAACCAATGTCTGAGTAGATTGCAAATAAAATCTCTATCCAAAAATAAGACCTGTGTCCTATTAATTGATCAAAGATAAAGACAACAACATGCAACAGGTAGTAACAACCAGAGTGTATATAAAGATTATACACACCTCAAACACCATCACAACGTAACGTATGAACATATCTAAGTGCTTCAAGTTCTCATGTTGTAGTGAACATGAATTAGTGAAAGCTGCTGTCCTGTTATTAGACAATTTTACATCACGTGATTTTACAGTGTCAATTTAATTTTTCTCACCCATTTGAAATATTCAATTCTTGAAATGTGTTTGCATATCTGTAATAAATCAACCTGGTGTGGTATTCGCCCTGAAATTCATATGTTGACTTGCATGTATATCTCGGTCAGGGGAGATGACATACAATGCCTAGTATTTCCAAATAGTCACCCATCTGGTATTGATCATGGGAAACAACGCTTAACTTAAGTGATCTAATTAGAACCGATTTGTCAATGTGATTATGGCGTACATAGAAATAACACAAAACACAAATAGTTTTACTTCGAATCTGGCTGATTAGAAAATTGAAAAGAAATCCCGAAAAAACGTTTTAAAATTATTTTCTTGCATTGTATTCTGAAAACGCTGTTTAGGTTTCGATGCACAACAATATTTTCATAGTGAAACTTAAGCAAATAATTATTTGAAAGTGAATTTGAAATAACGGAAAAGATAAGGCAGCTTCAGTTTCCTTTAAACGTGCATTAAGTGTGGTTGGAATTGGGTGGATTTCTCATTGCGATAAAGATTAGAGTGCGCATTTTATAAAAATTAATATTTAAAATCATAATTTTTATATTTAGTCTGACAGTAGAATTTTCACCAGTCTGTCATACTTAAGTTTGAAATAGCATTTTCGCAAGTCTGTCATAGTTAAATTTGAAATAGCATTTCGTCAGTCTGTCATTCTTTAGTTTGAAATAGCATTTTTGCCAGTCTGTCATACTTAAGTTTGAAATAGCGTTTCGTCAGTCTGTCATTCTTTAGTTTTAAATAGCATTTTTTCCAGTCTGTCATACTTTAGTTTTAAATAGCATTTTCGTCAGTCTGTCATACTTTAGTTTGAAATAGCATTTACATCGCGAAACTCACAGATTGAATACACATATATTGTGGCACTATCGCTTTCTGGGGGGGGGAGTAACTTGGTGGTCCGTACCGTGGGGACGTCTTTGGAAGGGCTGTTAACGTCCTGGCACGGTACCAGTTCTGCACAATATGACGAATATCTGTTGTTTCTTTTGATTTGAAGTCAAATGAAGAGCAGGTTTCCAGTGCCTTTTTTATTCTTAAAAATGTTAAATGTAATTCCTTTTTATGATCTAAAATGTAACTTTATTGCGCTTTTTTTTTGTTTTTGTAATAGACTTAAATAAATGCCATCATCATCATCATCATCATCATCATCATCATCATCATCATCATCATCATCATCATCATCATCATCATCAACAACAACAACAACAACAACAACAATCAAACAGTTCTAAATTCCAACCTCTCCTCAACATGCAAGCGGTGTCGCAATGGGTAGTGTCATAGCTATGCTGTCAGGAACGTCGGTTCCTGGCAGTCTACCTAAGGTGGATTTATCTGATATCTGGCCGCAGCCAAACTAAAGAGGCTCCGGTGAAATCCAAAGATGTCTGCATCGAGATCCAGTGGCTTTAGTCGTTTTTGTCAATGTTCCTATGGACAATCTATGGCAAGCATTGACGTTCAGTCATCTGTCACAAATGTTACATTGTTGAGGATAACAATGTAACATTGGCGCATGTGAAACCATTACTCAACGTCAACCGATGATGCCTTCCTCGACGACTTGAAGCAATCAATGATTCCTGTTGACCTTGGCGTCTGGGATAACCTAACATCCTCCAGGAACATGAAGTGCTTCAAATCTAGGAGAAGCACCTCGATCAAAAGCAAACAATGTCGACATATCATGTTCGATGCTGTATTCAGGTTTAATTCTCTCAACAACAAAAACAACACCTCTGTAAAGTCTAATACTTCTTTACTGTGGTATAGGAGATGGCAACGTGATAGTGTCAGAGCTACCCGGCTAACAGAGCTCTGATGAAAATCCAGGACGTGGCAGCATCAAGACCCATCATCTTCTGGTCGTCTGTGCTTTTGCATATGGCAAGCAATGCCATGTCAGGCACGAAACCGCAAATCAATGGAGTAAAAGTAGCAACGTTGCTTCTGAGCCATTCCTTTGTGCGTTCTGGGCTAGACCTTCCTCGATTTCGCATGCAACCGTCGTGTCTTGATTCTCTCAGTGTCTACGGTAAAAACCTGAAATCCTGCAGGTTTACGGATAACTGTAACCAACGAGGAGGACATCATGCAAATCAGACAATCCTAAGACGTGATCTCTGCGAGCTCTATGCAGAACTTAGACTCACCACCACCACCACCACCACCAACAACAACACCACCACCACCAACAACAACAACAACACCACCAACAACAACAACAACACCACCACCACCAACAACAACAACAACAACACCCTCAACAACAACACCCTCAACAACAACAACAACAACACCAACACCAACACCAACACCAACACCAACACCAACACCAACACCAACACCAATAACAACAACAACAACAACAACACCCTCAACAACAACAACAACACCAACACCACCACCAACAACAACAACCCCAACAACAACAACAACAACAACTACACCCTCAACAACAACTACACCCTCAACAACAACAACAACAACAATAACAACAACAACAACAACACCAACAACAACACCACCACCACCAACAACAACACCACCACCACCAACAACAACAACACCACCACCAATACCACCACCACTAACAACAACAACAACAACAACAACACTTGGAACACAAAACTGACCTAGTATTGGAACATGAAAGACAAAAAATCCTCTGACACATTGGAACACAAACAGATAAACTCATCCAAGCAAGAAGACCGCACATGATAAAAGTCAGCATAAAGGAAAAAATCCCAGAAGGCTATCGACCATGACAAATGTCACTTGAAGTATATCGAGGATTAAAACGATAGAAGTATTGTAAAAATAGCAACAAAAAGTAGTCGACAAAAATAGTCAGAAAACTGTGAGTAATTAATGTAAGATAGGCACTGTATCACAACAATCTGGGAATGTACTAAAAACGGATATGACGTCACATCGCTTAAAGAGATAGAGAGAGTGATAGGAAAAGGGAGTCTGTTTGTAAGCACACGAGGCGTTTGGACGCATAAATAACATGGGCTGACAAGAATAATTAATTAGTTGTTTCGATCTCTCTCTTTCTGTCTCTCTTTTCACTGGTTAGTGATTGGGAACGAAGATCGAATAAATGTCTTGCTGTCGTCCATCAATTTTGTCTCACGTTAGTCTTCTTAAATGTATGAAAGAAGCTTTAATTAAAAGACGGGTTTTCATTGGTCTAGGAAGTTAGGGTTAGGGTTAGGGTTTTCATTGGTCTAGGAAGTTCAGGATAGAGGTCTGTACAGGAGAAACGATCAGCGGCCAAGGTATGAATAGAAATTTGTGAACTTCAACGTTTCTGTAATTATTACGGAAACTAGGTTACTGCATGTATGACACAAGGCTGAGAACGCAACGCTTAAAGGCTTTGATTTCAATCTCTGGTGAAGGAACTTAAGTGAAAAGTAAATGATATGGCAAGGAATGCAGAATGAGAGCAGTCTAGCTAAGCATATTCATGGAAAAATTCCGAGAAGGCTATCGACTATGCTAAAAATCACCTGAGGAAGATCGAAGATTACAACGACCGAGACGTTGTAAAAATTCCAACAAACTAGTCGAAAAAAATAGTCCGAAACCTGTGAATAATTTATATAAGATATGCTTTCTATCACAAAAATGTAACAATAATATGAATTATTTCTCAACCCAAACAAAGAAAGACTTATTGTTGATAATAAATTAAAAAAAAAAAGAAAGTATCAAACTAATAGCAATAAGATCGATTTTGTATTACAACAATGTGGCAATAATAAAAAGAGATTTCATATTATATTCATGAGAGACTTGGAATTGCACTCCAGACAAATAATTAAAAAAAAAAAATAGTCGACCTGAAACTTGTCTTCGTCTGAATCTTCAATTTAGCATCTAAAATATCTCCGCCTGTCTATCCATTTCAAAATCTATATTCTCACATTGCCCGAAAGAAAGCTTTTATTTAGTTCATGTTTTTTTTATTTTTTATCCTAGATTAGAGATAATTTCATTTGCTTTCCTCAATATGAGTGTATCATCAGTTTTGGCTCTTCTATTTTCAATATTTCCAAGCTGCTCCTGGTCATCCGTTTGTTATTGATGCTCTTTTTTTGGTGTGCTTTTCTTTTAATTTCGATAATTCTCCGAAGAATGACCGTTTTTATCAGAAACTTTGCCTTGTTTGGTCTCCTAAGTCTTCCCCGCGTTTTTTACTGATTCCATTATATTCCAATTTTTTTACATCTTTTGGTATTTATGAGGCATTTCAGCTAGATATTCCAAACATAATTAAATGCACTGTTCGCTATATATATATATATATATATATATATATATATATATATATATATATATATATATATATATATATAAGTCAGTTTATCAATATCGACGATATTGACATAAAAATGTTGTTTGGCACAAGACAAATGAGACGGACCGTTAAAAATATATTTCACAGAAATTTTATATATTTTGGAAATGTGAAAAAATAAAAATAATAAAATTAAACCATGGTTATTGGAATATAATATAAACTGACTTATATTTTGCTCTGTTATCAATAATTGACAAGCATTAAGCTGAATCTTCTAAGGAGACTACAAAGTAAAAAGAACTGATGGTATATGGTAATACATATATTGTCATTAATAATTATATATATATATATATATATATATATATATATATATATATATATATGCGTTAGCATGAAACATCGATGTCTCTAGGTATTTAAATATTTAATATTTATTTATAAAAATATTATTGTTTATCAGCCCCCTCCCACGGAGGCTGGGCACTTTTCGAGGAGCTTTAATAGCAAGCAGCACAAATAGCTATATGCATGATCCGACGTTTCGTAGATCACTCTTATTTGCTTGGTAAGTAGTCGCCGAATTCCGCTATTTACAGTTAAAGTTCTTCTCTATTTACTAACTAGTTGACAGTGGCCTGCGGGTAAAATCTTCGACTACGAATCAATGATGATTTGTGTTCGGGGTTCGCGCCCACCGACCGTTGGGAATTAGTTCCTAGACTGAAGATTGCATTAGCATGAAACATCGATGTCTCTAGGTATTTAAATATTTAATATTTATTTATAAAAATATTATTGTATATATATATATATAAAATTTCGAGACAGACTCCTGCTCTTCTTCTTTAGGTGTTCATCTTATAATTAAGCTTTTGTCTGGTGGCTGTCCATCTACACGTTGTGATTTAATTAATAAATATTCCCCAAAGTTTTTTTCGTTTATTTTAAAGGATTTTAGGGTTAGGGTTACATGAGCACATCCTTCCATTTGAAGATTAAAATAATTCAGATTTGCATTAAATTTGATCCATAGTTATAAGACACCAATGAAACAAGATTTCATGAATATAATTTCCTTCTTACGACACTTTAAGCTTAAGCCTTAAATTGAGACATTGTCTAGAATCAAAATAATGTAAAATATTGGAATAAGGATTATAGACATAAGGTTTCGTATAATTATATATTGATTTTAATTTTCGTAGAGACACAAAATTGGTGCAAAACTGTTTTGCTCGGAAATAAATTTTACGCCCGCCTCCTCAAAAAACGAGTATTATATATATATGTATATATATATATATATATATATATATATGTATATGTATATGTATATATCATAACTAAAGTAAAAAAGATTAAGAGGACGACCACCAAAGAGATGGGTCAACCAGATAAGAATTGAGACTGGCATGTGACAGCTGAAAGACTTGTCTAAGACCATGATAAGTAGTTGAATTTTGTTTTCAAGCATTTGGCAACATTTCTCGAGTATGCACATGAGTCAAGCAAGTCAACTAATATATATATATATATATATATATATATATATATATATATATATATATATATGAGAAATGTGAGTGAAAAAGGGGAGGGGTGGGAGTGTTAGTGAATTTTTTTACTCACAGCCATCCACATTCATTCCACTCTCTGCCACCGACTTCTCTCAGCCCGGACTTTGGTCCTGCGCTCCCAGTAGTGGCTACTACTTCTTCTCATTAATCCATCATGTCAACCCAATATTTCTATGTATTTGCGTGATATTTTTCTTTACATTATCATGCTGAGGAAGTCTTACAAATAAAGACGAAACGTTGATGAATACATAAAAAAAACATCTTTTGGTTTTTCCTTTTCATTTCCCATTACGTCGGATTACTCTCATCCTTCCTTTCTCATATATATATATATATATATATATATATATATATATATATATATATATATATATATATATATATATTTTAGCAGGACCCGTGTCCCAGTATTGCTTGGGGAAAATATAAAATACTGAATTAAATAATAAATAGTAAAGTATCAATTTTGAAATAAAATCAGAAAAGAACCCATTTCACTGTAAGTAATTTAGGTGATTAAAATTGGATTTACTATGAACCCGTGTCCCGACGTTGACAAGGGAAAATATAAAATACTTATTTAAAATACTAAAATGTGTTATTTAAACATTTTTTCTCAGTCTAGAAGGATTTATCTTATACTGACTGAGGGCAGAAAAGATCAAGTATAGTATACTACACGTTTACGTTAATTCTATTTTGAAAAGTAAAAAAAACAAAATATCAAAAACGGGAAAATATTGTAAAATCGACAAATATTTAAATCGAGTGGAAAGTTAAAGGTGGGCATGAAAAGTGCTGCCGGTTAAAATCAATTTAGTATTGTGTATGAACTCTAAAGAAAAACATTTTTTAAATGAGAAAGTATGCTAGTGTTATCGGCTTAATTCCTAGATGACGACATGTTTCATTGGATCAGGTTCGATGAAAATAAGATAAGTCTTTTAGTGACTTATATAAAGGTAATTTAACTAAAAGTATTTGTTCAAACATAATTATTGTGTTTTCACAACACAAGTTTATTTAAGAAAAAAACTGAAAACATTTTAAAGTATTAAATAAAGGTTCATATTTCTTTCACATTTCAATATCTCAGAAATCTTAGTATCTACTTTTGTGAAACAAATAATTTTATACATATTTTATTTTTTTAATAAAATATTTATATTACTTAGTAAAAGACTTTTAACTCCAAATTTAATGTGTGACGACAATGTTATTTCCTAGTTTAGTCACGGAAACATTGCCACCGTAAAAAAAGACAATAGAGATAACTGTAACATATGTAATCTCTGTCCTGATACTACACGTCATCTGTTCTGTCCTCGGTCAGGGAAGAAGAACTCCTTCTAGACTGAAGCAATTCGCAAAGAAAAAGTTTGCAAGAAATGTTTTAAAATGATAATCGATATTCTTTTATTCTGCGAATGGTCAGTGTTGTGCGGGGGAAAAATATTGATTTAATAAAAAAATAAATGAATATCCGAATATCAATTCTGATAAATAAAATCAGAAAAAACCCATGTGTTTGTAAATAAGTAGATGAAAGTGAATTGTCTATGTTTGGAAATAAATAGTGACCCTCCCCTCGCCGGCAGTATTATAAAAGAAATAATGTTTATTAAGTATTTATTGTTTTGTAAAAGAAGTAACTGTTATAAGAAAATAATCGGAAAAGCTTACCAAAGCAGATGTCTAAACTCTTAGCAAATATTTGCTGGTTTTTTAGGAGACCAAATACAAATGTGAAGCGTTCGTTAATAGTAATAATAATACAGTGAGTATGATACGATTCTGGAATAAGCAGTGTTCGTTTTATTATTATGCCATAAGAAATTAGCACACAATAAATCTAGTGGCGGGATGAATAGATAATAAGTTGTAAGTAAAAAATGGCAGCTACCTTCTCATTGGAAGTCGTATTTGGGAGAAGTTTGTAATCCGGATGAAATGTAAGATATTTTGAATGAAGAAAAAATTAAAGCATAATTTCTGGAAACACACAAGAGGGTTTATGCTAATTAGATAGTGGAATAGATTAACCTATGAATGTTTTTGTTATTAACCTTTTATGTCTGATCGGGGGGAATTCGATTTTACTTTATGAGATATATATATATATATATATATATATATATATATTTATAAACAATAATATTTTATTAAATAAATATTAATTATTTAAATACCTAGAGACATCGATGTTTCATGCTAACACAATCTTCAGTCTAGGAACTAATTCCCGACGGTCGGTAGGCGCGAACCCCGAACACAAATCGCCACTGATTCGTAGTCGGTGATCTTAACCAAAGGGCCATCGTCAATTAGTTAGTAAATATAGAGTAACTTTAACTGTAAATAGCGACACGTGGCCGCCATTTACCAGGCAGCTAGAGTGATCTTACGAAACGGTGTTCGGATCGCGCATATAGCTATTAGTACTGCTTGTTATTAAAGCCACTCGAAAGTGCCCAGCCCTTGTGGGGAGGGGGGCTGATAAACAATAATATTTTAATAAATAAATATTAATATTTATATATATATATATATATATATATATATATATATATATATATATATATATATATAGAGAGAGAGAGAGAGAGAGAGAGAGAGAGAGATCATAAGACGACTAAAGTATATATATGTATATCATTCACATACGATAGTGTATGAATAATATTCTTATGGTCAATTTGTTCCAAACTAAGACCACATCTAAGACTAGTCACTAATTCAGTTATCAATCAAATTTTATACGTTTTTTTTATTTCATAATAGAATTGACTCATTGCAGTTTACATTGTAATGTAATTTGGTCGGTAAAAAAAATTATGTTAAAATATGTGTAATCATCTATGTGTAAGATACGGCATCTCATTGACTTGCCTCATCATGAGTTTTTAGTTTGATGAAAAAACTAATAATATTCATAGCAAAATATAGAAAAGAGTATAAAAAATCTTTTGGCGTTCATATTGAAAGGATTTTTGGGGAATATAAAGGTTTTAAATGGCAATAATATCTAATTAGTAATTTAAACCATCGTATTTGACTCAACATAACTTTTAAAATTTCGAATTAAATTTCATGCGATCTATCTGAACTGATAAAGCCTGATGAGCTGAACTTAAAATGTTTAATAATGAAATGATTAGGGCACAAATGATTCTTATCATTTGTTGAACAAAAAGATTCTCAAACATTTTCACATATATTATTTTGCATTTAGAATATTTTATATACTATATACGTTTGACTGAATAATACTTCATATAATCTATACGTTTGTATAAAGAAGGTTTTACTCCACGAACTATTGAAGTTACTGTAGTCTATATTCGTAAATATAAAAAAAGTTTTACCGACATTACAAAAGAAGCGTTCATATATTTGTTTTTCTGTTTCCTAGGCTAAACACCTGATGGAGAGACGACCCCAACAGCCAACTAGGTTCTACTTCGTCACGCCTAACCAGGAATAAAACAAGATGAAAAGAAACCAGGAAGGGGTTCTTCCTCCAGAAATGATAAAAAGCCCTGATGATGATGATGATGATGATGATGATGATGATGATGATGATGATGATGATGATGATGATGATGATGATGATGATGATGATGATGATGATGAGTGTATATATGATGTCTGCTAACGTGTCTACATGTGTAGATATTGTACTATATTATTAGTGTATGGGTAATGTAGATCCACATGATTTATGAATAATTGTGTGTACATATATATGTACCTGTGTGCATATATATGTACATATATATATACATATATTTAAATTCCCAAATCAGTTTTTTATGGTAAACAACTGATGATCCCTTAAATAATGTTAGAAGCAAACTAATATAATAACTGTAAAAATTAAATTGACTTACATGAGTGATTTTCCACTGAACGACTTGGGACTTTAGGTTTTTTTTTTAATATAGTTTTAATGGTTGAGAAACTTCCAAGACTATATATATATATATATATATATATATATATATATATATATATATATATATATATACATATGTGTGTGTGTGTGTGTGTGTGTAAGTATAGATTTTTTTTTCTCTGCATATGAAATCATTTCGTGGCAATTTCATGCCAACATTCTAATAATAATAAAATGTTATTAGGTCATTTCATAAATAAAAATCCAGACAAGATAATAAAATTTTATTAAGTCATTGTATAAATAAAAACCCAGACAAGATAATGAGTCGGAACAAAAGCCTGTAATTTTATTACATGAATATAAATCTTCGTTTTTCTCGTTGGTTTCACAATAAGAAGAACCAATTCTTTCATTTTTTTTTAACATATTTTTTGCTGAGAATATTCATTGCGATGTTTCAAGGTTTTCATGTATTTTATTAAAGGGATAAAATGACTTGCAAATAAGCGACATTTAAGTTAGATCGTATAACCTAAGCCATTTTATTCTTCTCTTCTTTTCACATTTTTTAGATTTAAAAAGTTTGCATCATTCTTTTTTTCACTCTCTTAATGTCTATCTATCTCTCCTTTTCATATAAAGTGAGGTATGTGTACGTGTTTATATATGTAAAGGATGTATAGGATACACTGCTAAACTAATTAATATATCATTATTTTGGAAAACAGCTGCTACACGTATGAGTGGATAATGTCGGCTATATTTAGTTTCATTTGTTTTGTGCAAAGTGGGTTAAACGGGGGTGGAAGCTCTTTGTAAAAATTCAGATACCTACGATTTTTATTAAACAATACTAGATTATTCCCTAAATTTCAGTTTCTTTAAAAGCGAGTTTAGTGGGCATAATATAGGCACAACTTCTCATTTGAAAATTAAAATAATTCAAATTTGCATTAAATTTGATCTATAGTTATTAAACACCAATTCAGAATGATAGCCTGAATTTGATTCTCTTCTTAAGACCCCTTAAGCTTAAGCCTTATATTTTAGAATCAAAATTATGTAATGAATGTTTTTCAAAATTGGAATAAGGATTCTAGATACAAGGTTTAGTATTATTATATTTTGATTTTTATCTACATAAGAAGACATAAAAATGGTGCAAAAACCATTCTCTTCGAGGAATTAATTTTACCCGTCCTGGAGCGGTTATTCAGATCGTAAATATATGTATATACATTACAAATATCACTTGTGGTGTCACAGAAACGCTGGAAATCCCGCCTGTTAGGCTAAAGTATACCAAGTGTATTCATGGTCTGAAAAGTAAGGCAGTTCCAGGATTTCCATGAAACCGCCAGTATCTATGACCGATCGAATTAATATATAGTCTTATTTGTAATAAAATATTATGCATTTACATACATTATTTAGAAATCTACTATTTTCTCCTGTACCGAAACACAGAATTATACTATATACATATATATATATATATATATATATATATATATATATGAAACATACAACAGTCTGATCTTGAAGGTACTACACACAAACTACAAAGTCGCCAGCAACAGGGATATTCAGGACATTAACCTATCTGCCTATATAATATATTCCAAAATCAACATAGATAAACATATTGAAATATACACTCCAAAATATCCTAGGTTTACTCTTAAAGACCATAAGGTTGACTTCAATAACAACTCCTCTATAAGGTAAATCTCACCATGTGTTTCGTATTTGGGAAACATAAGCAAGAAAATACTAGATAGAATTTTACCAGATATTAGGGTAAATACTCATCACAAACTATGGTCATCATTTAATAAAGTCATAATTTAATTTAAGAATTACAAATCACAAGTAAAAGTTAATTTATCATGTTTCACATTATATTATCCTTCGATATATCTATCCTTATTGGACAAATCACTGAACATGGTAAAATGAAACCAATTTAACCAACTTAGAGATGAATATTATTTAATTAGCTAGGAGAACTTTAATATTATATAAGAAAAAACAGGAACAGAAATTTTGACATTACCATGAGGTATGATTCAGCACAGGTAACTGATCTGGTAAGCCTTTACATTTTGAGTGAATTTCATAAGAAAACACTGGAGTTAGCGGGCGGGCTATATAGAGATGATGTCTTATTTTTAGTTAACTCCACCAGAAGAAACTTACAGAAAAGGAAACAATGTTGCATGATCTCTTTAAGGATTTGGATTTAAAAATATCTATAGATATTAACTATTGTGAGGTCATCTTTCTAGATATCACATTAGATTTAGCTAATAATACTTATGAGCCCTACCATAAACCAAACCATTCGTTGTACAATATAGATAAAAGTTCTAACCATCCACCACAATAGTCCCTGCAATATCAAACAGAATTACTAAATTATCCAAAAATTAACAATTATTTAATAAAAATAAACAATACTAAAACGAATGCTTAACTAGACCAGGATATAAAGATAAAATTATCAAAACGGACTTGAACGACAATGGGTCTATTAGAGGGGGTATTTTTGTTTCCTATAACCATGGAAAAAAGAAGAAACAATAGTGGAAACAATAACGACATGATGCCACATAATGATCTAAACTCTAATCTAGTGGAGCAGCTAACAAATACTCAGAAAATTGGAGGTCGAAAAAACAGGAGGCGTAATGATATTTGGTTCAACCCTCCATATAGTCGGACCATCCGTATAGATATTTCTATATATAGTATCCTGGAAAAAATTCCTAGGGGTAGTAGAATAGGTAAATTCTTAAACAAAAACACTGTAAAGCTATGCTTTTCAACCTCCAAAAACCTAGCTTCATCGATTATCGGGTAACACCAAAATAAATCATGTGAGGAACGGGAATAATGATAGCACGAGAACTAACAACGATGCTAGCCAAGGATCAGAACCCAAATGCAATTGTAGATGGACTAACGATTGTCCTCTGGGGGAGTAACTGCTTGATTTCAAGCGCGGTATATAGATGCAATGTAAAGACCGGGAACAACACCTGGGACTATGTCAGGTCAACTGAGACCTTACAGGACAGTTATAGAAACCATACGTGTTCATTTAGGAAAAAACTTAATCCAAATTCGGAGAAAACTCCTACATCGCTATCAAGGTTTGTTATAGAATTAATTAGTAAGATAGT
Source organism: Sepiola atlantica (assembly GCA_963556195.1). Taxonomy (NCBI): domain Eukaryota; kingdom Metazoa; phylum Mollusca; class Cephalopoda; order Sepiida; family Sepiolidae; genus Sepiola; species Sepiola atlantica. The sequence continues at coordinate 89,132,394 of OY744532.1, forward strand.
TCGCTTCGAGTTGAAATGGTCTATAGTGGGTAGATCGAATAAAATTTATTCGATCTACCCACTATAGACCATTAACAAAAAGGAAAAAATGTAACCTTACCATATAATTACTTCGAGGAATCATACCATATAATTACTCTGAGGGATAATTTGCTAAACATTAGGCAGGAAATTCTACAAAATTGCCTACACCGGAACGGGTACATGCTATCTAGCTTTAGATTTAGAATATAATTAGGAAACCAGTAAAGACTTAATAAACATACATAGAAATTCAATTAATATTACAATAATCTATAAAGTTTAGAAGCGATGCACGATATATTGTACATGACCACCCCACAATCCGTCTTATCTTTTATTAGATTTAAAAGTTACAAATGTGTGTTCTTGCTATTTGCAATTAACTAACAGCACCGAATGAATTAGCATTACGTAGAGTTCTGGATAAGACACGAATAATTAGACAATAATTTAGATAATATGCATATTTAAAGTCCTATGATAAATCAAATAGTTGTCACTAGAATTTTTCCATAATAATAGTTACTCTAGAAAATAAATAATTTACTATGAGAAAATAATGGGCAAACAGGTCTAACAAGAAATGTAAGTGCTTCAGGGGAATATATAAATTGCAAGAACCTCTTCGACACATCTGAACTAGTCTAAACTTACTAGGTAGATAAGTTAAAGGCTAATATATATGTCTTTCGTCTTCAAAGCTAAGCATTATAGTTAAACTCAAAAAGAACATAAAGCATTATGGGCATCTAGAATTATGTAAATCTTTCTGCATTAGGTGTAAAGTTATCCAGAAGGGAGGCAATTAAAAAACCATTGATGCTGTGGCAACCTAATTGATGATGATTGTAGAGTTCAGTTTAACTCAATAAATTGGGAAGGGCAGGATCCTTTTATGTTCCACCGGGGTAAACATGGGTTTTGGGAGAGTTAGAGAGGGACTTTGAGAAGGGTTTTCACAGTTAACTTTCATCCTCAATTAGCAATTTGGATGAGTTGCATAAGAATTCATTGGATTATTAACAAATATTAAGGTCACATCCTTGTAACAAGTAAATAAGTTTTTTTTTTTTTGGGGGGGGGGTAACAATAGGGTACTTCTATATCAATTTGGGGTTGAATTAAATTTTAAAACAGGGGAAATAACTCATTAATTCCCAAAATAGTATTATCTCCCTTTCTTTGTCTGGTTTAGTACCTCGGTCGATAAATGACCGATCTTGTAATTTTAAATAGATACATAAAAGAATTTCCCGTGATAAATTCAATTAAATATAATTTTTAGTTTTTTTAGTGTTTCCTCATGTCTGTTCAAGCCACATTTAAATTTCTGCATGTAAGTACAGTCGGGGAAAACGGAGCAGGGAGGGAATTCCAAAAGGCAAGTGGTCTGCGGAAAAGAACCTATTAACGTAGAAAGTTTTTGCCATCTGGGGACCTCTACAGTCGGATTTGTCGAGGGTATGCTCGTTGAGAGGGTACAAGTGCATTAAGTTCGTCGGACCACATCCCGTGGAAGTACTTGCAAAATAAGTACAAGGATGCAACTATGCGGTGATGGGACAGGAGCTGGAGCAGTGTAGATAGTGCGGGACCTATTAATTTAGAGACTTTTTTTTGTACCCTGTCAAAGATGGAGAGACATTAAATGAAGATGAGCATGGCCGTTGTATAGACCTCTTCCACCTTTTCAGCAACTCTGTAGAGATGATGCCACTATTCTAGAAAAGATCATTTGAAGCAACTTTAAGTTGAACGCCCAATGCAAGTCAACCAAAATAATTAAATGTCCAAATCAAACGAAATTTTTCCTGGAGTCATTTCCTATAACCTCCAAAATTCCAAAATATCTCAAGGGCGACCCTTTATGCTTGAGAACATAATATTCGTCTGAAGTGTCCCTAATTTCCTCCCCAAAGTTCACATTTCTGCCATTACTGCAGAAGATCTGTATGATTGAAGGAGTGGTGAACCATCATATGCTCGGAGTTCATTAGACCTGCTGGGTCCCATTACTCGGCTGGATTGTCACCAATCCTCCACCCCCTCTCCCTAGACTTACATTTATGCAACAGCTTGAAAAGTAGAAAATATATCACAACCGAATGTTATGCTTTGATTGGTGGAGAGTAGTTATGTAACGAGACAGCGTTTTTACACCAAATCTTCTCTTTCCATTCAGTTTTATTTTCGGAAAGCTTGGCATCTGTGACTTGCATGATTCAATAATAAATTAAGATGTATCAAGGTTACGTCATCATGCACAAACACATACATTGTCTTACAAGTCCACGTGTATAACTAAAAGTACTTAAAATAAGTTGTGCAATGATATTATTATTTTTCAATGTCTTTTTTTTTTTTCAATTTAAACAATTAGTCAATGTTTATTTAGAAAAAAAAAGCAAACTAACAAGCTTACTTCACTTCCAAACAAAATGTATCAGAATACCCGTCTCAGCACGCATAAAATTGTTTCCTCAAACAAAAAGTTTTATACCATGTTTATCTCCCCTTACAAATATTAAATTCAAGATATAATGATACTACGGAATCAAATCAACACTTACAGCTTATAGGCAAATGTTGCTTTAATGAAGCAATATTTATGTATAGAATTATTCACTCTCAGATTGGCAACCAATCAGAATTCACATAATGGAATTGCCTAACATGGCAAAGTGGAGTAGTCCAGCTTCCTTATAAACTGGCTTTTTTGATTACTTGAGGTCTTACTTATCTTGCTGCTCAACTGGTCGTACAGTTGAGCTGTAAGTATCAATTCAATATATAAATATTTCTATAGATACTAAACCTTATATCTAGAATCCTTATTCCAATTTTAATCAAAATCAATTACATGATTTTGATTCTAGAAAATGTCTAAAATCTAAGGCATAAGTCTATCCCATTAGATCACCGAAGTTAAACGACGTTGGGCCTGGTCAGTACTAAAATCGGTGATCATCTAGGAATATTGGGTGTTGTATGTGCCCTCCGCTTATCCCGGCATTGTTTTCAGTCGTCCTTGATTTCTCCTTGCTACTGAAATCAAGCAGTGCTGATTCAGAAGAGGTGTGTTTGAATATTGTGCAACCCTTGCTTCACAATTTCATGCACAGCTACTCTACAGGGGGGTATCCATTGTCTTTTAAGACTGAACAGAGGCCATGAAGCTTAAGGAGTCTTAAAAAGAAACGTAAATTCAGGGGATCTTGTTTAATTAGTTTATAATTACTCTGGATCCAATTCAGTGCAACTCCGAAATATTTGAATTTTCAAATGAGGGGTGTGCCTATACTATACCCTTTAAAACCCCTTTAAAATATTCCAAATTTAGGGAATATTTATTAATTGATGTCTAATACATATTGTTAAAATTTGACAAAACTCAGAGGTATCTGAATTTTCACAAAGGGCCTGCACCTCCTTTTTAACCTCTTTATATAAAACTAAATTAAACTAAATCTGTCTTCCTTTACACACCCTTTCACCTACCAGCTGTGTTCCAAAATTCATAATGATCGGTTAATTAGTTTAGGAGTTAATCCTGTACATACAAATATATAAACATATACACATACCTAACTTTATATAAATAGAGATAGTTTTAATGTAATAATATATTGTTTATTTAATTTATTCACAGGACCGTTGCTTTATATATATGAAATTTCTTTCTTTTTGCTCCTTTACATACAACTAAGTTAAACTATATATAGCCCACATTACCCATCCTTATGCCGAGCAGCTGTGTTCTAAAATTCATAATGATCGGTTGATTAGTTTAGAAGTGAATTTATTCACAGGACTATATATATAGAAATTTCTTTCTTCTTGCTCCTTTACATAAAACAAAATTAAACTATATGTAGCCCACATTACCCACCCTTATGTCGAGCAGCTGTGTTCCAAAATTCATAATGATCGGTTAATTAGTTTACGAGTGAATCCTGTACATACAAATATATAAACATATACAAATATCTAACTTTATATAAATAGAGATAATTTTAATGTAATAATATATTCTTTATTCAATTTATTCACAGGATTGATGCCTTATATATATGAAATTTCTTTCTTTTTACTTCTTTGCGTAAAACTAAGTTAAACTATATGAAGCCTACATTATCCACCTTTACGTCGAGCAGCTGTGTTCTAAAATTCATAATGATCGGTTAATTAGTTACAGAGTTAATCCTGTACATACAAATATATAAATATATACACATACCTAACTTTATATAAATAGAAATAACAGTTTTTCTAATTTAACATCATAGTGATTTTTAAGAGTGGGAGTTTAGGTTTGGACAGTAACGTTTTTTCCCCTTTCAATATGTTGTTACAGTTAAAAGCGATTCTATGTAATGTTTTGAAACCTAATTTTAATTCAGATGAAAAAAATAAGATGAAAGAATTCGGCAGTGCACTGCTGAAACCATCTAGTCCAGGTATCTCCCAACGGATCCCTATCCTCCCAGTCAGGGTGCTTCAAGGTAAGTCTTGTTAAGAGCGTGAAAGGCATCAAGAAGGTAATATGATTATTAGTAAGATTGGTCATAATAAAGACACTCTTGATATATAGGACGTCATAAAACGTCACAAAAGATCCTAGAAGCCAGAGTTATTTATCTTCCTCCCACAAGGTAAGATGTGACACAAGGTCGGGAAAGTGGGATTTGAAAAACCAGCGTTCAAGAATTTGAGCACTCTGGTCATTAAAAATTGCCTGGGCAGTCCCGTCAGCATTCCCCGGTAGGGGCGCCTCGGGCGATTAGCAATAAACTAACCCCTTCTCAAAGGGTGAGAAGGCAAAGCTAGAACTGCCCAGAACAGCCCCATAGACCGGCGTAAATCAAGCCCGAAGGCCCAGACAATTTGGCCGGGATCAAAGTCTTACCTTGTAGGAGGAAACAGATAGATTTATCTACCTCCCACAGCTGTAAGATGTGACACAAGGTCGGGAAAGTGGGATTAGAAAAACCAGCGCCTGGGAAGTTGAGCACTCTGGCGATTAAAAATTAGGTAGGGGCGCCTCAGGCAGTAAGCAATAAACTTACTCCTCCTCAAAGAGGGGAGACAAAGCCTGGGAGGGTGGACCTCCTAGAACTGCACAGTACAAACCCATAGACCGGCGTAAATCAAGCCCCGAAGGTCAAGACAATACCAGTCTATGGGGTGCAGTATCCATCGGAACAGATACTACACTTTGATCTTGGCCAAAAGGCCAAGGCCGGAGATAACAGGATTTTAAGGAAAAGGTAGTTATTTTCTCTTTGCATCGGTCAATTGAAAGACAAACATAACCTAGAATCGTTTCAGATAGAGAATTATGCAGCCCGAAACACTGGAAGACATCACCCCACAGATTTAGCCACTGACCGACACACTGCTGTCTCTAGTATCCCAACCTTTTCTAAGAAATAAACATCAAAGTTATTGATTACCGTAGGCAAATTTCTTCAAAACAAAGCACTTATTTTTGTCCTTATTTACTGGATGCCGCACCGTCATGAAGCCCACCCACCATCTCATCAAAGGTTTCTAAGGGCAACACAACAATATGTCTCTCTGCTGAAGTAGATCTCATCAAATAAATAAGAATAAACAAGTTGATAAATACTTAGAATTGTTATATAGATTGTGGTATTGCTGGCAGAAACTATGTTATTTAACCAAAGCTTACAAATAATATATTATTACACGTAATTCGCACTTTATTTACATTATTGGTTTGTCCTACCAGCATATTTAGGGACATTCGTCTGTTTTGACTGTTATAGTAATATTACCGATTCCACATCCTGTTTTGCGGTTCCACTCCAAGGCAACAGCAAGGAGGTACAGTTAGTTAATTATAATAGACAACACCATTAACATTAGAATGTTGAACAGTTAAAGTAAATATTTTACACTCCTATTTACTAGAAGAACTTATGAAAATTATTAACGAATAGATTAAAATTTATTTTAAGGTGCATTCAAGCATCTATAATACTATTGGTCGATCTGTCTGTCACGTTTAACTTAAGTTTCAAATAGCATTTTCGTCGCTCTGTCATATTTAAGTAAATTCAAATAGCATTTTAGTCAATCAGTCATGCTTACGTTTGAAATAGAATTTTCATCAGTTCATAATGCTTATGTTTGCAAA